>CM037032.1:11308286-11908286 GCA_020882235.1 Schizaphis graminum
GAGGAGATAACTTCTTATTTTTGGCTCTTTGGCAAATGATACAATAACGGTTTCTAATGCCCACAAACAAAATTTTTCTCGATTTGTAACCAATTATTGTTGCCTATATATTGAATAATACAAACTGTAATTTAAAACTGGTACCTATACATTTTTATAATATTATATACAGTATGATCACGATTTAAGGTACCACTAAATATCTCAGGTGGATGACCTTGTATTGAAGTAAATATTTTAGAGGGTCTAGGCCCTAGACTCTAGGGGGTACCTAAATACACATTTATTTATGATTTTCAATTTTTTTACACGTTTGGTGTGCGCATGCGCAATACAACTTCTATTTTTTTTAAATGGAAACACCATTTTTTTTTACATATTCGAATAGATTATTTTTTTTTAAACGTTTTTTGTATAAAAAGTTTTTTTCTATTTACAAAATTGGCCAAGTTAGAGAAATCACCATCTCAGTTGATGCATAGTTCGTGTTTAACGAAATTTTCACTTATTACTACTGGAAATAATAAAATAAATGTTAAATTTACCTTATCTGTTTACAAATAATAATTTAATAATATCGTATGTCGTCCAGATAGATATCTTTAGTATGTGATAATTTTCGTTTCGTTGACTGCTTTCATACAATTACAATTTTAACTATTATTATTAGTGGAATTCTATTTTATTTTTCAATAGTTTTAATAACGATAAGATAATCAGATAATGTAACTACTATTTAGTTTGATGAAAAGATCACTTTGCTTTTATTCTTTAAGTAGACCCGTATCAAAGTTTGTGCGTTATTAAGTGTTCCTATAAGTTTTTAAATATGAATAACTCTGAAAAAGTTGAGTTGATTTTAATTTATGGCGAATGCCAACGTAATGTACGCTTAGCTGCTAGGACATATGCCGAACGATATCCAGAAAGATACCACCCACCTCACAATTATGTTTTACGACTTTTACAAGGGTTAAGTCAAGAAGGAAGATTTCCTGGTAGACAAATCAACCAACAAAGGCGTAGAGCAAATATGTTTGATGAAGACATAGAATTACAGGTACTAGCATACATACGAGCTAACCCATATTTAATTTTGTCTACCTACCTACTATAAGCAGATTAGTTGAAATTAACCACTTTCTGTTGGTTTTTATTCCCGAACTCTAATCTGTATCATTGTTATGTACAATGTACCTACTATAAGCCACCTGACTGAATTTGTTTGGCGACAAAACCTTGATAACGATCCACCGTTTAATAAAATTTTAATGAATATTAAAACCTGCTTTCCTCCTCAAAAAAATTATTAACTACATTTTTAATTTATTTTTTATATTATATTATTACAATTTTTTCTATACATTTTTAAACTATTATATACATTTTTTTAAATTTTTACGCATTTTATCGTGTTTCAAAATAGATTTATATTATTATTCAGAATAGATTTAACTTATATATTTTATATATTTTTATTATTTAAAAAATTGCGGTAGTCGAAATAACACTGTTGATCATATAATAGGTAGTCTTGGAAATATTTTGGTAGTCGAGATAACACGGTTGTGAACCTAAGGTAGTCGAGATAACACGGAAGTACCAATAAATGTCATGTTCAAAAATGAACAACCAAATGACCCTTGATGGACACTATTTTTAATTTGACTAAAAACGTAATGTATATCCACTATTCGTCTTCCCGAACTTTCATTTACATCGCATGGCCTGTTGTAACATTTAAATAATAATATTTAATTTTTAAAACTGTTATAACCAATATTCGAAATGGATGAAATACGCTGTGACGGCCTCTTGGATAACTGGATAAGTATATTCTTATCTATCTCAGTGTTTACAAAATACAGCTACGACAATCCGCGGCGGCCCACAACGACATGTCCGTGTTCGCGTTCGTACGGCCGCCCGTTCGCTTTTTTTTCTTCACTACACTGCGTAAAGAAGTTTAACTTCAAAAAAAAAAATGAAAAAGTACCTACTTGTCTTCTTATCTATCTCAGTGTGATCGTCACAATATCATCTACATTCTACAATCTCGTAATGCATCACTATTAATTAGTTTTTAAAAGTATATAGATTATTCTTATCATCGTATTTGTTATTACACAAACTGTGCAGTTTACACATATTTTCTTATAGGCTAATTCTGTATTAGGAATTATAGGCGTTGTGTAACGTTTATGTTAAGTTTTTTTTGGTACGATCTTTTAGGTAAAAATACGATTTTTTCCCCCATTTTTCGGAATATCAAGTTTGGCAGCACTGCCACTGCGTACGGTCGCCTGTTCGCTTTTTTTTTCCTCACTACCCTGCGTAAAGAAGTTTAACTTTAAAAAATATTTGAAAGTTTCTTATACTTACCGAGATATATATACTGATTCATGATAAAAAAAATTGCCCTGTAGCGATGGTTCAAGTGCGTCGAGTATTGCCAATTGCCATTATGTAAGTTACCCATAGATAAAGTTAAGTATTAAAATATGATGAATATAATGTGACGTGTTCAACAACAATATTTTTAACTGGGAAAAATTGTTTATTATTTCTATTATAATTACTCATATTATAAGGTTTGTACGCGTCACAAAAACATAATATTGTATTATTTCAATAATTGACTTAAAAATAATCATTATCACCGATTCAGTAACTACTATAGACAAATTGGTGGCCCTAAAAAGGGCCTTTTTAAAGAGTGTTATAATTATTAAGTCCAATTATTTTGAACTGGTGTACTTGGTGTCACAGCTTTTGTTCCTTCACTGACTGCGTGCTTGGCCAATTCACCGGGCAATAAAAGTCGGACAGCGGTTTGGATTTCCCGACTGGTGATGGTCGACCGTTTGTTGTAGTGGGCCAGACGACTGGACTCGGCGGCGATACGCTCGAATAAATCGTTGACAAAACTGTTCATAATGCTCATTGCCTTAGAGGAGACACCGGTGTCAGGATGTACTTGTTTCAATACTTTGTAGATGTAAATGGCGTACGATTCTTTCCTCTTTGGCTTGCGTTTCTTGTCAGATTTGGCGATGTTCTTTTGAGCCTTGCCAGACGATTTCTTCATCGCCTTCCCTGCGGATTTACCTCCTGGAGCCATAGCTGATAATTTTTAGTGAACTGTGGTTGTTACTTGTAAACGATGAATCACAGTATTGATGTTGAAACTTACAAAGCGACGGTATATATTAATAATCCAAAGAGACACGTAAAACAGCCATTGGCCAAATTCTAAAAGATATGACAGAACAAACAGGATCTACAGCAGTTACATCCTTAATAAAAATAGTAGCTTCTCCGCGAAAAAACATTAACAAAATGATGATGAAAAACAACATCGTTTAGTAGTAATTGCATATCAAACGGAGTCAAGTAATATCGTCATAACGTTTCAAATTGTCCAATGGCAGCACTGTTTTCTAAATGTTGGCTATATAATGGTCCCTACCGATGGGTTTTGTTATCATTTAGTGTTCGAATTACTTACAAAGCAGTCGTCAAGCACATATAATATAATCATGAGCGGAAGAGGCAAAGCAGGCAAATCGAAGGGAGGCAAGTCCAAGACTAGGTCGTCCCGTGCAGGACTCCAGTTCCCGGTCGGTCGTATCCATCGTTTGTTGAGAAAAGGAAACTACGCCGAACGTGTCGGAGCCGGAGCACCCGTGTATTTGGCCGCCGTCATGGAATACTTAGCAGCTGAAGTTTTGGAATTGGCCGGTAACGCTGCCCGTGACAACAAGAAATCCCGTATCATTCCCAGACATTTGCAATTGGCAATCAGAAATGACGAAGAATTGAACAAATTATTGTCCGGTGTTACAATCGCTCAAGGCGGTGTGTTGCCCAACATCCAAGCTGTTCTTTTACCCAAAAAGACCGAGAAAAAAGTTTAATCACTTAGCTGCCATAAAATAACCAAGTCTTCTATTAAAACGGCCCTTATCAGGGCCACCAATTTATTGTTATTAAACACCCTTGCTCTCCCTTTTTCAAGTACATGTACTTTATAGACTAGCGAAGAAGGCTTCCACATTTTACCAAATTAGAAGTCGAATACAATAATTAGTTAATGTGAACGTTTTTTATCAGTCCACACACTCTCTACTAAATACGAGTACTTTGGATGTTATATTAGTTT
This sequence comes from Schizaphis graminum, assembly GCA_020882235.1. Lineage (NCBI taxonomy): Eukaryota > Metazoa > Arthropoda > Insecta > Hemiptera > Aphididae > Schizaphis > Schizaphis graminum. The sequence continues at coordinate 11,312,449 of CM037032.1, forward strand.
AAATCTGACACTTTGAAATTCCCGTTAAAATATTAATTTGCATTAAACCGTTTACATGCATCCCAGAATAAAAGTTGTTCAATTTGCATTGAAATATAATAAATGCGTTTATATGCACCCAACTATCAGACTAACTCACTCAATACTACTACATGTAAACGTGGTAATTGTATTTTAGTACACAATAATGTTTCGAACGTCATCAACGTGACAAGTTGTTATAATATACTAATAGGTAGTACAGTGTATACCATGGGTCACCAAAAGGCGGGCCGCAGACAAAAAATAAATTACACATATTACGACAAAATTATATGTGTTATGATTGTAAATTATTATTTTTGTTTGATATTGTTGGTTTTTATATAATGTAAATATGTACTTAGGATCTTGATGGCCCGCGAAAATGTTTAGATTCCTTAAGTGGCCCTTCAAAATATTAATTGGTGACCCCTGGTGTATACTGTATATTATATGACTCTTGTAATATATTGTGTCGTCAGGTTTATGATGCACTTAGTAATCATATAATAATAAAGTCCAGATTAATGAGTATTATGACACACATACATATCTGTGTGTTGGGTACCCATTAATACATTGATCATAAGTCATAGCAATCTACAAAAATAAATAAATATTATGATTAAATTGATATTTCATAATAATATGTCCTAATATTATAAATTGTGTTGATTGATAGTGTTTAGGGATCATAATACAGTAAAACGTGTCAAAAAATGTATTGAACAATTTAGAATTTAAATACAAAATTATAACGTAACACGAAAAAAAAAAAACATTGACAAAGAAGACTGCAAATGAAGAAAAGTTGTTATGTTCGTACATAACATATTATTATAATCTTACATCAATAAAGCGATCTACCTATTAGCTATTAATATAATTATATTTTAAAATTACAAAGAATAATGTTAAATTTATTTTGAATCTAATTAGTTATAGTGATATAAAATAAACATAACGATGAAATTAAAGTGCTATATAAAATGTCATTCACCAATAAAAAATGTAATTTGATGGGAAGTAAAACAAGAAGAATTGCACATAATATGGTTTAAGACTTTCAGAGTATATGTATGTAGTGGCCCTGAAAAGGGCCTTTTTAACAGTGTTTTTATATTACGTAGCAAATCGCGGATGAAACGTTTTAACCTCCGAAACCGTACAAGGTACGTCCTTGACGTTTAAGAGCATAGACGACATCCATGGCGGTGACGGTCTTCCTCTTGGCGTGTTCGGTGTATGTTACAGCATCACGGATTACGTTTTCAAGGAATACTTTCAATACTCCACGGGTCTCTTCGTAGATCAAACCCGAAATACGTTTGACTCCACCACGGCGAGCTAACCGACGAATGGCAGGCTTGGTTATTCCCTGGATGTTATCACGGAGTACTTTACGATGACGTTTGGCGCCTCCTTTTCCAAGACCTTTTCCTCCTTTACCGCGTCCGGTCATGTTGATTTTATGTAGTTTCTAGCTGAACACTTGAAGAGCTGCTGCGATGAACGCTGAACGTCGACTGATACCCGGGTCACAATTGTCAATGTATTTATGCGTTTCACGGAGCACGCACGGCCAATCGAAATTCTCCATTTGTTTTCTCCCACTCCCCCATTAAGAACAACGCGTCGACCAATGAGAACGGCAGATACGAATACGTTTTGTATATAAATACTGGTGAGTTTCGCTACGACCGTTAATAAGTATATTATTGTGTTTTGCAGAGTTGACATAGTCTACACAACCAAACTCAACAATGGCCCGTACCAAGCAGACAGCACGTAAATCTACCGGAGGAAAGGCTCCCAGGAAGCAGCTGGCCACCAAAGCCGCCCGTAAGAGCGCACCCGCTACCGGAGGAGTGAAGAAACCCCATCGTTACCGCCCGGGAACCGTCGCTCTCCGTGAGATCCGTCGTTACCAGAAGAGTACCGAACTGTTGATCCGCAAATTGCCGTTCCAACGTTTGGTGCGTGAAATCGCTCAAGACTTCAAGACCGACTTGCGTTTCCAGAGCTCCGCCGTCATGGCATTGCAGGAAGCCAGCGAAGCCTATTTAGTCGGTCTGTTCGAAGACACCAACTTGTGCGCCATCCACGCCAAACGCGTCACGATCATGCCAAAGGACATCCAACTGGCTCGTCGTATCCGCGGTGAACGCGCTTAATCGTCTTTTGATGCTCATGTACCACTTTAAAACGGCCCTTTTCAGGGCCACCACATCAACATACATTACTATTAAATCTATTATTATTCGTCTTAACGCTCTCATACTACCTTATACTATTTTACAATCAAATACCTAATCTCCTGAATTTAGTAATCGAAACATTTTCATAATCCTTAACAGTATACCATCACTCGATTAAAATAATCGAAGTAGCTATTGAATACTACTATCTAGTGATGGAAATAAATATAAATAGGTACATTTACTTTTCGTTTCACGGACATTTTTATTCGATGCATTTATTGTACATTTCATTTCATTTTTTTTTCTAACTTTAACTAAGCAAATTTTTATACCTACATAATAAGAAATATTAAAATTATTTTATACATTTTAAAATGTCAATTGCTAATAACTATTATTCATTCAATATTGTATTCGTTGTTACGAGTTTTGGACAGGATTCTAAAATAAATGTTTCAAGTAAGGTACCTCGAGTGATATGAACCCGAGTAGGTGGTCGAGATCCGAGTTACTATAATTCGAATGAAAATCACTCGTTTACATAATCGTGATATCTTGATTATTCTCAACAATCCAGTTACTCCATTATGCTCATCACTACTCGTGAGTCGTGACACTACATTTAATACCTTAATTCGACCCTTTCTCATCTTCAAGTCATTTAATACATAGCAGTCAGCACTTAGCACTACTTAAAACAGAAACATAATTTCACAAAATTATTATTTGCTATAAACAACCGTTGAAATATTAATTTAAAGAGTAAATTCTAATTGAATAATAAAATATATAATATAATTTGGTATAAGTCTAGTGTACCGGGCACCTTTTTTATTGAAATTTTTTTTTTTTGGAAAGGGTTGTTTTGACGAGTTAAGAACGATGGTGCAAAAAAAAATTTGCGGAAATGATTATTTTGGAAGTTATAGCCTCCCAAAGTTAACGATTTTACGTTTATACGCATGCGCGCAACATTACTAATGCCGCGCGAGGACCTCGAGTTTGGTGACCGGAGGACTTTTTTAATTGTTTTTATACTTTAACTGTGTAACACTGCCCATATACTACGACATAACTTACCCTGTAACCTACTTAAGGTGGTGTTGCATAGCAAGTCGGGGGATATTTTCGATTTGCGGAGCGGAGCGACGAGTGCCGCTAACAAGGCATCACTGCCCATACTATACAACATAACTTACCCTGTGGGCTACTTGAGGTTGTGTTGCATAGCAAGTCAAGGGATATTTTTTCGTTTTTTTTTTTACATTGAAAACCATACAAGGATATCTTATTTTATAATTAGATGAAGATGAAAATGACTGTGAAACTGATGAAAATGAATGCTTTGAATAGTTAATAAAAATTAAACATAATAAAATAATATATATAATAATAAAACAAAATGTGATTACTGACTTGTAACTTTTAAAATAAAAATCTCAAGGTCCTCCGCGCGGTAATATCACTGAACTGTATACAGTTCAGTGGGTAATATAGTAGTGTTGCGCGCATGCGTATAAACGTAAAATCGTTAACTTTGGGAGGTTATAACTTCCAAAATAATCATTTCCGCAAATTTTTTTTTGCACCGCCGTTCTTAACTCGTCAAAATAACCCTTTTCAAAACAAAAAAAATTCAAAAAAAAAAGGTGCCCGGTAAACTAGACTTGTTCCGAAATCTATTTTAATAAAAGCGTTTTAGATGCGTGCAGTGCCGTTAATTAATAATGTTTAATTACAAATACATTTTAATTTGTTATTTTTTTATCGCTGTTAAAAATATAATTATTAAAAAGTGCCTATTTTTAAAACTTTTAACCTGTAAAATACTCACTTTGTTCTTTCGTTATACGCAAAACATTACGTAATTACCTAGAGACCTTCTTCAATACTTAATCACTTCAATATAATTGAAAACATTCAAATGTATAATAAAATATTTCGATAGGTCCGACACCAACGTTTAATTAAAAATAAACAACAAATTCATACCCATATTACACCAATTGCATAATATAATAATAATATGCCGAATCTCGCGGCTAGACGAACACACGGTACAGATTTTAGGCGGTGGATCAACAAAAAACTAAAATCTATCATTGTAGGAAATTCTTCGGTTCTTATACTATCATAGGTTTAGTACAACTATGTTACGTTATATTTTGATATTTGCCCGCTTTAGGTGGTGTCTTAGGTTTCTCGGGGGTTTCGGAAACGTTATGTACTACCTATCAATTCTTGTTTTCTTAAATAATAAATAACAAATTACTATATTTATATAAAAACAGTATGACATCGTCAAGGTTCGGGGCAACAAGACGTTAAATGCAAAAAAAATCACAGAAAAATATAGGTAATGTTGTATAGTAGTGTAAGCTGGCGGCGTCGGTTTACTACGCGTACAAATTCGACAATGTATCAGATACGAGATCACCGATGATGACGTATAAATCAGTTAAATTTTGTTTATTTAAAATCGAGTTTCGACCAAAATCCCTTAACGGTGAAATAGTATAATTATTTAAAAAAAATATTTAACGTGAATAGGTACCATTGGGATTAGGTTTATTGGTAAAGTCCGTGATGTAAACATGTCAATGGTATAAACGTTAATGACGCCGTGCCGTAACAGCAACCTAAAACCGTCAATTTTGAAAAGCCACTGTTCAACGACATATCGGTCGATTTTAAAACTGCAAGCACTCGGGACTTGGGAAACTCGTATAGAATGTGTCTAAAAAGTTTTTGTAAATTTAAAATTGGTTTCGGTCATACGGTATACCATTAAACATGGACTACGAAAACCAGGTTGGAAGTGTGAGAATAACGACCCGTGGTGGTTTTGTGTTACCAGATATCGACGGGATAGCTATATAGGATTTTTTGGAATTTAGTTGGCTTTTAGAAAAGATCAAAACCAGATTTGTACAATTATTTCTCACCGAGAAATCGCTAAAAATGTTTGTACAACCGTAGCCGTGCCGACGACGCGAATCATAACGGTTTACTAGTCGGTACGGTACGTTGTATATAGGTGCAGACCGTTCAGTTGCTCAATGTTATAACCTACAGTTTAATTTCGAGACAGTATAGTTCATTCGACATCATCTCTACCATGACAGAAACCGTTGTTGTCGCTGCTCCGGCACCAGTCACCGCATCTCCAGCCGCGAAAAAGTCTCCGGCCAAGAAGAAAGCCGCTGCTGCTGCTACTAAGGCAAAGAAGCCCGCCGCGTCTCATCCGACCACTTCCGTGATGGTGACGTCTGCCATCAAAGAACTCAAGGAGAAGAAAGGTTCTTCTTTGCCGGCTATTAAGAAGTATTTGGCTGCCAACTACAAAGTCGATCCCGCCAAGCTGGCGCCGTTCATCAGGAAGTTTTTGAAAGCCGCCGTCGCCAACGGTACTGTGGTTCAGACCAAAGGCACTGGCGCTTCTGGTCACTTCAAACTACCGGTTGCCGAGGTTAAACCGAAAAAGGCAGCTGTAGCCAAGAAGAAGAAACCGGTCGTCAAAAAAGTCAAAGCCCCTGGTGCCGTAAAGAGGAAGTCGACGTCTGCTAAGAAAGTGAAGCCCGCATCCGGCGAACCGGCAGCCAAAAAAGTCAAAAAGGCCGTCGCTACTAAACCTAAGGCTGCCAAGCCGAAGAAAACCCCGGCCAAAGCGAAAAAACCTGCTGGAGCTGTCAAACCCAAAGCGAAGAAGACTCCAACCAAGAAAACAGCAGCACCCAAGAAGAAGTAGATTGATCCAAATTTCTTAACTCTCGACTCCCCCTAAAACGGTCCTTTTCAGGACCACCAACTTTCTCATACACCTAATTATAATAATATATTTAATACCTTTTTAGTCCTTTACTCGATTAGTCATTTTATCCTATAGAATCATGAGTCCCAATTCGAATTCGTTTTATTATCTTCACGAAAAATATTTTATGCTTTTCAGATCAACATTCGACAATCTATTGGTAATTATAATTTATACGTATTAATATTTACTTACACAAGTCAGTACTAACTTACTAGCTACAGCAGATAATTTATTGGCCCCTACCATATTTTGTACCAACAGTAGTTGCCGCACAGTATAAAATCGTCTACCAAGCCTAGTACATTAATAACTAATAAGTAGTGTGTCAAATATAATTTATTTTAACCTACATTCTAATATACTATTATAATAATATACAAAATGCAAGGCCCTTACTAGTAAATTAGCATGTGATAACATAAAATATCAATAAAAAAAACTAAAAATATTAATTTTTAATAGGTAATAGAACAGAAATCACGATAATAAATTAAAAAGTTACCTATTACATTTTTTTTCTGTACGTTAGTTAGATAATTTTTGAAGTATTTTAAGGTAGGTAATTATTGTATATTATTGTACATTTTATACTTTTGTCACTTACATAGCTAGGGTACCTACCTATACTTCTATTTTTAATTTTTAGGGATAAATCGTACACATTTTTTATACTAAATTATATTATAATATGTACCTAGTAATAATAATCAATTGGTATAATTCAAATTTCGGAATTATGGATTCAATAAATACTATTTTCATCTGTTTATAAAAAAAATAACATTTTATTATTAAATTTAATATACAATCTGTAGCTGAATAATGTATTTGTTTGTATTATTAATATATAGGTACCTAGCACCCGTTTATTGTTTATTCATATTTTGCCTATATCGGCTATATCGTGTACAACTGAACTTATTTGCCATGAATTACAAGTCACCGTAATAATGTATTTATTGATAATAATTTATTAATAATCGGTTATTACATATAAGAATAATATACATAATATTATACATAAAAATATTTATAAATAATTTTTTTTTTATTAGTAACAGTTATTTATTTAAAAATACAGATTATAGCGTGACGATAATATGATTATAATTATGTAAGTGTCTATAAGACTATAACGTATAAGCCCGTGCAATGTTTGGGCGATGAGATTGACAATAGGTATATTATACCTATTTGTTGTGAAAATAATCCAAGGAAAACTGTTCACGATTGTAAAAGATCGATAAGGAGCTTTTATTCAGCATTGGCATTATTATTTTTTTGCGTGTCATTATTTATTTCGCACCATGTAAATGCACTAAAATAATAAAAAATAGCTAAAAAAATAAAATAAACAAATTTGTTTAATTTATAGACATTTTTTTCTTTTTTTTTATGCCAAGTAAAATAAAATTCATCAGTTTTTATTTTTTATTATAATTGACATACATGTTAAAAGGTAATAGATAAAAGTTTTAAATTATACAGCCGTTAATCAGGATTTTGTATTAGGAAATTAAAAATATACAATAATAAATAAATAAATAAATGTGATAGTGAATAATAGTAATGAATCTAATAATTACCAAAAACAATAGTTCGAATTAAAACAATAAATGCCTTTAAACTTCAGGAGAAATATAAAAAAATGGTCATTAACAGCGGAATAAAATGGTATAATTAATTTACACGACTATTTACACTTCACAATGAGTGATGCATATTTTTATTGCATATTATGTCCAACACAATAATAATTTAACGGTATAATTTTTTTCATTTAGTAAGGAATGTATTGAATTTTACAAAATGTATTATTTTCTTTATATTAATATACTAGCTATTATAATATACAAATTGTAAGGCCCTTACTAGTGCTCGGAATTTGTTGCATTTGCATGTTAGTTTTTTTAAGGCCTAAATTTAGCTAGTAGTTTAACTTGAAATTACTATGAAATATATTATGTTTAATTTCATGTTTGACTGTAGGTAACAGCAGTTTTAGGTATGATTCACAAGAAATAATATTCACACACAAAATGTAGGTAACAATAATAAAAGATAAAAGTCAAACAATAAATAAAATAGGTACCTATATTTTTTTAAACATAATATTCTGTTATTTTAAATTGTAAAAACTTAATTACATTTTGAACTGAAAAAAGATAGTAACAAGTTCAGCTATTTCAAATATTTTAAAAATAGCCCAGGTCTATTAACAATAAACAATATTGGTACTTAAGTACCTATTATTGTAATATTTATATATTTGTTGGTTATTCTTCGTCTTCTGATGAAAGCTCTTCGGTGTCTGATATGAGAATGTCTTGAGGCAGTCGGGGTTGCAGTCGCCTATTTTGGGTTTTCTTTCCTAGCTGGTATATTATAATAAAACAGTATTATACATTTTTATTTTTCCAATTATTTGGATTTTCTTTTATAACTAAGTTTTGAAAATTTGATACAAGGTTCTCCATAAATTTTTCTTCAAATATCTGTAAAAAAAACTCTACCGGACTGAGACGAAAAATTGAAATTTAAATTTTTACAAAACCGCGTTAAATAACGGTTTAGCCTCACACGATTTTTGATATTTGTTGTTATTCAAATAGTATAAGTCGTAAATACTTAAACATTTTACCAGTTATTTAGATTTCCATTTTCATTACGTGATTTGATTTTCAAAATATTTTGACTTTTTTTGAGCTATTTAAAGGCATTTGAAATAATCAATTTTTTTAATTTTTTTTTTTATAAATGATGATAAATTTAGCTGGGAAAAATTACTTGAAAATTTAATTGAAGTGTCCGCATAACTTGTTCTAACTCTCATTCAAAAATTATAAAAATACATAGGCACAATTTTTTTTTATTAGCATTTGAAGTTCAAATATTGACAAAAATTTGTCAAAATCATGAATATTTTTCACTATTTGATAGTTAAAAATTTATAAATATTTTACTATCGGAAGCTAAGAATTGAAAATTTAATACTATGCTGTCCATAAGTTAAGCTTAGAATAATTATAAAAAATTTTGATGATTATTCAATTTAAAAAATTTTACGAGTGTTTAAAGTTTTAATTTTAATTTGAAATCAAAAATACGCGTGTAAAATTACGTTTTACTAATAAATAATTTTCGATTTTTGTTATTTTTAAAAAATTATCAAACGTAAGATCTTGAAGCTTTTACTTAAGTGTTTGAATTTGTGAATTTTTTTCAAAATAGAATATATGACAATATTTAAATATAATATATCCCAGACTGACAAATCATCTCCGTTCAGAATCGTTTTACGTATACAATGATACCTATCATTGCATTCAAATTTAACCTACCCTAGTCCGAAGTCCACCCCACCCCCTAATGTACAGCAGAGCGATACTCACTTACCCGCTTTTTTACATTGTCTTTTTATTTATTACAACTATAATAGAAAGTAATTTTCGTTAGATTTGGTCTGTTGGTCATTATAGCTTAACCCCTTTACGTGCTGAGTATTTGCATTAATATGAACAATACATAGGTACACAATTAAATAAAATACTAGTGTCAAGTCCGACATTTATATAAACGTTACTATCCAATATCCATAAAAAAAAGTAGTGTTGTCAATAAGTTGATTTGTCATTTTGATAAAATGATACACGTATAAAATTTTACTGCTTGATGAACGGTCTACGACTGACTTGCATCCTATATACCTATGTCCTACATTTTAAACACTGCTGCTATACGTTTGTTTATAGTGGGGATGAATCTCCCTCCCATATTATATTAAAAAAATTATAATATACAAAAAAAAAAAAAATTATTTCTTTAATTGTATTTAAGAATATATAAATCATAGAAAATAATTCTAAATATGGATTTTTGCATGTTTGAAGCGTAAAACTCTGCGTAGATAAATGGTGAAGAGAAGAAATCCTTTGAATCGAAATGTTCTCCAGCTGCCTAATATAGATACAGTTAATAGTTTAGTTTAAATAATAAAAAATGTACATTCATACTTTCAACGAATTATCCAGTTTTTCTATCCAATTGTTTGCTAGTAGATTAGTTGCTAGTAATTTTATCTGATTTATAACATTGTTTATTCTTCGGTTAGTATGTTTAAAGATTAGTTCGATATGAATTATTCCTTTGATTATTGAAGTGTCCGCATAACTTGTTCTAACTCTCATTCATAAATTATAAAAATGCATAGGCACAATTTTTTTTTATTAGCATTTGAAGTTCAAATATTGACAAAAATTCGTCAAAATCATGAATATTTTTAACTATTTGGTAGTTAAAAATTTATAAATATTTTACTATCAAAAGCTAATAACCAGTGGCGTGTCATACATGTGTGCGATGTGTGCAAATGCCACGGGCCCTCAGCTTGAGGGGCCCATTATTGCTCAACATTCCACAAAAAAAAAAAATAATAATTAAATAAATACAGTTATGTACGAAAAATTAAAAAAATTGTTTTCAATTTCAAACGGTTCTCATTTTCTCAATCTGATATCAGTATATCATTGTTATAAAATATAAATTTATGATGTATATCCATATTATTTAGAATAAAAAGATGTAGGAGGGGGGCCTTTTTTAGTTTTGCACACAGGCCCGTTTTTGGGATAAACCGCCACTGCTAAGAACTGATAATTTAATACTATGTTGTCCATAAGTTAAGCTTGGAATAATTATAAAAAAGTTTGAGGATTATTCAATTTAAAAAATTTTACGAGTGTTTAAAGTTTTAATTTTAATTTGAAATCAAAAGTACACGTGTAAAATAACGTTTTACTAATAAATATTTTTCGATTTTTGTTATTTTTAAAAAATTACTAAACGTAAGATCTTGAAACTTTTACTTAAATGTTTGAATTTGTTTCAAAATAGAATATATTATGAAAATATTTTAATATATTATATCCTAGACTGACAAATCATCTCCGTTCAGAATCGTTTTTCGTATACAATGATACCTATCATTGCATTCAAATTTAACCTACCCTAGTCCGAAATCCACCCACCTCCTAATGTACAGCAGAGGGATACTCACTTACCCGCTTTTTATATACATATAAGCTAAATGTTTATATATTATAATATATTATATTTTTTGCTAATTGTTGCATATTCAGCATTTATATTACATTATATTACACGTATAGTATTTAATATTTATATATAATCAGCAGTATCATATTACGATCGGTGGGGACTGTCCACCGATTATTATTATATAAAATTACAATGTAAAGCATTACGATATATGCTGTTAATAATAAAGGTCTATAAAGCACGTTTATGTTGTTATTCATAATAATAATACTTAACAAATTGGCGACGAAAAAAATATTAATTTAATCGTAATCACTAGTGTATTAAAAGTTTCAAGTGTTATATTCATACTAATACAAAATGGCGACTCCTAAGACAGAATCCATAGTGAACTTCAATCAAGTTATAGGGTCACCTGGAACCTTTGAAACAGGTATGGATATTTCAATTTTAGAATTAATATTGACAAATTTTTTTTTGGCAAATGCAATCGAAAATAATATTAAAAAATGAGCAACATTATTATCATCCGTTAGTGAAGAAATTCACAAAGTACTTTTTAGTCTATGTGTTCCTAGCACACCTAACGATGTTGAGTATGACACTCTAATGAAAAGTTTGAACAAATATTTCAAACCAATAAAGTCGTATTTTGCGGCTAGGTATACATTTTATCAAGCTAAACAAAGACAGGATGAATCAGTGTACTAATGGGGTGCACGTGTCAAAAATCTTGCTTCAAAATGTGGTTTTTCGTCAGAACTATCAATGGTTATTCGAGACATATCGTTGTCGGTATGGGTTCAGGACCAATTCAAGATCGTCTGTTAGAAGAAGATGCCTCAAAAGTTGGAGTTACATATTCAAATCTAATTGAAATTGCGACAGCCAAAGAAGCTGCGTTAAATAACGCGTTAAATATATGTTTAACTAAAGTTCGTTTTCTTGTTTTTATTGTTCCTATACTTCTAATCTTAATATAAACTTCTGATTGAAGTTGCAATAAAACATTTAAAAAATTATGTATATTTGAATGTGACATATAGAAATTATTTTTGAAATGTGAATGAAAAGACTCGATGGCATTTGTAGTTCTAGTTACAGTTTCAGAACGTAACGCCCACATATGCGGAGGGAAAATAGCATCGTCACTAATAGGTATAAGTGTCAAAAATATAATCAGAAAATGTGAGTTTATTGTTTTGTGGCATCTCACCTATAAAATCCATTTCAAAACAGCCGTCTACTTCTTCTGAATTTAAAAATGGCATTCCAAATATTATATTTCCTAGCCATTTTTCTACATCTGAAGTATTATCTTTGTATTCTTTACTTAAGCCAACTGCCTGAATTTTTCGCCACCATGATTGCGCCAGGTGAAATCTACATCCTACAATTTCGATGTCAGTCCATGTATTCTTAATTCCTTCTTGAAGTCCTTTTTCAAAATCGACAATAACGCGTGTTGGCTTAAATTGTAAGCCATGATCAGAGCAATAGAGGATAATTGACTTAAATGTTTTAATATAAGTATCTTTTTGTTTGTCGTGAAGTAGACAAAATACAAAAGGAATACAAGAATTATTTTTATAACCATGAATAGAAAACAACTAATAAAAATGTTTTGCACAGTATTCAAAAGTGCCGTCAACATAAATACTTTTTAACGAACATAGGAAATTTAAATTGGTCATTGTGGAAAAAATAATAATATGGTTACAGCAAAATCAAAAAATCGATTTTGTCGAAAAGTGGTTTTTCGTAAAATTGCCGTTTTTCTGTCATTTTTTTTTTTTGTTTTTCTCGATTTTTTTGAAAACTATTTGAAAATGTTTGCTTTTGACCCCCCAAAGTACCAACTAGATGAATTTTCCTATTCAAAGAGGGACTGAAGTAAAAATCGAAGCATAATTACTGCTCCAAATGTTGTCGTCTCCGTTCAGAATCTAAAAAACATAGGTAAGTATTTTATTTATTAACTTTTATCTTTTATTATTGTTGCATTTTGTATGTGAATATTATTTCTTGTGAATCATAATATCATTCATATCTAAAAACGCAGGTAGGTACTTACAATGAAAAATAAAATAATAAACATGCAAATGTAACAAATTGTCAAGTTCCGAGCACTAATAATGACTTTGTAATAAATTTGTGTAAAATAATATATTAGAATGTATGTTAATAAATGATAGGTGATATAATTATTAACGTGGTACTAGGCTTGGTATTAAATATAATCTCTAGACGATTTTATATTGCCCAGGCAACTACAACTGTTGGTATAAAATATGGTAGGCAATGCCAACTAAAGATTCGCTGTAGACCAGTTAGTACTGACTTGTAAGTAAAATATATCATATTATGTATAAATTATAATTATCAACAGATAATACAATTAATATTTAAATAATTGATATACAACCATTATTAATATTAATAGAAAAAATTTTTAATGTTTCACGTTTTTGTGTAATATTTTTTTTACTTCAAACACATGATAACGAAGTAATCCATTGTAACAAACCAAGAAAAGTCGATTATAACTATAATTAACCATGAATTGGCGGGCCGGAAGCTCAGAAAGCAAATAAGTAATTTAGGTGCATAAGAAAATTGGTGGTCCTGAAAAGGACCGTTTTAGGGGGAGTCGAGAGTTAAGAAATTTGGATCAATCTACTTCTTCTTGGGTGCTGCTGTTTTCTTGGTTGGAGTCTTCTTCGCTTTGGATTTGACAGCTCCAGCAGGTTTTTTCGCTTTGGCCGGGGTTTTCTTCGGCTTGGCAGCCTTAGGTTTAGCAGCGACGGCCTTTTTGACTTTTTTAGCTGCCGGTTCGCCGGATGCGGGCTTCACTTTCTTAGCAGACGTCGACTTCCTCTTTACGGCACCAGGGGCTTTGACTTTTTTGACGACCGGTTTCTTCTTCTTGGCTACAGCTGCCTTTTTCGGTTTAACCTCGGCAACCGGTAGTTTGAAGTGACCAGAAGCGCCAGTGCCTTTGGTCTGAACCACAGTACCGTTGGCGACGGCGGCTTTCAAAAACTTCCTGATGAACGGCGCCAGCTTGGCGGGATCGACTTTGTAGTTGGCAGCCAAATACTTCTTGATGGCCGGCAAAGAAGAACCTTTCTTCTCCTTGAGTTCCTTGATGGCAGACGTCACCATCACGGAAGTAGTCGGATGAGACGCGGCGGGCTTCTTTGGCTTAGTAGCAGCGGCCTTCTTCTTGGCCGGAGACTTTTTAGTAGCAGTGGATGCGGCAATTGGTGTGGAAGCGACGAGTACGACGGTATCAGCCATGATAGAGTAGAATTTGAAAAAGGATATTGTCCCGAAATAGAACTGTATGATAAAACACTGAGTAGCTGAACGGTTTGCATCTATATACAACGTACCGTACCGACTAGTAAACCAGCGTGATTCCTGTCATCGACATGGCTACGGTTATGCAAACATTTTTCGCGATTTCTCGGCGAGAAATAATTGTACAAATCTGATTTTGATCTTTTCTAAAAGCCAACTAAATTCCAAAAGATCCTATATAGCTATCCCGTCGATATCTGGTAACATAAAACCACCACGGGTCGTTATTCTCACACTTCCAACCGGGTTTTCGTAGTCCATGTTTAATGGTATACCGTATGACCGAAACCAATTTTAAATTTACAAAAACTTTATAGACACATTCTATACGAGTTTCCCAATCCCTGAGTGTTTGAATATTGCAAATTGACCGACATGTCGATGAACAGTGGCTTTTCAAAATTGACGGTTTTAGGTTTCTGTTACGGTACCGCGTCATTAACGTTTATACCATTGAAATGTTTACATCACGGACTTTACCAATAAATCTAATCTTAACGATATTCACCTTAAATATTTTTAAAAATAATCATAGTATTACACCATTAAAGGCATTTTGGTCGAAACTCGATTTTAAATAAACAAATTGTAACTTATTTTTATATCTTATTGGTGTTCTTGTACCTATCTGATACATTATAAAGTTTGTACGCTTAGTAAACCGATGCCTCAGCTTACATTATACACCATTGTATTAGTCCGTGTTCTTTTAACATTTAATGTATTGTTGCCGAATCTTGATGATGTATTTTATTATTTGTTATCCAGGAAGACAATAATTGATATAACAGGACGTTAAAATTTGTAGGCGAGCTCGATATACATTATCGCGTAATTGGTTTATATCATTTAATAAAAGTAAATCAATATCTACTGATGTACAGTTCTCAATTTCTGATAAAACAATTTTGGATGGTCTTACCGAAGTATCTTCGATTGCTTTTCTTTTTGTGGAAGTCCTGGGAAATTGACGCACAATTTGTTTTGTCTCTTCATCGTGGTTATGTTGTATGTTTGACTCATCTGTTAAAAAAATAATATTAAAACTACTTCAATATACCTATTTATGCAAGGCTGGACAAGTTAACGATTACTCATTTCTTTTTTTTTCATTAACTTGTTAAGTTAAATGTTATCTTTGAAAAAAAAGTAACACAACTTAATTTAAAGTTAAAATTTTTTAATTTTCAAAATAAAAAATTCCAGTCACATAATAATATTTATTAGGAAGATAGTTTTTCTTTATGCACAAGAAAATTAATGGGGAAATTTAAAACGATACATCAAAGTATTAACTAGCTATCAAAAAACTTGTTTTTTCTAAAAATACTATTAAAAATTGTGCATTATTATTTGGACTAAAATTAACTTAATTTAAATATTTTTGAATAAAATTAACTTGAAGTTAACACGTTAATTTTTTTAAAAAAAGTAACTTATTAAGTTAAAAGTTTATTTCAAAAAAGCGGGTAAGTGAATATCGCTCTGTTATACATTAGGGGATGGGGTGGATTTCGGACTAGGGTAGGTTAAATTTGCATGCAATGATAGGTATAGGTATCATTGTATACGAAAAACGATTCTGAACGGAGATGATTTGTCAGTCTAGGATATAATAATATATTTAAATATTGTCATAATATATTCTATTTTGAAACAAATTCAAACATTTGTAAAAGTTTCAAGATCTTACGTTTAGTAATTTTTTAAAAATAACAAAAAATCGAAAATTAATTATTAGTATAAAACGTTATTTTACACGTGTAATTTTGATTTCAAATTAAAATTAAAACATTAAACACTCGTAAATTTTTTTTAATTGAATAATCCTCAAAACTTTTTATAATTATTCTAAGCTTAACTTATGGACAGCATAGTATTAAATTATCAATTCTTAGGTTTTGATAGTAAAATATTTATACATTTTTATCTACCAAATAGTTAAAAATATTCATGATTTTGACGAATTTTTGTCAATATTTAAACTTCAAATGCTAATAAAAAAAAATTGTGCCTATGTATTTTTATAATTTTTGAAAGAGAGTTAGAACAAGTTATGTGGACCCTTCAATCAAATTTTCAAGTAATTTTTCCCAGCTAAATTTATCAACATTTATAAAAAAAAAATTTAAAAAAATTTATTATTTCAAATACCTTTAAATAGCTCAAAAAAAGTCAAAATATTTTGAAAATCAAATCACGTAATGAAAATGCCAATATAAATAACTGGTAAAATTTTCAAGTATTTACGACTTGTACTATTTGAATAACAACAAATATCAAAAATCGTTTGAGGCTAAACCGTTATTTAACGTGGTTTTGTAAAAATTTAAATTTCAAACACTCCTAAAAATTTTTTGTCTTAGACGGTAGAGATTTTTTACAGATATTTGAAGAAATATGTATGGAGAACCTTGTACCAAATTTTCAAAACTTAGTTATAAAATAAAAAATGTTTACGATTTTTCAACCACAAAATTACTTGCAAATTTTCGCAATTTTGACATATTTTGTATGAATTCGAACTTTAAGCACTTATAAAAATAAAATTGTGATAACGATTTCGGATTTTTTTTTATCACTTTAAAACCAACTTATAAAAATTTTGTATTAAATTTTTAAGATTTTCTGGCTGACCAAAAAAATGTTATCGTTATTTTAAAAAAAAATACTGAAAAAAATTAAAAATTTATATTGTCTATAAATAACTCAAAAAAAATCAAAATAATTTGAAAATTTAACAGTGTATATAGAACACTAACATAAACATTTGGTAAAAATTTCAAATATTTACAGTGATTAGTTTTTGAATTACAACCATATAAAAAAATCGATTTGGTCGAAAACTGGTTTTGCGTAAAAATTTCAGTTTTTCTGTAATTTTTTTTTTTGTTTTTCTCAATTTTTTTTAAAACTGTTGGAAAATGTTTACTTTTGACCTCTATAATACACCAAGGATATTCACTTTACCATCAGAAACCACCCCCAAAGTTTGAAAATAAAGCTTTATTTCGACTAGTTATGCTGTACACAGACACAAAAAAAAAACACACATCATTGTAAAATACATTCATCACTCCGTTCAGAATCTAAAAAAGTAACGAGTTAATTAACTTGACGTTTTAACTTAATTTTAACTTTTAATTCATTAATGCCCACCCTTGTATTTATGGTTATAAATTATAATAGTTTTGATGTACGTACCCATTTGTATATTATTTGAAATTGTATACAATTTTGCTAGACATGTTTTCTTGGCACATCGCCAACGAGTTTTGCCACATTGACTTGGCTCTCATGAGCAAAAGAAAATTTATAATTATTAAAAATTAATAATTTTTTTCCTCTTTCCGATATTAAGATTTCCATTGTACCTAATTTACATTACGAACCACGTATACTATACTAGATATCGATCGTATAGTTAATTTGCTAATCATTAAACGATCATAATTTACAATGTTTCATAATCTTTGCAAACTACGCGTATGACTATTTTTATCCATTTAATTTGATGACAATTGATAATTCTATATCATACCTAAGATATTGGATAATTTATTACCTTTTAATAAGCCATACGCAGTCGCTTCGAGTAAAGTTTCGTGTGCGCTGCAGTGTTAGGAATTGTATCAATTTATAATATAAATAGATGTATTATATTAAATATTATTTTATTACAATTTAAAATGTAATAGTGGGCCAATCACCGGGTCTGCCTGTTATAGATATAAAATTTTAGTGGCCCTAATACCGTTTACTTTTGGAAAAAAAAGGTGAATTGTGGCCCAATTCCCGGGCGCCCGTATCGCCGCGCCTTTTATACCTCGTTCATTTGAGATTTATTTATTTATTTTATTTTATTACACAGGACTGGTATCGTGTTCTGTGATAGATAACAAGAAATCGTAGAAACCCCAATAGTGCAATCGCCGATAAACGCACAATTTAAATAAAAGTTATTATATAATAATAAAATAATTATAATAATAATAAGAAGATTAGGAATAAGAATAATAAAAAGGAAAAGAAGAATCTAATCTAGAACCTTATCCGTGCATCCCCCCTCCCACCGAACGGAAAAACCCCCCTCTCGGACATAAAATTAAAAGTTAAAATATTAAACAATAAAATTATTTATTATGTACATGCTTTTCACGGGATTTTACGAATTTTCCAGAGTTTTTTCCAACTTGTTTTTTTCGTATTCGCGTAATTTGCGTTTTTTAAAAAGCCGTGCGTATATACGATTTTTTCGCCGTTTGCAATTATTGCGGTAACGAGTACAACCACCGACGACAGTCCCCGGGACGGTTTTCTTCGTTTTTTTTATTTTCGCGCATAGGAATGCGGATGCCGATCGATGTAACGTAATATTTATTCTATTGTTATTGCTTAAATGTACACGTATATAATATACGTTTGATTTAAAGCCCATTTGTCGATGTACAATACTGTTTTTATTTTATATTCAATAAATTACATTATATATTTATATTATTTTTGTTATTCTCGGTAGCTAAACTCTTACGTCACACTTATATCTTCAACCACGGGTTGTGCCAGGGGCGTATTTAGAAATGTCTTAAAGGTGGGGGTACAAACAAAAAGTTCAAATTTGCGTACATAGGGTCTAGAGTTGTAAAATTTCTCATATAATAAAAATAAGTATAAAATACGGTGAATGGGGGAGACACGGGCCCCACGTGCCCCTCCCTTATAAATACGCCCCTGGATTGTGCTGTATACTATAAAAGCGTTTCTCGACGACGTTTGTGTCGCATAATAGGTACTGTATTCATGTACCTACATTATACATAAATGTATTGGTGATGTGTATATTATGTAATAATACATAATAAGTTTTTTGTAGGTGTATTGATGAGTTATTAATAACATGTTATATATCTTTATAAATCGTAATTTAAATTATAATGTCATTGGATGATATGTAATAAATAAATAAGTGTTTCTTTATTTTAAAATATTTTTATATAATACATTTAATGATTTTTGGGGATTATGGGTGGCTGAAGGTGATGTGGGCTGGGGGCTTTGGCTCCGCACAGTAATGTGATATTTAGTTTTGTGTGAAACGCTCGTTCATCCTACATCCACTGAGTCCCCCTTCTAGTTTTTTTCCAAATCAAACATTGGAATTAATGTATGTAAATGTAATTTTTATCTATTATTCTCGTGTAAAAACATTATTTATTTAAAAAAGTTCTACTTTTCAATAACTGATTTTCAAAAACACCCACCAAAACTTTTTTTTGTGTGCGTCCCTGGCACCAACTTTTATTAATATTTATAAAAATTATCAAACAATGAACCTAAATAAAAAACACTTGTAAGCAGATGACTTAACGATTTCCTTCCAGCAAGACACGTTTAACGAAATAGAAGAGATTTTGACACTTGCCCTGAGAGAAATGTCTACGTACTACAAAGAAAACCAATTGAAACCGAACCCTAACAAAACACAAACGTGCTCCTTCCGCCTAAAAAATAGAAATTCAGATAAAGAACTAAAAATCCAATAGGAAGCCTTATACCTAGAATACACAAAATTCCTAAAGTACCTAGATGTAACGCAGTTACACAGGAAAAATCACTAACCTTTAAGAAACACTGAGAGAACACTTAAGCCAAAGTCAATGTCAGGAACAAAATATTACAGAAACTCGTTAACTCCAAATACGGACCAGATGCAAATACCCGAGAACCTCAGAAATAGCACGTTCATATATATTACATATGATATAGTTATTATTATTTTAACATATTTTTTGAATTAAACACCTTATTATAAAAAAAATTTAGGAGTTCCACGATAAAAGTAGACATCTAAAAGGGTGCCCGGATAAAAAATTTTAAGAATCGCTGCTTTAATAAATCACTCAATATATTGATCGACAGTGATACAAAGATACGATATTTAAAAAGACTTTAGAGTTTATTATTAAAGTACACTCGCAATAGCGTTTATACGTTTATTATGAAATAAACATATTGCACGAATTACAGTACATTTTGGATTTGGATATTAATTCAATTAGAACAAATTGATTATGGAACAACTAAATTGTGGAAGAACAGGTAAGTATCTATAGCCGTGCTAACCACCATTACTATGTAATCAGTATTCAGTAATCATGTTCTTTAAATCAAAGTGGACTGATGATTTTGATAACGCGTTAGTGCGTTACGCGTTCCTTTTCATATTTCTATTTTCTAATTGGCATTTGAGAAAAGAATTGTTAATTTTTTAGTTAAAAAATTGTTTACCATCAAGACATCTACCGATTCATTGACCAACAAACTTATAACCTGAAGTCACGTCAGTCATCAATACATAATGCCTAAAAATAAAGGTAAGTAATACGTTCAGGTTTAAAGCGTTCAATTACTCGATCCAATGTTTTTGATATCTGTAATTACTTATCCATCTTATTTTATCTTACTTCTTAAAATTGTTTTTTCCCTTAGGAAAGGGAGGTAAAAATCGTAGGCGTGGTAAAAACGAAAATGAAACCGAGAAGCGTGAATTGGTATTCAAAGAAGATGGCCAAGGTAATAATATTTTATAAAATATTCAGTATATTATGCTACATGTACTGCTTTTAAAATGATTTATCATTATGAGTAATTTAGAATAAATAATGCGTAATAACAGTTTAGGTTAAAGCGTTAAGACATTGTTTTTATATGTATTTAAAGAAATGTAAAAATATAAAAATAAATTAAGAAGATATGTTATAACCTTGGAATTGTGTAACACACATTGGACAATAAGATAAATAACTCAGATTTATAAAATTTATTAAATGTTAATTAGACTTAATATATATAATATTTATATTTATCAATTCAGATTTAAATAGTACCTAGTTTTCAATTTGAGACACTAGTAGCTTTATAACAAGTGCTCAATTTCAACTTTCACTTATTTTTCGTAAAAAGTAATTTAAATGTATTATTTAAGTAAATATAAAAAGCAATTATAAAATCTTTAAATTAGAATTTTTTTATTTAAAATACTACTCAATATTTAAACTAATTTAAAAAAATAAATAAAAAGACTAAAATTAATTTAATACTAAATGACCGGTTTAAATAATAAATTATTAAATAGTACTTTTACAATTGATATGAGTTTGTGGTCAGATATTATAATTGATTCCAGTACGTAAGTTTATCTGTTAGTTGTGCTGTTGATATGTGTGCCTAACATAATTTTAAATAATTTCTATAAAACTGTAGCCACGAGTGAAAATATTGAAATTAAATTTAAGAGTTGGAAAAACATTTTTTGGGGAAGATATAATATTTAAGTAAAAATATGTATGTGAATCTCATATATAATATGTAAATTGCATATCAGAGTAACATCAAATAATTTATAAAACCAAATATATTCATTGGTTTTCACTTAATGAATTTAAAACAGTTAATGTAGACACAATTTAAAGTACAATTAACAGTTTTGCACTCACTCTTCTGCAAATAAAATGTATAGTAATTATTATAGTATAAAATACATTATAACTACCTATTATATGTTCAATTAATTTCCTATAAACTCAACTTGGGGTATTATATATTTACATTTAATTTAATAATTGTATGTTCTTATTAAACGAGAATCGAAAGATAATTTGTTCTATTACTTTAATTTTATTAATTTCTCAATTAATAACATTTTTATTTATTTTATTATTGATGATAATATTTGTACAATAGCTTTACATTTTTTTTTACAGAATATGCTCAAGTTACCAAAATGTTGGGAAATGGTCGTTTAGAAGCTATGTGCTTCGATGGTGTTAAACGACTTTGTCACATACGAGGAAAACTTCGGAAAAAGGTATTCAATTTAATTAATATTGTAAATGTTTATATTAATTATAATAATAAGTATCTAAGTCTCTCACATTTTATTCAAAATTATCTTACGTTATTCTAATTAAATAATGAAACACTATCCTCAAGACCTCAACCTTATTTAATTTTGAATATTGTGTTAAAATTAAAAGTCGACAACATTGTCAATATTCAAATATTTAATTAAAGTATAAGTATGTAAAATATTATAATTTAAATGCTTACAACTTACAGAATTTTAGTTTAAGAAAAAACTAACATTCAAACATACATAATGTTTCTACCATAGGCATGCACACGGGTGTTGCAGGGTATGCTATAGCAACACCTGCGGGCTGCAAACACTCACAATTTTTATTTTTTCTAACTAAAAATAGTTAGTAACGTAGTAATTAAAATTTACAAAATAAGAAACATTACAAAAGACGTCTAGCATTGTAATAATAATAATATGTATTGACGTATTATATAAAATAAATGACATTTTTGTATTAATCAAATAAATAATATATATATTGACTTATTATATCATATAATTTTCAGCAACACCTACCACTAAGTCCTGCGCACGCCTATGGTTTTCTACCTTTAAGATTTATAATAGATCAATTCTCTTTAATATTAAAACTAACAACATTAGTTAACTGAATGTAACATTTTAAATTTAGTTATTTATAGGTTGGTAACAAAATTATAAAAAAGCTTTTCACTAATATTTTTTTTATTTTGTTCAAATAAATATTAATCCGAGACTGATTTGAAATGGTTATTTTGTATAATAGATTTTTGATTTTAGGTGTGGATTAATCAAGCTGATATAGTATTAATAGGTTTACGTGAATATCAAGACACAAAAGCTGATGTAATTTTGAAGTACACACCAGATGAAGCTCGTAACTTGAAAACATATGGAGAATTTCCAGAAACTGGTAAAGACAATTTCATTAATTAATTTATAAAGATATTTAAAATATAATTGACATATAAATGTATTATCTTTAGTTCGCATCAATGATACAGTCACGTTTGTTGATGATGGATTGGATGAAGATATTGAATTTGGAGATGATATTAGCGATGACGAAGAAGCAGACAATGCTGTTGATAATGTAAGATCAATACGATTATATTAACATAATTAATTATTCTGATAAATAAATAATAATTTTTTTTTTTTAATTTTCAGATTTAAATTTATTTCAAATAGTATGTTAGCTGTTACGGTGATGTCATTTATCTAAGAATCAGATTATAATCAACAACAAATTTCAATAAATATATACTTACGTGATTATTAATTTGTGTGTGTCTATATTTTGTATGTGGTTTGTTCTTATGATACTATTTCTTCAAAATTTGATACAAATAGAATTTATTTAAGAATTGTAATAATTCTTTAGAAAAAAATATTTAATTTATCAGAGACAGGACAGGTTCCTTTTTATTAAAATTAATTAATTGCTATTTTTTTTATACATATAACAGTATAATAAATAAGACAAATTAATTTATGTATTTCTTTTATTCAGTTATAAATTTAAAATAATTAAGTATTGATTAGTGTCAACAAAGTTATGAGGTAAAAAACTGGAATATATTTCATATTGTATGATGTGAATTGATATAATTAAAAACCGTATTCCCATGCAATTGCATCTTTTTATCGCGTGTTCTTAATTCTATAGAAACAAGCTACAAATCAAAATCAAGAGATGTAGATTAATTTAAAGAAAGATTTATGTTGCACAAAATTTCACGTTTTGCGTTTTTTTTATAAAAATGTACTTTTGTACAATTTGTGATATGAAGTATTGGACTCTTATATATAATAAATAATTATATATATATATCTATATTCGATATAATACGATGTAATTAAGATAATAACTACTACGATAGTCAATAGATTATCGATTACATACACACATACAGTACTACAGTCTATTCGCAGCAGCCGTCAACTCATATTTTATACTTTTATAGTTGATACTTATTACTTGAAATTATTTAATTTAAAATGCCAAAAATTGGTAGTAGTCATTGTTCTAAAATAAAATGTTGGATCGGAAAATATACAGAATTAAATTATTTTTTTTTTTTAATTTTATATTTTAATATGATAGTTAATGCCAATACTAATAAATAATAATATAATAATAAAAAAAGTGAAAAATAAAATTTGAAGTACCTATAGTAAAATTTTGTTTTTGCACAATTTTGCACATTGTAACATTTTAACAATTCTTGTCTAATGTCTATCATCATCTACTGCCTATTATACAAGTGTTGTACATAAAAAATGACAGTAATTTTCTTTTTTAGTGATATGTAAAAATTTTTCATAATGTACAGAATGGACCTAACTTGAATACATTTTTTAAAATTTTTATTTCAGTTGAGTAGCAAATTGTAATGTTAGAATATAGCTGATCATATTTTTGTTCACTATATTTATTAATATAAGACTGGAAAAGTATCAATTTTTTATGTTTTTTAATTTTCAAATTCAGTATCTTAAATAACGTGTTTTGAATAAAAAAAATTTTTTAAAAAGGTAGCAGTAGGTACCAAATCATACTAGTTTCAAAATAAATATTGATATTGAATATTGATGTAAATATAAGTATAATGTAACTTTGCATAAACCTAGCTTTAACATTAATAGATATAGGTAGGTTAGATTACCTACTTATATAAATATAATTAATGTTAGGTAAGTAAAGTAATAATTAAAAGTTATTTTTTAGATTCTGAACGGAGTGAAGAATGTATTGCTTTTATAATGATGTGTGTTTTTTTTTTTTTTTTGTGTCTGACGACAACATTTGGAGCAGTAATAATGCTCCGATTTTTGACTTCAGCCCCTCTTTGAATAGGAAAATTCATCTAGTTGGTACTTTGGGAGGTAGAGTAAAAAGTAAACATTTTCAAATAGTTTTCAAAAAAATCGAGAAAAACAAAAAAAAAAGTGTCAGAAAAACGGCAATTTTACGAAAAGCCACTTTTCGACCAAATCGATTTTTTGATTTTGCTGTAACTCAAAAACGAATTATTGTAAATACTTGAAATTTTCACCAAATATTTATATTATGGTTATCTCTTTACAGTTAAATTTTCAAAATATTTTGACCATTTTTAAGCTACTTATAGACAATTGAAATTTTCGACTTTTCTAAGTTTTTTTCTTCAAATGCCGATAAAAATTTTTTGGGTGGCCAGAAAATCTTGAAAATTTAATACAAGGTTTCTTATAAGTTTTTCTTAAAGTGATAAAAAAAAAATCCGAAATCGATAGTCACAATTTTTTTTTATAACTGCTTAAAGTTCGAATTTATACGAAATATGTCAAAATTTAAATTAAATTTCATACTCTCATTATGCGTATGTTGCCAAATACTTTTTTTATTAATAAACAGATACTATAAAGTAACTATAGTAACATAATATAAAAACTATACTATTTGTTTCAAAATAGAATATATGACAATATTTAAATATAATATATCCTAAACTGACAAATCATCTTCGTTCAGAATCGTTTTTCGTATACGGTATACAATGATACCTATCATTGCATTCAAATTTAACCTACCATAGTCTGAGGTCCACCCCACGTCCCCACCCCCTAATATACAGCAGAGCGATACCCATTTACCCGCTTTTATCTTATTGCATATACCTATATATTATAAAAATTTGATTTACAATATATTTGACATGAAATTGTTTTAATAATTTATATAGGTATATATTATATACTATATAGGACTATAGAACACTTAAGTTCCCACTGTAGTCTGTAGTATAGTACTGTAATCATAATTAACAGGTCAATATAGTTCTGGTAAATTAAAAATCACACTTCCAAAAGTAACATTGTGTATAATTTCAAATTCATAGAACAAATGGATTTCTATTTATATTAAAGATTATACCTAATTAATTAATAATTGATAACGATAAATTAATTTTATGGGACTACGGGTCATAATTCATGGTGTATTTTTTGCTTGGTATAAGTATTCATATTATACTCCCATCAACACCATGCAAGTATTTATTTCATAAATAATAATGGTAATAGGTACATAAATATAAATACATAATAATTACATAAATTGAAATTTGAAATTCCTGAAGGAAGAAACCAAGATCTACTTATAAAGAAGGTTACTATTATAGATTATGTATGGACTATACTATATAGTATTATAATTTATAAATCTTAGTATGTGTGTACTATATAGGTACTATAGTAATCGGTAAAAATATAAAAAAAAGAACAATTTAAAAAAAAGTATATTAATTGATTATGAAAATTAAAAAAAAAAAGCGGGTAAGTGAGTATCGCTCTGCTGTACATTAAGGGGTGGGGTGGATTTCGGACTAGGGTAGGTTAAATTTGAATGCAACGATAGGTATCATTGTATACGAAAAACGATTCTGAACGGAGATGATTTGTCAGTCTAGGATGATATATTATATTTAAATATTGTCATATATTCTATTTTGAAACAAATTCAAACATTTAAGTATAAAAGTTTCAAGATCTTACGTCAAGTAATTTTTTAATAATAACAAAAATCGAAAATTATTTATTAGTAAAACGTTATTTTACACATGTACTTTTGATTTCAAATTAAAATTAAAACTTTAAACAATCGTAAAATTTTTTAAATTGAATAATCCTCAAACTTTTTTATAATTATTCTAAGCTTAACTTATGGACAACATAGTATTAAATTATCAATTCTTAGTTTTTGATAGTAAAATATTTATACATTTTTAACTACCAAATAGTTAAAAATATTCATGATTTTGACGAATTGTTGTCAATATTTGAACTTCAAATGCTAATAAAAAAAAAATTGTGCCTATGTATTTTTATAATTTTTGAATGACAGTTAGAACAAGTTATGTGGACCCTTCAATTAAATTTTCAAGTAATTTGTCCCAGCTAAATTTTTTTTATCAACATTTATAAAAAAAAAAATAAAAAAAAATTGAAAATTTCAATTGTCTATAAATAGCTCAAAAAAAGTCAAAATATTTTGAAAATCAAATCACGTAAAGAAAATGCCAATATAAATAACTAGTAAAATTTTCAAGTATTTACGACTTGTACAGTTTGAATTACAACAAATATCAAAAATCGTTTGAGGCTAAACCATTATTTAACGCGGTTTTGTAAAAATTTAAATTTCAAACACTCATAAAAAATTTTTGTCTGAATCCGGTGGAGTTTTTTTTACAGACAATTGAAGAAAAATTTATGGAGAACCTTGTACCAAATTTTCAAAACTTAGTTATAAAAGAAAAAAATTTTACGATTTTTCAACCACAAAATTACTCGCAAATTTTCGCAATTTTGACATATTTCGTATACATTCGAACTTTAAGCACTTATAAAATTATATTGTGATAGTCATATCCACGGTCTTAGAAGAATAGATATCGTCGTGGTCATATCTATATCTGTGGTGATAGTAGACGTTCGTGGATTCGACCACGAATTTAAACATGTTTATTTTGTATAAAATGATCACTATTTATCTTTTTACTCCATGACTTGCGGTAACCTAACCTTAAAAAATGACGGGTGTTGAATGCATTTCCCAGTTATTATATTCAATGTTGTTTGAAAACCCAAACCTAACACGTGCGTGTATCATGTCTGTTTTTCTAGTTGTGTGTTGTGTTTATTGATTCAAATTTTCTTATTTTAATACAATTTATTTGTTTTGTATGGTCTTCAACAGTTGACGATCCTAAACAACATCCAATATGTTGGTTTTATTCGAAACTTCTGCTGGATACGCTATATTTAAGGTATATTGACGTTTTTATAAGTAATATTTTAATCATCACCACGTTTATATTTGTCTAAAATGTCGAAATAATACGTGTAACGTTTTGTCTTTTGTGTTTCAGTTACTCGACGAAAACAAATTAAAAAATGTCAGCGATTTGTATAGTCATTTTGAATCACCAGAAGCAACGACCAAAATGTAACTATGGGTTCTTATTTTTTTTTTTTTTTGTCATTGATTTTTATTGAATTTTTCGTATTAGATATAATAAAATTGAAATATTAATACTTTTATTAGAATAAATATTAAACTAGTGAGTTTTAATTTTTTATAGTTGACAATTTTTAAGCACAGTTTAAAACTAAAAATTATGTATTCTAATTAGTTTGGTAGTTTTAGCTGTTCTTTGATGATTAATTATGTACTTGTTAACTCTGGTTATTGGTCAAGTATCTACTTTATTTACCAATTTCAGTCTAATCTAACCTTTTTGTAAATTTGATAAACCATAGGTATTCGAAGTTGAATCACATTTCAGATCTTCAAAACTAAATAAAACACATTAATCTCTGTCTTGCATTTCACCTATCCGATTTTGTATACCATATTTTATAATAAATAAAACTTGAAAATAGTACCGTAATTTTAATTTTATTTTGAGGAGAGATGGGATATAAAATTATAAATTTAATTAATATTTTATTATTAGTATGCCACTTACCAACACTATAATATTCAAATATTTTCACAAAAAATATTTTTAATTCTATAATAAATGTTGATGTTATTCTATCATAGTTGACAAAGACTATACATATATACATATTATATTTAAATGTTCATATTTAGGTCTATTGTGTTTTTTATTAAAAAAATGTGAACAGACATTATTTCTACTTGAAATGTTTTTTTTTTATTGCTTTATTAATATACATTTAAAAACTTGATTGTTTATAGAATAAAATATTGAAAAATTATTTGATTACAGCATAAAGTTAAAACATTTTCAAAAATTTGATGACACCACAGAAGCTTTAGCGTCAGCTGCTTCCTTAATTGAAGGAAAATTATGCAAATCTTTGAAGAAAGTATGTCTTAGAACAAATTATAAATTTCTAGATAATTTTTATTATTTTTCTTTTTAACGTTTTTCTATGTTTAGGTAATCAAATCACATGTCAATAGTAGTGATTCATTAATGGTTGCTGACCCAAAATTGGGTGCAGCTATTAAAGAAAAATTCAATATCAGCTGCGTTTCAAGTTCTTCTGCAGCAGATTTGTTACGATGCATTCGGTCTCAGTTTGAAAATTTATTGGTTGGCCTTCCAAAAAAAGATTTGACTGCTATGTCCTTAGGTCTTGCCCATAGGTAATATATATATTTTAATAATTTTTATTTATTTGCAATTCAGTTTTAAAAATTATTTATTTTTTATAGTTTGTCACGATATAAGCTAAAATTTAGCCCGGATAAAATTGATACAATGATAGTTCAAGCAATTGGACTATTGGATGAACTTGACAAAGAAGTAAATAATTACATAATGAGATGTAGAGAATGGTACGGTTGGCATTTCCCAGAGCTTGGAAAGATTCTTACAGACAATTTAGAATATGTTAAAACCATCAAAATACTTGGTAAGCAAAGATAAACTGCCAACTAGTATACTACAATTTTTTTTAATTGTTTAGCAGCTTATATTCTGTATTTGCTTTTAGTCTTTTAAATTTGTTTAGTATTATTTGTAAAATTAAATATATTATTCACTTCTAGCTATCTAACTCAATAATGAAAAAATAGTTCAACTTTTTTCAAACACTAAAGACTGTCCATGTTTCCAGGGGCTTATAGAGTATTATCAAATAAAAAATTTTTTAATAAATACATAGATTTAATTTTTTTAATTATTATTTGTTATGGAAAATTTGTATCGTAATTACACAGCTTGGGTAATAAGTGTCTTGCATTTGACATAATATATTAAGTGTGATTTAAATTGTTGAATATTAAATTAACACCATGAGTTTAGTAGTCATTATGTTAAGGTTATCCCCCTATAAAAATAAATTAGATTTAATATTATTTTTTTTTTGTACTTGATTATTAATTGTTTAATTAAGTGTTATAAATATATTTTACTTTAATTAGGTATGAGAGAAAATGCCAAATCAATAGATTTATCTTCTATTTTAAGTCCTACTTTAGAGGATCAAGTTAAGACTGCTGCAGAAATATCTATGGGAACTGAGATTGCTGAAGATGATATACAGCATATAGTACAGATGTGTGATGAGGTAGTTTTTGTCATATTATATATTGCAATTAACTTATTAAAAAAAATATATATTATTAATTGTTTATTTATAGATATTAGATATCTCTACTTACCGAACTTCGCTATCTGATTATTTAAAGTCTCGAATGATGGCTGTAGCACCCAATGTAACAGTACTCCTTGGTGATTTAGTTGGAGCTAGAATGTTGGCCCAAGGAGGTAATTTATTTCTCCAATTTTGTAATAACTGTATTTGTAATTCAATTCATTGTTTCGATTCATAGGATCTTTAGTAAATGTTGCTAAAATGCCTGCATCTACAATTCAGCTTTGTGGAGCTGAAAAAGCATTGTTTAGAGCTTTGAAAAAAAAACATGATACACCTAAATATGGTCTTATTTATCATTCCAGCTTGGTTGGTCGAGCAACTGCTAAAGTTAAAGGAAGGGTAAGTATAATCAAACAAAAAATTAGATGATACATCTTAATTATTACTACTGATTTTTTTTTTTGACAATATTATATTTCTAGATGTCTCGTATGTTAGCAGCAAAAGTTGCTCTTGCTGCACGTTTTGATGCATTTGGTGAATCTGAAACAATTAATTTAGATTTGGGTACTAATCATTTGGCTAATTTAGAATATAAACTTCGCCTTATGGAAGAAGGTTCTATGACAAGAATAAGTGGAACTGCTAAAGCTAAAGCTAAATTTGAAAAATATCAAGTTAAAAGGTAAATTTTTTTTTCTAAACATTATTAAAAAAAATGTATTTATATTATTATTATATTTTTAGAGAAATAGTACAGTATTCAGCTGCAGCTGATTCTACTATTCCTAGCAATAAACGTAAAATAGAAGATGCGGACATAAAAGAAGAATATTCAGAAGTTGCAAAAGATATCAAACAAGAACCAGAAAGTAATTTTTTTTTATTTCACTTTTTTCCTTTATTTTAACATTTTTGTAACTAAAGGTCAACAACCTCCAAAGAAGAAGAAGAAGAAAAATAAGGAACAAACTAATGGCGAGGATAAGTCCATTAATAACGGTGCTGATATTTCAATTAAAACTGAACAAGAATCAATATTGACTGAGGGTAAATACAACAATTTGACACAATTTTTTAATTAAATTAATTAAATTATTTTGAATGTTATAGTTATTAATAAATAATTAAATCACTTATGTCTTATTCAAAAAACTCAATGAATACATTGAATGCAAATTTACTTTTATTTACTAATTAAATTTTACTAAATTTAAAATCCATTTCTAATAACATTATAACTATATTTTTAAAGAACAAACGCCTAAATCTAAAAAGAAGAAGAAGAGAGAACTTCAAGAAGAGCCAGTAGAAGAGACTGTAGTTGGTATGTATCAATATGATCAATTGTGAATTTTAATTATTTTCAATTTTGTTGTCTTTTTTTATGACTTTCGGTTTAAATTTTAAACATACATCTGTTGATATTATTTAAGTTCACTTAAGGTTAATAGCCTAATATATTTATTTGTTAGCTTTCTAATGTTTTTTATTCTACAATATATGGGCATTTTTAAAATGTAACATTTTACATACCTATTCATAACTTATAATTTATAGAGATTGATGAAATAATATATTTTTTTTTTAATTCTGAACTATCACAGATTATGTTCTTAACTGAAAGTTTAATAGTTTGTTGGTTCTAATATTAAAATTAACATCATAAGGTAGGTTCTGATAAACCCTTTAAGCATTTGAAAAAAATAATAGAATACTTTTTCATTATCCTAATATTAGATATTAATCTATATCTTTTTTTCAGAAAGTGCAACTAAAAAGAAGAAGAAGTCAGTTGTTGCTGATACTTCAATTGCTGAAGTAGTTAGTAAGTTAACATTGTGTAGTTGGTGGTTTAAACTCTTATTCATCATTAATTATCATTATATTTCTAGCTGAATCAGGAAAAAAGAAAAAGAAAAATAAGAGTCAAATAGAGGAAACTGAGACTATTGGTATGATGAATTACTTTATTATTTAACCTTATCTGTAAAATATTGTTGTTGATTAATTTTTTTTTTACTCTAGAAAATTCTCCCAAAAAAAAGAAGAAATCCATTGTTGCTGATATTTCAGTAGACGAAGTAATTAGTAAGTAGATTCACTATGAATAATTGTCTATTTTGGTTTTCATTAATTTAACAATTTTTTTATAGCTGAATCAGGTAAAAAGAAGAAGAAGAAGAAGAAAGATCAATAATCTATTTAATTTTTTACTGTTAAATATAATTATTTTATCGCTTCCAATAATGATTCATAATGTACAATTTTTAAAATATATTGTGACAAATATATACTTAACAAAATTGATACACAATTTAATTATGGGTACTTATTTTTTTTAATGAAAACCAATGTTTTTGTACTCCATTTAATGAGATCTAATTTTATAATAGTGTGCAATCTACAAATGAAAATTATTTTAACATAACTACTGCAATATTTGTGTATGGCTTACTGTATAATTTATGAAGTTATTAATCCAAGTGTACTAGTGATGGGTCGAACTGTTCGAATCTTGATGTTTAGTTCGGTTCGAAATTCAAACCGAACTATCAAACACTTTTTACTATTTGAAAATTGAACTTGAAAATATTTTTCGAACCAGACACACTGGCCATGAGAGTTCAAAGAACAAATGTTTATACAATTTTTCAGAAGTTATTTTGATAATTTGAGTAAAATTGATAATCATTATTTAGAAATAATTAGATTAAGTTATAAGCTGTAACGGGCATTTTTTGTAACTTTTTATAATAATAATGATGAGAAAAGTATTAAGTTCGACTTAGAATGATTCTAGATTTGGTTAATGTTTTAAGTAAAGCTTGCATCTATTTACAATCATTTATTATAATTAGTGATGTGTTGAACCCTGATTTTTTAAAACAAACCAAACTTTAAATTATTTTTTCGAACTGAACCTTGAATTATTTTAAGTCGAACTCGAACTTAATACTTTTTATCTTTATTATTATAAATGGTACATAAAGTGCCCGTTACAGCTTATAACTTTCTATCGCTAATAGTCAAATTATTTATAAATAATGCTTATCAATTTTTATTTTTTAAAAATAACTACAATAAAACTACAAATACAAATATTTGGTCTTTGAACTATCGTGGCAAGTAAGTCTGGGTTGAAAAATATTTTCAAGTTCAATTTTCGAACAGTAAAAGATGTTTGATAGTTCGGTTCGAGATTCAAACAGTTCGACCTATCACTAATTATAATGAATTCGATGAAAATTGTAGTGCGACTTATTTCAATTATGAATGCACTTTTTTGAGTTTAACAAAAATACTAAGAAAAATTTATAAACAGACTAGGAGAAAACTAAGAAAAACTGAAGAAATGGATTCAAGTAATGTGACTAGTGAAAAATACAAAGCTTCTATATCTCATGTTATCGATGAAGTAAAAAAAATAAGGAATACAATTATTACAATGTTAATGACTAGGTGATACTAATAGTAGGTAGTAGGCAAACAACTGTAAAAGAAGAAAATCAAATTGATAGGGGAAAACTTGAGAAAAGTAAAATTGTACCCAAGTTTTACGAGTACTTTTTTTTGTTACTATAATATTATATTATGGCATCTTAAAATTCTATGAAATAGGATATATAAAGAACTTAACATCGGTTATTAAAGGCTACCTAAGTACTAGCTTAAATTGTAATGTATAAATTTATTTTTGTTATGGTTTAGTTGACATAGCATTATAGCAACTATAAAAATTAGAAATAATATATCCAGCTCAAAAATATTATTACTCCATTATATAACATAATGTAATAATTAATAATTTACATAATTATATATTATATTTATGTTAAAAAAAAGATACCCACTGAAGATTTAAAACTCAAACTAGCTATTATACTAATGAACTATTATGTAAAAAAGTAAGTATTGAAGAGAAACAATTTGAAACAACTATTAATGAGGATTTCTTAAAATTGATAAAAATAGTTAAAATATGTAATAAGTTACATAAAGGCTATTATTACTAAATGACAGTTGTATCATTACTGAGACTTCAATTAGGCACAGGAGTTGGGTGGAAGTGATTTGATCAATCAACTAAACTTTTAAGTTTAACTAAAGCTTCAACTGTTTTGAATAAAAGATTAAAACCTTGGAAAACATTAACAATAACAGTGACATAACCTAAAAAGAAATTGCTAAAGTTAAATCTAATACTCCCTAACTATCAAAAAAATTATTATAATTAAAAATTTAAAAGGTCGGTAAGGTTATAGGTTAGGTAGGTTAGGGTAGATGTTGTTCACTAAACCGCAAAAGTATTGCAAAAGATGTTCTATCTACACCATTCGTTCTAAACTGAAAAAATAAAGTTGTTAACTTGGCTACAATTAATAGTGAAGCATTATAAATAACCAAACAGCCATACAACATTGCTTTTTGGTAGATTCGTAAAAACTTAAATAGGTAGTAGAAAACAGTAGATTTATACATCCACAAACCTGTCAGGTTCCTAAACCTAGGTGTTCCTCCAATTGTTATATTAATTTAAATTTTATTTTCATTAAGTAAGTACCATGTAATTTAACTAATAAGTAAGTTATTATATAGTTTTTGTTTAAATTAAATATTTATAAATGAAAATCAAGACTGCGTTATTATATTTATTTTTTTTTTTTTAATTTGTACATTATTTACAATTTTTTTTTAATTTTACACTTAAAAAACTATGATTCTGCTATATGCTGTTTACATAGATCTTCAAATGGCAAACGTGTTATGATTTTACCAATGGCTGGTCCACTTTTGAGCTTGACATCAACACAAAAATTATCTGAATCTATTTTTATTATTTCTGCTTCTCGTCCAACATGCATACCATTCACTACTATTACTCTGCCACCAACATTTGGTATAACAGTTTCAACATGATTTTGATCTAATTTTAATTTCACTTTTGGATCAAACAATTTTACCATACAACCATATTTGTCTATTACTTTAAGAACAACACCTTTTTTTCCTAAATATTCTAGGCCTAAAGTTTTAGTGGTTACTTTTACAACAATATTTTCCAATAGCCAATAATCTTTTCTCATGTAATTTTTTTTTTTGGTCTCTTGTTGAATTATTTCTTCAAGAGCGGATATTTTTCGTTTCTCAGATTTACGACTACTTGATTTAGATATCATAGACATGCGGTCAGAGCCGGCTGTACTTAAAACATTTTTAATTGGGGCGACAGCTGGTTTTTTAAAAGTATCAATTTTTAAATTCAAAGACAATTTCTCATCTTCTTCCCTAATAAGTTCTTTTGTATTGCCATCTTCGGTTTGTTTATCAGTAGATTCTTTTTTTTGACCTTCTCGAATTTGACGTTGTAAAAAGTCCATTTCACGTTCTTTATCATCTTTTTCAGCTTTTTCTTTTCTTCTCATTTTTTCTTCAAGTTCTATTGTTGCTGGATCACGATCAATGTATGTTATAAACCATCCTTCATCTGTCTCATCAACTACACATTTACCTAAAAATAAATTCAAATGTAGGTATTAATTATTTGATGTGTATTGTAAGGATTGAATCAATAATATAATTATTATTACTTCTTAAATTTAATAATTTGTTTTTAAAAATATCAAACATGAGTTTTATATTTAAAAATTAACAGGCAATAAGATAAGGTAGTTAATTTAAGGTAAAGTTTCATTAACTTAATTTTTATCTTCAATAGATTCACTCGTTTATTCTAAAATATTTAACATTAAAATATTATTTATGTAAGCATTTAGAATAATGAATTAAACCCTAATTAAACTAAAATAGTTATTATTCATAAGCATTTTTATATAGGTAGGTACTATAAATGAACTAAATTCAATAATAATCACTCAATTCATATAATCAATGATAGGTTAGGTTCTTCAAAATAATTTAAAATTAAATCTGTACAAGATTTGTAGGCATCTAATTACTATTTAAATTTTTAACATATCAGATTGTTAAGTACCTGTTTTCCCAAGCCATTTGACAAATCCAGTTAAAGTTGTCCATTGAGTGGCATTCATATGTAGATGGTTTCGATCTGAAATATATTCCTGGTAAACTTTGTTCGCTTTTACTCTTTTAGTACCAAACTGCCGTTTCAATAAGAATAAAAATCCCTTGGAAAATTCATAACTGAAATCACTCAAGTAACGTCCCGCATTGTCTGCAAATAATAACAGTTGCCGTTGATGTGATTCAGACATTGTGTGACATTTGAAGCCATTTTCGTCCCGACACTGTTTGTTGCACATCTGACAAAACCATCTTAGTTTTTGTAATCCTTTGGACTTGATCTTGTTTGCTATATATTTTGGAGTTCCTGGCTCTGCTCTACCTTTACCCATTGTTAATTCGCAATGGCTATAATCTACAACTTCTAACTGATACGACTATAACTATTATATTTTTATGTCTTGCGGCAAGACTCTTGCCGCTATTTGATCGTTAGTTTGTAATAACTAATATTAAAAAAATTATAATAATATATTATTTGTTAACATTTCAATCATAATATTGATAAGTAAAATAAGTGAGATGATAACGTAGGCACAATCAAGCTGGATATATATATCCACCTTGGGCACAAATGCACAATCATCGAGGTATATAAACTATACATATTATATTTATATATATAGTTATACATATATAGTTTATATGAATCGCGGAAAAAATGACCACGGAAAAAAAACCCAAAAAAAAAAAAACCCACGGAAAAAAAACCCAAATTTAAAAACACACGCCGGAAAAAAAGCCCACAAAAATATATTATACATAATATATTTACATTTATTTAGAGATACATATTTTAAATAATATACATAGTAGTAAAATACAATACTTTATTAAATTATACATGCATACATACATACTTTTTAGCAATGGTGGGCATTGACTTATTATAAAGTTAATTTTTTTTAACTTAACTAGTTAGTTATTTTTGTTTTTAACTTATTAACTTATTTTGTTAAATGTTGTATTGTTTTAACTTAGATTTTTATAGTTAATTATCATTTTATTGTTGTCTCAAATAAGACAAAATATGTCATCAATAATTATTAATCAATCCTTAATAAATGTTGATTTTGCTTAAATAAGTTTAACTTTTTTATACCTAATAGTATTTCAACACCAAGATTACTTCTACTTTTTTTAAAATTAACAATTTATTTTTATTATGTTATTATATTATTATAACTGTGATCTCTCATACAATTATTAATTATTATTATGTTACCACAAACGTCAATATTTTGTTTCTATGTTAAATTATTTAAAAAATATTATATATTATTATTTATTATTAAAAATATATTATATGATTCATGATTGTAAATCCATTGTATAATCAACAATCAACCACAGTTTATAAAATATTTCATAATATAAGATTACAATGATAGCACTTTTAATTTTTATTTTTGTGGGCTTTTTTTCCGGCGTGTGTTTTTAAATTTGGGTTTTTTTTCCGTGGGTTTATTTTTTTAGGTTTTTTTTCCGTGGGTTTTTTTTCCGTGGCCTTTTTTTCCGCCTCCCAGTTTATATACCTCGATGGGCACAATATATTTTGTTTTTTAGATATGTTGATAACGTACTCTAATATTATTGTGATATTATACCAAAATTTCCCGCATAAATTTAAATAATATTGTGTATTTTACAATAAAATATTGATAATTAATGCATTATTAATTATTATAAATAATTCTCAAATTTTTTTTGTTGTTTTTCGGTCTTTTTTCTAGTATTGAAACTATGTATTTCTGTGTTTTAGTAATATATGAATAGTTATTAAGTTATAGGTAAAATATAAAAAATCTATCTATTGTATTTATATTATATGCTTATTTACTAACATTTTTAAATATCAGTAAACAACGAGACTGAGGATTATATTTATAATTTATCTTCAAAACATTCAAAAACATTAATTTAAGTAATATATTACATCAAATGATTTTTAAAAAAATCATCCTAAGTAATTCGACTTTTCGGTGAATACTGATTTTACCATCTTATTATCAAGTACGTACCATACTGTCCATACTACCATTTATATGTTAGATGTTCCTATACAATTATAATATAATAGTGAGGTTAGGTTAGGTTTTTTATGAGTATAAAAACAATAATTTATTATTTTTTCAAAGTTTGACGTACCTTAATGTTCAACAATAATTAGAAAAAAATGGAAACTAAATGTTTTATTTTTAAATATTAGGTACCTACTGCCTCGACTACGGTTTAAGATATAGGTATATCTTAATAAGTCGTGGTCTCGGCTTTGGTTTTATTATAAATTATTAAATTTAATACACTAATACTACCTAGTGTACCTACACTTCTCACTTCGGCATACTATTTTATTTGTCAATACATTATACAATATGAAAATACATACTTTTAGAAAACATAATAATAATTATCGATGAAATAAATACAATAAGTAACACTACTTACATAACTTATTTATATTCAAACATCAAACATCTAAATATAATTAATTTTTACTCAATTTACAGTAATGGATTCATAATAAATTAGTTAATACTAACATAGGGTGACCAGACGTCCCGTTTAAAACGGGATTGTCCCTTTTTTGATCATCGTGTCCCGTTGTTCCGACAAACTTCGAACGGGACCCTTTTTCATTTTTGTCCCGTTTTTAGAAGATGGTCCCATTTTAATCCCGTTTTTTACAAATTATTACATTATATTTTTAAAATAAATCGATCTACGAAACAAATCTAAAATAGTTTTATAACCAAATTTATAAATAACAGAAAACAGTTTTCGTAAAACAAGAATCTAATTAGTAATTAAATTAGCGGTAGTGTTTAATAATAAAAAGAAAATTTTCCTATCTAATTATTTAAAAAAATTGTATTAGTTTTTAAATTCAACATTATTGTGTTGATTAATGATAATAAAAAAAATATTAATTATTTAATTTAGGTTAATTAAACTCAAAAAAGTAAAATAACAATACCTATTCATTTTTTAAGAGGGGGGGTAGCAACTGTCCCGTTTTTTTATTTTTTAAAAATGGTAACCTTATACTAACATAATAAAATAAATATCAAAATTAAATAGGTATACTAGTATAGGTACACATAAACAGACAAACAGTGGCGGTTTATACCAAAAATGGCCCTGTGCGCAAAACTAAAAAAAGGCCCCCCTTCTACATATTTTTATTCTAAATAATATAGGTTAATATACATACATTTATTTTTTATAATTATGTTATTATACTGATATCAGATTGAGAACCATTTGAAATTGACAACAACTTTTTAACTTTTTCGTACTTAACTGTATTTATTTAATTTTTTTTTTTTGTGGAATGTTGTGCAATAATATCATTTGCACACATCGCACAGATGACCTATGACACGGTAGTGCAAATAAATAAATAAACAATAGTATAATACTATTATTGA
This sequence comes from Schizaphis graminum, assembly GCA_020882235.1. NCBI lineage: Eukaryota > Metazoa > Arthropoda > Insecta > Hemiptera > Aphididae > Schizaphis > Schizaphis graminum. The sequence goes on from CM037032.1 coordinate 11,352,403, forward strand.
CGAATGACGATATTTAGACTACAAAAAAAAAAAGTAGGATCCTCTAAACTTCTATAGATTGTTCTGTGCCTAGTGACGTCAATATTTCTTGGCATAAATGACGAATTCGATTGTATTCCATGGACACTCGAAATCGTTTATCTTTTAAAATAATCGTTTACGTTACTCAACTTTACTGCAAGGCTGCCCTGTCGCCTGCCCATAGAGTTGTAGACGTGCCCCTACATTATGCAGCCTGCTGTCTGACGTGGTGACATTGTGAATTGCTATTTGTGATAACTGATTAGTGATTAGCGGATTAGCGACATAACTATTACTGCATTGTCTGCATTAGCGAAAGCGAATGACAGTCAGTCACTCAGACAACTCAGTCACTGTGATGAGTACCGAGTAGTATCTTAGTTCGTGGTGTACACAATGCATTACACGACGTACTCATTATTGAATTTATTATTAATTGTCAAGTTGTATAACGTTAGCCACGGGACTGCGCCCACTTTTAACTTCCACATTTTTTGAAAATATTATCTAGGTCTCTGGTTTTACATTTACTCAGCTCCAGGTTACCTAACCTAATTTAGTAGGTATACTTAGCACCGCGTTGTGTAGACAGTATAGTCACAATTATTTTATTGTTCAACTTTTGGGTAACAACAGGCTACCGTTTTGTAATCTGTTTAATAAACATACGAAACACGACACGGTTTAACGTTTTACTATGAAGTGAACCGACCACTTGTGTTATTATCTCGGTTAGCTGTGGAAAGCGGAAACCCGGTTTAACGATAAATCGAAACGTAACGGAATCCTTAACGGCCGTCTACGAGATCGATCGGTTTTACCCTAGCACCACCACTAATCGCAATGGAACCATTTTTAGTTTTGACCAGCGGTGCGAACCCTCCCGCCCGTCGTTAAGGAACTCGAGAAATGGGTTACTACAGTTTTGAGCGCAATATGATGCCGCTGAGGCTAGCTGCTGTACGCCGTGACAGTTATTTCCCGCAAGCGAGTGCGATGTGTCGCCGCCGACTACCCGATGAATGATAATACCCCGTAATCGGTACACAGCACTAACAACTGTGAATACTCAAGTGGCCGACAGTGTCGTCGCTCCCGCTTCTGCCGTAATGCCGACAATGCCGTGTGTGCGCGCCGCGCGGCCGCGTCGGAACCGCTGGTTGTGCGTGCGTGCGTGAGACGATGCGAGTGCGCGGCGTGCGCCGGCGCGAGCGTGTGCGTGTGCGTATATTGTGTGTCCGTGTGTGAGGTGCGCGCGCGGTGTGTCCGTCCGTCCGCACTACGATTATACTACGTACACACAGTGCTCGCCGCCAACCGAGTGTTATTATATATACTTATATCGGTCTGCCCACCGGTTATCGCGTATTACCCGCCGCGCGCAGACGGGTCGACTTTACGCGATCGCCGTCGCACCGAGTAAAGTTTTGCCGGTCGCGGACGGGCCATCGCGTGTGACATTAGAATGACCGGTTCGTCACCACCCGCCACCACCGTAACCGCCGTAGTAACGTCGCCGTCCCGCCGCCGTTCGCTGTCGCCGTGTCCGCCGTTCTTTGCCGCCGTGGAGATGACGCGCACCGTAGCGTAAAAGCCGCCGCCTAGCCGGTCGCCCGACATCCGCCGTCGTCGTCGTCGTCGTCATCGCCGTCGCCGTAATTCATAAATGGCATCGTTGCCGCAACCCAAGTTTGAACCCAAAGCCCCCGACAAAAGCTCGTCGGCGGCCGCGTGCGACGTTCACAAGAAAATCCTAGAATCCGCCGACTGTTCGAACGTGAGTACCAACAACACCTATTTCGTAACACAGACAGTCCTCTGACCGGCGGTTTTCCGCACACTCGTGCCCGCTGCTCGTAACACGCTCACGATGTCGTCGCGGCTCCGAAGTCCTACACGATAACATCGCGATTCGCGAGCACCTCTCGAGATGTTTTTTTCCACCCATATAGTATATCCATACGTTCCGAGCGATATGGTTTCGACTTTTAGGTACAAGGGTATAACCATCATCATCATCATCATCATCATCATCATTATTATTATTATTATTATTATTTTATATTGTTATTGTCCGCCGTAATCTCGTGTACGGGTCGGATTTGCTCGAGCGTTTTTGATCGTGGGATTTTTTCTCCGCGATCGTGTTATTTTGCGAATGTTCAAAAATAGGTACCTATTATACGCATAACATTTCCAGAATTCCTACCTAACCTATTCCGGATTTTTGCGTCCGACGACGACGACGACCATGATAATGACGACGACGACGACAGCGATGATAATGATAATGATAATAATAATGATGATAATAATAATAATAATAATAATAATAATGATAATAATAACGCATATTACTGCAAAGCCTCAACACCACCCGACTGCTATACTTTAGCTTTATGTTTGTACATATATATTTATATGTGTGTGTATGCGTGTATGTATTTATATATACGAAATAATGAGTAATCAATTTTCTGTATCAAAAGCACTGCATTGTGTGCGTCGGTGCGTTTATGCGTGTTAGTGCGCTAATGTACAGTGGCGATTGGCGAGGTATGTCCATCGTGTGTTCTTCGGTACGTTTTTGCATTGCCTTTGGTTTTTTTTCTATTTCTTAATTGCCCTTTAAATCGAAATTAATACCTCAGTAATAGTACCTTTGTGTGGACACACATACTTACTATGTTACTTAACGGTGGTATACCCATTAGTTTATTATATTATACATATATATTTATATAAATATATATATATATATACATATATATATATATGTGTGTGTGTGTGTGTGTGTATATATACGATATTATACTTGTTTAATGCCCTTTTTTTAAATCATAAGGTCATGCATTTCTTATCTATGCATCTATCGGTCTATGTATAATAATAATAATTTTTATAATACAGTAATAAGTACCTATATTTGTGAACTATATCCAATTTATTTGTTTATGTGCTATATATTTATATATGCAATTTTTTTTTTCTTATAGAACAACAAGTCCAAATCTTTATCGCTGGATTTATCGAATTTGAACACTGCTAGTTTTAAGTCCTTATTAGAAGAAGTGGTCGCATATGATACGGCTAAACAGACTAAAAGCGAATTATATAATGTATGTATTATTTCAGATATCAATTTTGATAACCTATTGTTTCAATGTTATTATATGTTAGTACTCTTGAATTTTGATGCATGTGGTTCAAACCAAATTTGTTTTTAATAATTTATTTGGAATATAATATGACATTTTTTTTTTTGTTATTGTATATTAAATTGTATGTTAAAATCATGATAAATTGGTTATAAAAGTTTTTTTAAACATTTACAAATAATTAGTAGAATATTTTAAAATTAGCACATTAGTAAAATTTCCATTTAAAAATATGAAATAGTTATTAATGAATTATTAGAAACAAAATTACCCTATAATAAGTATTTTCCATAAACCATTTCTACTATTTTCTAATAGTATCTACCATTTTATTTTATAATCCAAGGCAATAACTGATTGCTTTCATAATATTTCATAGTTTTATATTTAACAATATTAAATGAAAGTATTCATAAGTATTTATGGATAGCTTGAGTAAGTGCAATCCGAGGTGCAATCATTACAGAAAATAAGTAATTTGCTTTAATTTTTTTATAATATAAAAATTTAATTCTATGAATATTTGGAATTGAACTAGATTAAACAGGAATTAATAATGAAACTTTGAATTTTTTTTTAGAAAAAACAAGCCCACAAATTGGCTATGTATTATAATTAAAAAAAAAAAAAAAAAAAAAACATGAAAAATAAGTTTAAATTTTATATAAATAAAAACTGCCAATCAATCATTTATATACCTAGTTCAAATAAATGAGTTACCTATAAAAATAGTTATGGATTTTACGGGTATTTATGCGACGGGACACAGTTTATAAAAAGTATGTTTTTTATTCAAACTATTATTTGATATTAGGTACTTAATAAGTGCGTTTCTATTAGATATCTTGTTTTTAAATTACATAGGTATTTGTATATGTAGTTTATATTATCCCTTTATAATGTAAATATTTTTTTTCAAAATCTTATCTTCTGGTTAAGTTTAATTAATTACTAATTACCTTCTTACATATTATATAAATTAAATGTAGGTTAAATATTAGAAATAAATAACTAGTAAGTACTAACTTATATCATAGATTATTTAAAACTGCAATAATATTATATTAATTTGATTTCGATTTATATTTTATAAATGCCAAGTACCTAATAATTTTCAAAGTTCTATATTGTGTTTTATGTTTATTAATTTTGACTTCTTTAAAAAATAAAGTAATAAAATTACCTAATATGAACCATTATTTTAATAGTGTTAATATTTAACATAATTCATAATAATTAATGCCTACTTAAATTGATAAAAAAATGTAATTATTTGACAGAATACCAATTATTTAAATTTTTTTATAATATTATCATAAATCATGATAAGTATGCCTGTGATAAATTTATTTGATTTATAATAAAAGTAAATCATTTGTTTAAAAAATTATGAATTATAGTTAAATTTTAAGTTTAATTATTAGAAAATAAGATTAATATTAAGTGAAGTTAAAATTAGTAAATATTTGTAAGACATTGAGATAACACTTTCCATATTATATGTTTTAAAAATAGTAGATTTCTATTTATTATGTTATCAATTTTTATATGTTATTTATAATTATATTCATTATCTTAGTAGAACTTCAAAACCATTTTTAAATTAGATAAAATATAGCATAATTTATGTTTCAGAATCTGCTAGAAGATGTGACTCAAAATGGAGAAGATGATGTAAAGCGACCATTGCATAATCAACGATTAGTTGATAGCCAGACTGATCTTGATAAGTTATCATCTAAAGAACAACACATTAAGGAAAATTCTTCTCTTGAAGCTTTTGATTTAGCACCTGACTTCAAAAAACGGCTCTCTGGTGTCACTACCAAAGTTAGCGCCCGTCAACTAGAAGGAGGTTCTTTGCCAAGTCATGTTAATCATGCACAAGCTATATCTGTATTGATAAATAAAAAAAATACTCAAAACACTCGTAAGAGAATTGCAGAGTCATCAAAAATGGCCAAAAATGTAGATAAAGTGGTTGATCTTGGAGATTTTGGGTATGAAGAAATTCAGGTTAAAGATATGTCAAATTATACTAGTCATGCAAGTTTGGAAATCTGTCCTGCTAAAGATGAGACTAAAATAGATGATCGATTCACTACACCATTACTGTGCAAGGTAAATATGTGTTAAAAAAATGTTTCTTGAATTTTATTATTCATTAGTTGTATTGATGGGCACTGTTAATAAAAATATAATCATTTCATTTTCTGTTTTCTATTCAAAAATTAGTCAAGATTAAGCTGTAGTATATACCAATAAAGTCTGATTTTCAGAAATATCTTTTTAAACCTTTATTATTCAAAATAACACGCGCAATTTTTTCTAGCTTACACATTACAAAATTTAAAACTTCAATATACTATTTAATCATTAATATAGGTATAAATAATTATTAATTATACAATATGAATGCAAGGTTATAAATTGTGTATGTACTATATAATAATTAATTAAATATAACCAAATTATTGGAAATTAATGAAATTATTACCTGATGCAATTAGTGATAAGGATAACAACCAATAACATACCTACTATTTGAAAATCAAAACATATGTTTTTGTTTGCATATTTATTTATTTTGTATATTTTCTTTGAAATATAAAAATATTCCTGTAAATAGCATTTAAAACTCTAAATTATCAGAATTGCACTAGAAATTGTAAATATACATAAATTACTAAAATAAAATTTCTTACTCAACATCATAAAAGTGTGAAACAAATTTGTATGTAACTTGATGTTCTATGACTTACCAAAAATCATGTGCATTTGCTAGGACTTACAAGCTTTGGATATAACTTATTATTTGTTTTTCATTTAGATGCTTTCCTCCAATAAAAGTTTTGCATATCTTATAAATTTATGTAAGCTCATTAGATTATTTTCAATTGAAACAAATCTCTGATTTTTCATTAAACATAGAAAGTTATCAGTGAAAATTCATAAGATGTAAGCAATAGTAACCTATTATTTCAATAAAATAAATATCTTTTATTTTTACAATCCAGAACTTAACATTTAAAAATTTCTTACTATAGTAAACTAAGTTAGGCTTAATATGTTATCATTGTATTCATATTTATAATAATAATCTACTATTATACTACCTACTCTAAGATAAGCAAAGCAAGACAAGTGTGTGGTACATTATTTTTCATAAAGTATTATTTGTATGTCAAGTGTCTTTGATATATCTCAATACTATCTTCAAGTTGTTATAGTTAAATATAAAATAATTACTAATATTCCTACCAACTTAACTTAGATGTGATTTTTCATTAAATTTATTTTATACCTATTTCAAGTTTTCAATTATTTATTAATAAATAATCATTCAAATGAAAAATATTACTATAATTTCTTTCTTTTGTGAATCATAATGGGATAGACAAAAATATAATACTACCTACATTAATTAGCTGCAAAAAAGATTTATAATTTGTTGGTTTTTTAAAAACCTAATTTCTATAGACACTAAGATAAAGGCTAAGATACTATTATAAACAATTATTTATTTAAGTTTTTGTTTTGAATATTCAATAGTTGTTATAATTATAATTATTTTCTTTTGAAGCAATCGAGTCAAAATTATGATGACCATGATTCCTACATGGAAATAGATGCTTCACCATACACTAAAGATTCTAAAGACGGAATGACTAAAGGTAATATATTTTTAATTGTTTGAAGGAAAAAATATATATCTAAATTTATTTTGCTTTAAAAAATTCAAGCTGGGAATGATAGTTCCTGCATTTATGCTTAAGTAGCTTTTTAAAAGTTTTAATAGATTTTCACAGCAATTATAAAAAAAATACACTTTTTGTTCAATATGTAATTAATTGTGCTTTTCTTTTGTGATCTGTGATTAGAAAAATAATATACATTTGTAATTGGTTTTGTAATACATTGGTTTAATAATTAATATTTAGTAGTTAATACATTTTAAAGGAACTTTTACCTTATATATTTATTTTATACTTTTTTATTAAACTTATTTTACTACATAAATCGTATGTGCAATGCTTATTATAATAAATTTGTATTGAATATTAATTTTATTCATATAAACTGCATGAAATATGATTTAAATTATTTATTTAGATTTGTTTTCATCTGTTTGGGTAAGTGATTGCCAATTCAATTAGTTACTTGCTTTTTTCTGCAACACATTAATACTGACAAGCCTTTGTTTATTCTCTTAATTGAATCAAAGAAGTATTACTTCAGCAGTATTATTATAAAATAGTATATTTTGATATAAAAATATAGAATACTTACTTAAAGCATAAGATATTTTTTTTTACAGTATTTTTAATTTTTAGGCTTGTTAATATTACTACCTTTTGATTAACTTTGATTTCTTAAAGTTGAAGAAAAAACGTTTCATAGTAATGCTGTAGTTTATATTTTTCAATATTAACAAATGATTTAAAATTTAAAATTTTACTTTTATTGATAACATGGTTATCAAAATTTACAGTATATTTTAAAAACTTAACCATAACCTTTGTTTTAAATACTAAAATATATTCAATTAACTTCAAAGGTAGAGGCACAATTAATTATAATTAAATTAATCCATAACTAATGAATCATATATTAAGAGTGGTTGTTTATTACACTTGTTATAAAAAATATTGCTAACAATTGATTCCATTAAAAAAAAATTAATTGTTTTAAAATTTTTTCTGGAGTGTGTGGTGTTTTTCTTTGTTTAATTATCTAACTTCTTTCAAAAATGCAGAATATTTCTTGTTTTGTTTTTGTTTTTCATTTTTAATTGGCATGCTTTTTATATTCTATTTGGAAGTACTGCCACGGACTTCAGGTGAGGGCGATCAAGACGTGAAAAACTGTTTACATCAGCCAGCTACAGTGGTAACGGATTTTAATAAAGATGCACAAATGATAGACCATCGTTTGTTACACCTATTTGGAGGCCAAATTAATTGCTATCAAAATCCTTATAACGGATTTTCACAACCAATGAGTTTGCATTTTTTAACACCAAATGGTAACTTGTTATTTACTATAATTACATTCATTCTAAGTATACTAATATTGCTAAACTCATTTATTTTTCTGTAAAATTTGTTGTAGGTAGTTGATGATAGGATGCATACTTTAAAAAAGTTAATTAGAATCAAAACTATTATTCATAAGGCATTTAATTAAAAAATATATTAATACATAGTTACACAATATTATAGAAAAAACTTTACTGACATTAAAATTCAGTCTTAACTATTTTATTTTCTGAATTAATTTTTTTTTCACTTAAGATTTTAGAGTAATATTTAATTAGTATTTGTTTCATTTATAGAACATTAAAATGGAAATAGGATTTTATAATTATCTGTTTTATTTTTTGCGAGGTTCATTTATATTTTTAACCTACATTTTAGACTTATTATTCTCCTTATTTAAAATAAAAAAACACAGATTTTTTTACTTTTAAATCGCCCCCACTGCCATGGCAACATTTTATGCTTAGTTATTCAACCTATCATGATGAAATGCTGTTTATCCAGTACATGAACAGTAAAAATTAATTTTTTTTTGTATGAGGACCTGTATTTTTAATATCATATTCTAAGTGTTCAAACTTTTTGAAGCTATTTTATTGCATCAACTTGTATTTTAAATCCAAAATTGACTGAATAAGAGCTATTTTAAATAAGAAAAGTATGTTTTTAGGTATGACATACTTTATAGTTTTAAACCATGATCTAGTAAAAATTCAAAAATTCAATTAGATTGAATCTTATTAAAGTAATAAGTATGCTTTTTGGAAATTCTGCTTTTATGCAAATTAAAAATCAAATTTAAATAGCTTCCATTTTGTGAATTTCAGATTTTTTTAAGTCAATATTCCAAAATAACGAAAAAGTTTGATTAATCTAAATTTGATGTTATAGGGATACTTATTAAAAACAAATATATAACTTGTGAGATGTGACATGCATGAGCTAAAAAAATTTTAAATCAGAGAAATAGATGTCATTAAAAAATATGCATTATGTACTGAGTTACAGTATTCTTGTTTCCATGGTCGCAAGGTAAATCAAAATTAAAATGGGACTATGATATTTACAGAAAAAATGAGATAATTATATTTTCTTTAGTTAAAATTTAAGATCACTTTTACTTGATCCAACACTTCATCATGGAGCTCATTTAAAAATCTACTGACATGACTTGACAAATTCTTACTTACATTAAACAATATTTAGTGTATATTGTTTTTGCTTTAATTCTATTGTACAATTAAAAAAAAAAGCTATCATTTGGTTTATAAAAATTTAAGTAAAAAGTAACACTTATAAGTTATAACTTATCAAATTGATTTAGTCAATTGTGTGGTTAATAAGTATTAATAAGTCCTGTAATTTTTTTTCATGATAAATTATACATTTTAGCTGACTTGATGTCAACATCGCTGTGCACATTTTTGTAGGATTAACAAATCACGTATTCAAAAATTAAAACTATTTAATTTTGGCTTTAATTTTAATTGCTTAAAATGGTTTTTGTTGGTTTTTATTTATAATATGCAATCAATTAAAATTATTTATAATTTTATTAATAAATTGTCTTATGCTGTGGTGTATGGTAAGGATTAAAATTAAATAACTTCAATTTATTTAGAAGGAAAGTTTATTAAATACTATATTATATATTTTTAAAGTGGTGTGTATGAAAATGTTTCAAATACAGTATTAACATTTTAACTCCAATTTTTTTTTTAATATTCAATTTTAAACATAAATTTTTTTTAAAAAATTTGATAATTATATTTTATTTTGTTATACAACAAATGGTTATTATTTTTATAAAAATTGAGCGATTTATATAAAAAAAAATATATATTCAGGTTTTGGACAGTTAGGAATATTTTTTTTGCAATATGATTTTCCTTTACTTGTTTCATTTTATATTTTAAATTTTTTACAATGTTTCAGATAACCTAGGATTACAGACTGCATATAATAATAATAGGGTATGTTCAATTTTAAAGTATATAGTTATTTTTATTTTTTTTTTTTGCATATATTTTGAATAAATGTTTTGTTCTAAAATCTAAGTAAACTATATTTAATTTAATTTTCTTACATTTAAAAATAACAATGTTTTGATTTGATCTTGATAAAAATATAATTGCAAGAAACTATATAATTTAATTACAAAATTATAGTAATGAGTAATGAATAATTACTAATAGATAAACCAATATTTCTGTTAAAATCTACTTTATTTTTTCTAGAGAAACAATACTGAAGATACTAGTAACACTGCACTAAAAAGAAATAAACAGAAAAAGGAATTAAAAAAGGTTTGTCTAATAACTAATTTTATATTAAAATGTTATTAAAACATTTAATTTTATAATTTTCAGAAAGATGAAGTGGTTCGTTCAGAAGATATTCAAGGATATCGAGGGGACAAAAATATTGATGAAATATTAAAGTTCATTGGAGATAAAAGTAGTGATAGTAAAAAAAATAAAGGTAGCAAGACTAAAAATAAGATAAAAAGTCGAAATGGGAAAGGTTCTGATGATGATTGTGGTAGACCAAAAAATGGTAAAATGAAAATGACCAAGTATAATAGTGTTGAAGAAGTATCTACAACAGTCTTTCAACATATGGATAGTTCAGACGATGAGTCTAAATCAATTAAAAGTAGTAAAAAAAGTAAAAAAAAAGTACCAAAACAAAACCAATCTACTAAAAAGTTTGCTTCTACTGAACAGAGACTTGATGTATTATCATCAGAATCTCAAGATACTGATTCTGCTGATTTTTTGTTGGTTACCAACAAACAAAGGAGAAAAAAACAGAAATCACAAAATAAATTAAATGCAACCACTAGTAATTTTCCTCCTCATGACTCATATTTATTGTCACAGTACACACAACCTAAAAGTGTAAAAAACAAAAAAAGAAGGAAATCCACATCTTCAATGCCTCATTCTGACAAATCTGAAGATAACTCTGATCTAGATTCTGTACACTCTTTACCTGCCTCGTCTACACCTTCTAAACAGCCATCATACAAAGAACCTCCTAAAACTGATTTGACTAAACCAGCCTGTGTAGTTACCACTTCTGAAGAGTCAATACCAACAGTTACTGTTGCATTACCACAACGAAATACTGATAGTATAGTGAGTAATGCAAATTACGATAATGAATGTATCAATGGGGATGTGCATGTCACATATATAGTGCATGAACCCCTGAAAGCGGATATTGAAACCGCTAAAAAGACTGCCGTTTTAAACAAAGTTCCTGCAGCGATCCCCCCACAGAGCGCCTCGCTTACTGTGCGTGTACCGTCAAAGAAAAAACAAAGCCCAATTATGTATAATAAGTATGAAGTGGATACAAGCCTGTCTTTTGGATTTGAAATTGACCAAAATTTACTGTGTGATAGTGGTAATGATTATTCACCCCCAGTACCAATTCCTATGCCTATAGAGTACAACTATAAAGAAGTGATATTGTTCATCAAACAAGGTAATTCAATTGAATAGCATTTTTAATTTATAATCATAATTTTATAATTTTTAAAAAATCCATATGGTACAATATAATATAATATAATATAATATAATATAATCCATATACTAACTACGTTTTTTTTAATTAAATATTTAATATACCCATAAATATTATAAATAAAGGATTTCTTATATTTGATTTTTATGTATTATTTCCATTATTAGTATTAAATGTAAAGTTGAACAGTTACATTTAATAGAAATCCTCTTTGGACAATCATACATGATTTAACAATAAGTAAAAAAAAAATTTCTTGAGGGTTATACTGTATGGCGTTTTTTAAATTTTTGAATGTTTATGTTTTTATTTACCAAATAACAGTATACAGTACTATAAATTGTTATAATACGATATAATATTTGTTTCATTTTTTATTTTATTCAGCTTGGCAAGATGTCGAAAAAGAGAAAATTAATGGTAGATCAAACATTTTGGAATACAAACGAGATAACAGTGGTGTTGTTGGGGATATATGAAATTTTTGCCAAATATTGTTATGAATAAGCATAATTTGTGTTTGACAACTTATCATATTTTGTAATAAATTATGAATTTTTTTCATTCCACAGAAAAAAATTCTACAGAATTCGTTAATATTCTTCGATACATTTTTATATATCATAGTAATTATTTATGTATGTAATTTGTATATATATATATATATATATTAAGAAACAATGTTAAAATTACTCTTTCTTCTTGAAAAAACAAAACAAAAAATTTTAATTTAAAATGGTGACTACGTCACTTGAAATATTTCTTTTGGCAAATATTGTGTAAATGATTGTTAATTTAAAAAGGTCATTACATTTTTTTCTTTTGTTAAGTTTGTACGTTCAAGTTTGTTTCGCTTATTTAAAAATGATAATTATATTATGAGGGCAACTAAAAACCTGGCCACAAAGTTAAATTTGTGAGTTATTCAAGTTGGTGGTTAACGCGTCAATATTAACATTTTTTTTTTTTTGATGTACTTACAATACTTATTTGTTTCAAAAATTAAAAATTGTATTTGTTTACCTTACAAAATATTTTGTACATCATGTGTTAGGTTTTTGTTTCAGTTATATTTATGTGTAACTCGTCTGTAATAAACTGATTTGATAACAGATAATTTCAGGAAATTATATAACCTAAATTGTTTTTTTATTATATTTACTTATAAGTTATAACATAATAGTTTAAACAAAAATAATATTTTGTATTATTTTGCTAAACTGGTTATAAGAAATTGGAAGATGAGGTATATTTTACCTCTATTATTAAAAAATAAAAAAATTGTTGAATAAAATTTGAAAAAAAGTAAATTGTATCTGAAATAAATGCTTAATATTTCTGAGTACCTATTTAAATTGTAGTATATAAACTATACAATTAATTGTATATCTTAATAGATCCTTCATGAAGGTATTATTAAATTCAATCCCTGTAACATGAGTCATGATTGGTGATAACTGATAAGTTTTACTCTTAGTATACTTTGTTCTTTTATTGATCTGAATGTGTATGTCGCATTGATCTCCTTTATTATTTTTTAACATATATTTGCAATCTACAAAAATTACAATTTGGTCGAAAAATATGATTGGTACTTATAAAAAAAAAACTACTTATGAAACCATATTAAACGCATAGTTGGTCTCCATTGATTTAATTTAAATTGTACATATTATTGTTATTTACGGAATTTTAATATTGTAAATTTCCACTAGGTACTCGCAATTTTCACGGGCTCGCGCCCTGTAGGAAATTGTGTAGGTACTCAGAGAAAGTCAGATACTGAGATACCTACTTCGTATCTACTAATGAATATGTTTTACTAGTGATCAAACGGCCATTAAAACAATTCTGCTCTAAAAATAGTAAAATTAAAACAATAGGTACCTATATGCAGTATCTAATAATATGTAGCAGCTATTTACATTAGATACCCTATTTTATATGATTATTTATCGATTTTTTTAATGGTTATAATATTATTAAACTACCTATTTAGCAAACGGTTTTAAGTAAAATTTGGCTAGTGATAACAAATTTATTTTTATATTACATCTGTGCCCACTTCTATTGGCGGGAAACATGAGTTTACGCGATAGCATTCAAATTACCTAAAAGCATGGTACCGGTTTTTGTGTAAGTGTAGTACCATCAGGCCGCACTTTGGATTATATCGGGGGATGGCTTACAAATTGGTTTACTTGTATACAATATGTAAACAATTATCAGTAATTTTTAATAATCATTTTTTTACTCGAAAAAATCTTCATTGTGATCTACGATATATACGTATGTAGTTATGACAAAACAAAACAATGCGAAAGTAGTTAGCTCCCGCGGCGGCATCGTCGATATTTTAAAGGTACCTAGGTAATGGTTAATACTATGGTCTTTTATACAAGATTTGTTCGAGTGAGAATAATGTAATTTAGAATATTTAGATAAACAGTAAAAAATCAAGTTAGCGTATTTCTTAAAAAAAAATAATTGTTTGACATTTATTAATACTAAAGGGAAGACCATTATACGCAAGCACCAGATATTAAAGCTTAATATAAATCATTCTGCAGATCCTCGGCATCAAAGTGTGAATTTATGACGTAAAAAATGTTTGCATCGTCAGCAAAAAGTAAGATATTTTAAAATAGTTTATAGAATTAATAATATTATATATATAGGGTACATTAATTCAATAGAAGAGAAGAAAGAAGATTATTTCTGATAAAAACTATAATATTGAATCTAATTATGTTACTTTTGAGCTTTGAGAGGTAAAAATAAAACTTAATAAAACTTATATTATATAAGGTAGGCACTAACTACAATTTAATACAAGGACGAGGCACATTTTGAGACTTAACACCTATAGGTAACTTACCCTGTACCTATAGCAGAGCGGATATCTAATTTTTTATTTTTTGTTTCACAAGTGAAGTCGGATTCAGCTAATATTTAGTACTTTAACTTAATATATACGAATACATTGTTAAGAAAAAAATATGTGTTATAAGTACACTGTACCTACTTACCTACTTTCATAGGCATAAATTTAGTTTGTTAGTAGGGGGGGGGGGGTTAAAATTATAAACATAGAACAGCCCGAGGAGGGCTTCGCCCCCGCACCCCTACAATTTATATTACAATATAGGTATTTTCTGATAAGTAGGGCTTTGAATTTGTAGGAATGTGCATTTATTTTTGGTAATTGTGAAACGTAGCTTTGTTAATACATAATTTGAATTATATAATAATAACAAATCCACTTATGAAATTTTTATTTTGAATTTTTAGGTAATTCATTTTCCAGTAAGTATTTTTAATTAAATTTCATCAATTAACATCTTTAGAAACCTTTCAAAAAAATTTTCTGCTGTTTCAGGCGAATAACATTATTTAAGAATCAATTAACTTCAAAATAAAAATTCAAATAAAATCAACTTTTTTGTAAATTTTTTTTTTATTAAATAAATACGTCTTTATGCATATAATATACTAATATTAATATAAATATGAAATTAAAAATCATTTTAAGTGCATATTTTATTGCATTTTTTTTGACATTTTAAATGCATTTTTCAGGTTTTGTAGTGCACTAAATTCACAGCCCTACTGATAAGTTTGTATAGATAGAGATAGATTCACAGTCGGTTTCATTTAAACACGATGTACTTCTAGAAAAACTAGAGGGTGCTAATAAATCAAAATCAAGGCTAGGTATCAGAATCATTATCCAAATTACTTTTTAATTACCCTCCCCTTACCTACGCCCATGGCCTAGATAACAAAATATAATACAGCACAGTCGCACAGAAAATTATATTCAATCATAATACCTAATTATTTTATTATTTGCAATTAACGACAATCCTATAAATTATATAAATAAAAGAATGTTCGATTTTTGAGCTGAAATATAAATTTTGTATAAGTTATCCATTATAGAGGTTGAAATACGAGCAACGAGCTACAAAGTCTTAAAGAATCTATTAATGTAACTTTTATTGAAAATGGTTCAGTAGTTTATAAGTTTATATAGTAGACAAAAAAATAAAAATGTATTATGATTAATATTATAGATATAAATAGATAATAATAATATATGTATATCATATCTATACATATAGGTACAGGGCCAGGGGCCAGCTCATAAATAGCCTAAATAAGCAGCCGCCTAAAGCGGTTAATTTCGAATGAAAAACATGAAACATGAAATACAAAAAAATGTATAATAATAATATTTCGTTTACTGATGATGCACCGCAGTAATGGTAATATTTTAGTTAGTAAGAGTTAGTAACAATATATCTGAATTATTAAAACCCAATAATACCCCATTGGAAATATTACAGCTTATTATAAATAATGACAATTTCGTATCAAAGCAGCTGCAGCACTTCGTATTATTTTAACAATGCGCGCGCCTGTATCGGTCGAAACAGGTGAACTGAGTTTTTCCAAATTAAAAAGTCTTTAATGAATTAAAAAAGATTAAGTAATTTTACTGTAATTTTAATTGAAGAAAAAATTATGAAAGATCCTGAGTTAAAAAATTTTTTGATTGATTTTATACACTATAGATGACTCGCAAAATTAATTTGATTTATTATATTAATATTTTTAATTTTATAGTTATTTTTTTCAATTAATAATAAAAAAATTTTGTTAATGCGTATGATACTGTTATTACTGTAAAATATGTATAATGACTTGTTCTATTTTCATAACATTTATTTTTATTTTTATTAATTTTATAGGTATTTTATAAAAAAACATAGATCATTAAAAACTTTTTTTTTTAATAAAAACAATAAGGATTTATTGTTTAAAACGAAAGTCTTTATTTTATATACCCTTATACTCTCCAAAAAACTAACTACTAAATAGATGCAGCGTAAATTAAATTTTCCTAGAGTGGCAAAAAACCTAAAACCGGCCCTGTATATGTATATTGTACATGACACATAGAAAACCGCGAAAAAAACCTTAACTCAACTCAAGTCAGAAAAACACTTTAAACAGTTCAAACTTGAGGTTATTATATATTGGTAGGTAGGTATAGTATTCAATGTAAAAAAAGATATATATTCAGCGTTAATGTAAACGGTATTAAATCTGTTGATCCTAGTATCCTACTACTCTATAGTGTCTATAATAACGCTCAAATGCTGCATTTATAATATACACTATCTATAAATCACGGGATGTACCGCAGATGACATTTGATAATTTGACCATGGGAAGAAGTCCACGTGAGTGATAAGCATTCTTAATTATTACTCATCTATTGTTACAAATTCAAAAATGTTGACAGATTTGAGTGAAGTACTGAAGTAGATACATTTTACCTACATGGCTACATCATTTAAATTGCTGGATACCTACCTCTTTGTATCATTTAAATTACATTGCAAAAATTAAACTTGAACAACAATATAGAAATAAAAAAGTTATAAAAGGTTATATAATTAAATTTTTGGAGTCTAAAATGTGGAAAATGAAAAATGGAGAATTATATTATTATTATTACAATACTTTGTTATGATTTGTAAATTTTTCTTAAGTGATTTTTTTTCCATTAGTACTTTTCCCGCGATATAGCTGCAATAAGCCTAATGTTTCAGATTTTTCAGTGGTGTGGTTATACAAATTGCATAAATATCTACATAGGTAGCGGTTAAGTGGTGACTATAATTCAATTTTCTGGGTATCCGAGAAGACGCACACCGATTACCTGACCGCCGCCGCAGCCGCCGCAATCGCGTATTATAGTTGCACTTTCCGCCGCACAGCGCCAGGCCATCGCGCTTTGACGTCACGGACGCGCGCCGGCGGGGACGACGACGGGCATACGCGAAAGCGGTACCGGCGCGCGCGTCAGCCGGCCACCGCAGAGCACTGCCGGTGATCCGCGCCTCAGCGCATTCATAATATTATTACAGTCCCGTCCCGGTCCCGCCGCCGCTGCCGCCGACGCTATATCGGCCGCTCATGCCGTATCGCATGCCGGGCAACATTGTCACAACCATCATAGGATAATATTATATTGTCACGATATTGTGTATAATAGCAACTGGCCGTCATGCGGACCGCGTCGGGCTATCGCCGTAGCATCGGCGGTAGCAGTAGCGCCGTGCCGTCCGCGTCGCGTTTTCCCGCGACCACCGGACGTTCAATCGCCGTCCCCCGCAACAGGGCTGCATAACTGCTGCACTGCGGATCCACACCACCGGCCACCGGCGACACGCGACGATGGACTCCAAACCGGACACTATCGGGTTCTATACCATCGACCGGCGCATTGGCAAAGGCAACTTTGCCGAGGTCCGGTTGGCCACGCACCGACTGGTCAGAAGCGAGGCAAGTGGACAATATAAGCACATCACGTTACACGCGTTTGCTCCATATTCGTTAATATGATAATAATAATAGTATGTCACGACCGGGAGGTATTAGGTTTCGACGGTAATCCGTATAAACCATCACAAATTTAGGCACATTTTTAATATTTTTAAGTTTTTTTTTTTTTTGGGGGGGGGGGGGGAGTTGTGGGAGACTGAGCATCTTTATGTCTATTTATATATTTTTAGATAATTTAAAAATATATACCACATAATGGCATAGTAAAAGTCTATGTCCTATATGTCTGATATTTTTCAGAACATGTGTTTATAATACTTAACATCTATGAGAATGAAAACACGAATTTGTATTAAACACAGAACCTAAAAAACGAAAAAAATACTAAGTCTTGTATACGCTACAATCCTGAGGGGTATTATGCATTATCATTTATCAATTATAATGTCCTCCGGTCGTTAACGATAACATCAATAACATAATAAAATTAATAATAATTAAAAAAGTGGTGGAGCTAGGAAAAATGTTATTGAACGCATTTAGGTATAAGGTACATTATACTAATGTATAATGTATAATTTAATACAGAATGATTCATCACGCATATACTCACCCCCTCTTTTCTTAAATAAAGTAGTTTTATTCATAAATCTAATCTTTTGAATTTTTAAGTATACTTGATTATATTTTCTAGTTTTTGAAATTTTTTTGTACTACTTAAACTAACAACTTCTGTTTGTTAAATGAGAACTTTCTATTTATATTGTAAATTATTTAGCGGATATTTTTCTGAAAATTTAACGTAAAATATGTTAAAATTTAAAATGTTGTTATTTACAAAATATAATAAATATTAGATTCAATATTATATCTATTTTGTATTTGTATAAAACTGTTTTTAGTTAGATACACATAGGCACAAATAGGGCGGGGCTTGGGGGGTTTAGTACCCAAAAACTAATAATTTAACTACATACATTCGAAATCCAGCATAGAACTGAGCTACAGCCCCCGAAAATTTTAAACACTATTTGCGCCTATGAATCTACCAACATTTTCAAAAAATTATCCAGATAATAATGTATTATAAAATAGAGATCTAAAAATTAAGTCTGTATGACCATTATAGGAAACACCTAAGTATTTACAGTACAAAAAATCTCAAGAATTTAAAAATAAGATCCTTAAGTATATTTAAAAATTCCAAGGATCAGAATTTTAATAAATGAATTATTAAATAAATAAACAGGGGTGAGCATGCGTGGTGATCACTCTGTATAAATATAACAATTTTTGTAGTTATATACTTACTAGAATATATAATAGTCAGGATGATGTAGGAATTGAGGAGAAGTCCACCAGTCAAATTTAAATTGTGCTAATATTATATTACGTATATAACCCAATGTGTTATGTTATGGTTTACATACTGCACGCGCGAGTGGACGATGGTGGTCCTATTATTGTTTTATTCGCTCTACAATGTATTTTTTACCATTATTAAATGGTTCATTTCCGTCATTATTATCACATGGCACGCATATAGGTAGGTAGGTACATCATGTGTACCTACCTATTTAGTCTATAGAATATAGTATACTCAATGCTTACGTTTATTGTTCCTATTGTAGGTAGTGATTTAAATGCGTGGGTGGTTTCTAAAGGTGATTTAAAACAAAATCAGAGCATTATGTCGTAGAGACTCAGTATTAGTTATGCATATATAATATGTCTATTTATAGTTCAATCTTAAAACTTGTATTTTGCACTTATAATTTATATGTTTAATCTAATGACATGCATACATGTTACCTACAGTTAATAAATTTTAGTAATACTTATGAATGATAATGAATAATACTATAATAATAGAAATAAAATATAATAAATAATATCAATAATAGATTTGTTAAATAAATATTATGTTTCATTTGGCTAAACAAATCAATTCATTTTTTCTAATGTGCTGGTATTAAAAATAAATAAATATCCTATTATAAATTATTATATTCATGAATAATATTATTAACTACGAACTATAAAGTTTATTTATCAGATTTTAAGTGCAACATATTAAAAAGTATATAACCTATTATGTTATACAATAATGAAACAAAAAATGAATAATTGTTTTTATTTAATTCTCTACCTTTTCTCAAAGAATACTAATAAATTATTTAAAATAATACATGAAGCTCATGAAGTTACAAATTATTCATAAAATCATAACTAAAATTTAAATATTTTCAAATTTTGCAATATTCTCTGTTGTTAATTTACAATAATGATATTAATGTATCACAAATAATGATATTTTTAAAACACTATAAAAAGGGTATTCAGAAAAAAAATCCGTATTTCATTCTACAATCAATCATTATATTCGCTATCGCATATATGTAATCTAAAATTTAATTTGTTTGTTAGTATTGTTAGTTGTTACTATAGTAGAAAATAAAGGTGGATAATATAAACCCATTTATAATAGGGAAATATATGAATTAGGTAGGTAGACAATCCAATATAATTCACATTGAAAAATAATTTTTAGTGAGTCAATGCACAACTTATTTTTTAAACTTTGGTATTATTATTACGTTTTTAAAGGTTAACTTGGTTATATGCCTATATATTAATATCTACTTGAGAAATTATAATTTAAATATGTATCAATTAATTAAAACATATTTTAATTAACTTAACTTTGTAGTATATGAATTTATATAATATCTATGCATTTTATAATGATATAATAATACATGACTTTTATTGTAAAAATTAATTATTATGAAGTGGCCTAGAGCATTATTATGGAACTTGTTCTTCATTTAAAATATACGCTGTTGGAAGAAAGGTAGCCTAATATATAAGCATATTATAATGAATAGTAGACGTTTGTGCTTAAAGCACTATTTATAAACAGTTTTATTATTTAAAACAAAATTTAAAAAGTCAATTATAAAATGAATTTCTTCTCTTTTCTTCTCTTTTAATATAACAAGAGCCCATATTTCCTATTCTTTGCGTGGTTAATATGAATTTTTAATTTAATCAATTAATTTCATATGTAAGTATAAATAGGGAAATACGGATTTAAATTTCTAGTACCTACTAAATTCCATAAAATAACATGTTGGTTGAATTTTAATGACAGTACTATTCTATTCTCACGAGTATTTAGTATTCACCCATATTAAAAAAATAATTTATTATTAGAGTAAGTATCTGTAACATATTTTTACGGTCATATTACAAAATTGCCCCTAGAGGAAAATATTATTCATCACCATTAATACACACTTGTATAAGTAATACTATAATACTATGATAGTATAAATTGAATTAATTAAGTTATAAGAGAAGCTGTATAGAAGCAGCCACTAGTAAAGAATGAGAAGAATACTGTACGCAGAATTTTGTTGTTTTTTAAATGATGAAAATTATATTTAATATTATGATATATTACAATAAATATTTAAATATATTATATTAAAGAAAAAAATTCAGGGATTAATAAACTAGTTAGGTACTTAGTGTATTTTTTATTACACCTAAAAACATATTGAACGTATAATATAACTATTTACTTTTAATAACTGTTGAATTTAATTTTCTTTATTATTAAATATACTTACCTTAAAGACATTTAAAAAAAATAAAATATATAAAAGGTGTGAATGTTTATTGTGAACCAGACAATAATGCAATATCATAGAAAATGTAGACATTTTAAACATTTTAAAAATAAATGGTGATAAAACAAAAACTGTAAAATCATTAAACTTAAGAAAATGATTATTCAACATTATTTTAAGAAAAGAAAAAGTTAAATACTAATAATATATTTAAAAAAATCATATTTTTCCTAAAATATTTAACGCCTGGTTATTAATAAAAAAAAATTATACTGTATGTATAGTACAATATTTCAGTCTATAATACCGTTTATTGCGTTTTATATTGTTATTTTTTTATTTAAATGTGGAAGAAATATTTTTTCTTTAAAATTAATATTTACATAACCACACAGGTTTAAATTATTTAAGATAAGGGAAAATATCAAAGCACTATTTTTTTTAAGCACACAGCAGTTGTTTTTATATTTTATAGTTTCGTCAAAAAATCTTTTATTTTAATCTTAAACTTATATTTTGTTTTGGAGATTTACAAAATTACGATAAAAGTATTAAGTTAGGGGTTGTGGATTTATGTCGCCTCTTAACTATATTTATGTAGTTTTTCAGTAATATGTAAACATGAGTTCCCCGGTATTATACTTATAACTAAAAGCATACGGTCGATATTATTAGTCTATATTACAGCAATATTAAACAGAGATAAAGCGCGGAGTTCAAAACGAGTTTTTTCATCTTTTTGGACCAAATAATTTTTCTTAGAAATTTTTAGAAAATTTTTTCATGGAACTTATTTTTATTTGCCAAGATTTAGGTCTTTTATAAATCAAAATATTTGATCATAGGTAAAAAAAAAAATATTACTATCGTTTATCGTACTAAATAGGTTATTAAAAATTATTTGGATTTATAGTAAAAACTATTGTTTTATGTACCTACTTAATATTTAAAAACGTATGGCATAGATCCTAATATAATATATATTATGAATTTATTTTTTAGTATTAAGTGGTATGTTATTTATATATAAATATATTATATAATATCTATAGATATTTTTATGTATTATGTTGACAATAAATGAAAAAAAAAATCAATTATTTTCAAGTTTCATTCAATAGTAACTAGTAAGTAAGAAAGTTGATATTTTATTTTAACTTCACATCATATAATTAAAATTAATAATGAATGATTTTTCTCGATATTTGTAGAATCACTATAATAATAGTATATAACATTAAAAATGTGTTGATTATTAGGAATAAAAATAAACAATATAGTGATCATAAAACGTGTAGTGTGTAGATACTAGCACATGCTGGCAAGGGCAGTAGCAAAAATAGTGTGTTAAGGGGGTCAGATAAAATAAGAGCCCGTAAATAGGAGTACTTATTTTTATTGTAAATAATAATATTTTATTGATAAACATAGTTTTTACTTAGGAATTAAGTTTATTAATTTAATTTTGTGAAATACAATGACATTATTTTTTTATAATTTATGATATTTTATATTTTTTATGGTATGCTAAAACTCGTGTAATCAATAAATCGAATCCATGCAATTGGTCGTTTTGAATGTGAGACATTTGATCGAGTGACGTAAAAACTACGATTTTGTACGTGTTACGTACAAGCATATACATGTATATGCTCGTGGTACGCGTGATATAAAAAAAACATTTCTAAATATATAATAACACTATGTAAATCGCCAATTCACCACTATTTGTTTATGAATATAGAACTTATGTGTGGGTATCGTTTAAGCCTTTCAAATTCAACAGAATATTATGAAAGTTTTTAGTTAAGGGTGTATGAACGAAGAATTTCATTGAATTGTTCAAGTTATCGGTTTGTAAATACCTATAAGTCATATAATAAAACGTATATAAATATAAAACAGTTTTTTTAGTACTTAACTATAATTACTTTGCAATATTTAGTGATTTTAATCGAAAAATATATAGAAGTTATAACTTATAATTTAGAAATACATAAAATCGTTTTACGATGAGTTTAGGATGATATCATATATTATTAGGTATTTAGGTACCTTTCTATATAATTTAAAATTAAAATAAAATGGAAGTAAAATAATTTGGTTGTTGTTGAGAAAGTTTGGTACCATTATAACTCAGCGGCTTTCAAATTTTTTTTAAGGAATGCACATTGTGCTCTTTATAAAAAATTTCACCATAGAACACTATAATAACTCTTTACAACTTTTTTTATTATTAAATTTTTGGTCAAATCTTGTGGCATACTTGGAGACCCATATAGTTAAAAATCACTGTCATAGTTATTGAAATTATTCGAGAAAAAGATTAGATAGGTAATGATAATAATATAATAATATAGTATAATAGATTATATGCCCTTTTAACTTGTTTAATATAGATCATAAGCTAATAGCTAATTACATTTTATTTCGGATGTCGTATTTATGATATAAAATCGAAAAAATGTATAATATAATAAGACCTATATGTTATTTTAAATGTAGTTTTGACTAAAGTAATTATCATTACAAATACTAAACGTAGATATTAAATACAAATTTACAATCATGACAGTAATAACAGTTGTAATTGTAGTTTTAACTGTAGTACCATAGTAGTGCTTGGTGTATGAATAAATTGAATTTGTTTTTCAATTATAAAAATGTAAAATAGAATGTTGCCAATTCTAAATTTTGGCGATAAATTAATAATTTTATTTTTAGATTTTGATTCGTTTATAAATGTATTGGATATTACTTAAATTACATGTCATTTAAACCTTGTGATTTGTACAGTAACATTTTTATTTTTCAGAGTTAAAAATATACATATACATTTTTTTTTGTAAGTATTTTATTTTGGTAATGATGCCAGAGTTTTCTTAACGTAGCATACTTATTTGGAATGTTGACGTACACTAACCGGGACCAGAGTACATTATATGTATACTGTATAGGTATGTGGGGATATTATTTCAACCCACACTAGGTATTTATTTATGAGGTTTGAACTACATTGAATCTAAAATTATCTATTATTATATTGTTCATATCTTTTGTATACAGTCTAACCACAAGACAGTATACCTATAACCTATTAAAATTTTTTACAAATTATTCAGTTACAACCGAATAAGATTTTTTTTATTTGTTCATTAATTAATTAAATATGTATACATATACTTGTTATATACTTTGGATAAATAATGACACATATATAATATTTAATGATAAAAAACATATAAGGCTCAAAAGATTCAAAAGTAAGATAATATAATATTGCAATAAATATTAAAATATAATACATTTTTCTGTGAATGGTATTTTTGCCGTACATATATTATTATTCAAAATGTATAAAGTATCCAAACGAAATTGAATACTTACGTATCATTTAATTTGTATTTAGTATTATAATCAGTTATAAATAGTTTTAAGCATAATATCTACAATGGTATAGAATAATATAAAAGTATTAAGAATACGTACATACAAACAAAAATTAAATATACCTATTGTAAAGAAAACAAAGTTTAAAATTAAAGTTAATTAAAGTTTATGATTAAATAATGAGTACATTATAAATTGATTTAAATGTATTGTTAACATCTTAATAATGATAAATTGTAATATATATTTTGTCAGATATATAATTAGATAATGTATTGGACACAAGAATACAAGATATATTGTACCTATATCAAATTATGTAACATCATTAAATAGTTAAATTTATTGGAAGTGGAAAAGTAAAAAAACCAAATAATAATTTGGTGTATTCGTTGTTTAATTTTAAATACACAGTACTGACATTTATGTCATATTTTATTTAAATTATTGAAAAAAATTAACATATTTAAAATTAAAATTGAGAATTGTATAAGTTATATGGCACTATATGTTTATAATAGTTATTATTCGTTTGGGTATATAATATTATACATAATATATAATATATGATATATATATATAAGTATATATATTGATGACTTATTTTGTTTTGTTTTTTTTTCAGGTTGCTATAAAAATGATCGATAAAAGGAAATTGGATGCAGTTAATCTGGAAAAGGTTCATCGTGAAGTAGATATTATGAAACAGCTGGACCATCCTCACATCATTAAACTATATCAAGTGGGTAAAATAAAATGGAAATCTATTTCTTAAAATAATGTGAGGTTCTCAAATAAATGTCCTTATTGTTTAAGATTCTATGCGATGAATGTATTGATTTTACAATGATGTTTTTGTGTATAAGTACACCATACGTTGTCAATAAAATGCTTCAATTAAATTTCGAGGGTGATTTTAGGTAGCAAATTGGATCTAATTTGTACTTTATAGAGGTCAAAATTAAGGTTTATATTTTATGCGAATAAAAAAATTAAAGGAAAAACGGCAATTTGTATACTAAATTAGATTTTGAATAAATTGATTTCTTTATTTTGTTATAATTCGGAAACAAATAGTCACAAAATTTTAAAACTTTCATCAAGTATTCATAATTTATGATATAATATGATATAATTTTAAGTTTTCAATTTTTTTTTAATTTTTTCTTTTTATAAATGTTAATAAAAAAAATTATAAATATATAAAATACTTGAACAAAGTTCCTAATAAGTGGCTCATTTCCTAATTAAAAAATATCTAAAACTTATAGTCTCGATATTATTTTATAAGCATTTAAAATAACATAATTCGTGAAAAAATCGAAAAATAAAAGTTAGGTATTTTGTAGTTGGAAATATATAAAAAGTTTTTGTTTATAAGTTTTTCAATCTATAAATAAAAAAAAATTGTACAGAAAATTA
Source organism: Schizaphis graminum (assembly GCA_020882235.1). Taxonomy (NCBI): domain Eukaryota; kingdom Metazoa; phylum Arthropoda; class Insecta; order Hemiptera; family Aphididae; genus Schizaphis; species Schizaphis graminum. Next base: position 11,378,959 of record CM037032.1, read on the forward strand.
ATTTTTCATGAGCATTTGAAGATCAAATTTTTACAACATTGGACCAACCTAACCTAATCTAATCCATACAATAACTATTTTTTTCTGAACATTTTTTTTTTAAATTAAAAAATGAATAACCTTAAATACTTGAAATCATAACAAAATGTTTATATGATAACATTTTCAGAATCTTTTAACTCATTTTGAGCTTCCTATTTAAAGGCATTCCAAATTTTCAACTCTGTTTAGTTTTTTTTTTTTATACGCATTGACAAAATATTATTTAATGGTTCAAAATTCTTAAAAATGTAACATAAGATTCAATATAATTTTTTCTTATACTTGTACAAAAATAAGAATTTTGATGAAATTTGTCAAAATCGTAAAAAAGTAATAACTATTTTATAGTTGGAAATTCATAAAAACTTTTCTTTTTTCATCTAAGTTTTGAAAATTTAATACAAGATTTCTTATTACTCATTAGTAGTTTATAGCTACTGAAACCATACAATCCAATATGCAAAGACTATTATTTCTTATACGCAATTTTTGTTCAAATTTTGACTAAATTAATTACTGAAAGATAAATAATGTTGTAACTTATTTAGTTATAATTTAAAAATATTATTTGTGAGAACATAAAATGTTTACGTATATTACATCATTATGAATTTTAATATACACAACTACATTTTTGATTCATTTTAAGATATTATATATTTATACTATGATTAATATGTTTTTGCTGTTATACGGTATTTCGTATTTATAGAAACATAAAATTAATTTGAAGTGTAAATTTTTATAATATGGTATAAATGTATAATAGTTAAATACAATATTATCCAAGAAAAATGTATATTAATCTACTATAGGAAAAATTTATTTATAAAATATACTTAGACACTTAGTTATATTATAGGCTAACCGTTTCCGCTCGGAATCGTTTTTCGTATATATTAATATAATAATACATCATTGAATTCAAATTTAATACACCCATAATGAACTACACGACACCTAAAGCACTCTAGAGCGGTACCCACTTGCCTATCTATTTTAATTTATTATTTTGGTATCTAATTATTAAAAAAAAATCATGTTATATTAAATTTACAAAAGGTAATTAAAGTAGTAAATTAAAATAGTAATATTCAAAAAATAAATTTTTTTATAAAATAGTTTCGTTAAAGTAATAATAATAATAATAGTAATAATGTTTATTTATTTTAAATTCTAAGTTACCAATTTTAGGTATTTTACAGTATTTTCTTTTGACTTATATAAGTTGATATAATATATACCATATTGTATAAATATATAATATATTACTATACAATAATTTAATAAATGCATCATTTTTGGAAAAAATTATATCAACCTACCGTAATACTAAAAGTAAATTAAATTACTTTAATATCTATACAAAAAAAATATATATACTTAATAATCGATATAGGTTAACAGACTGTTTTAGCTCAGAATCGTTTTTTGGATACATACAATATACATTGATATATCATCAAATTCAAATTTACCACTCCCATAACCAAGTGCTTTCCCAGGATTTTTTTAAGAGAAAGGAAAAATATTTAAATTTTTGTTTAATTAAATATCTGATTTAGTGATAAACTGATAAGTATTGTTTGTGACATGTTTTCTCTCATATAGGTAGGAAACGTAAACATTTAATTATTAATTTTGTGTAGTTATAGACATATTATAGTTAAAACTTAATCTTACAGTATTAATTTTAATTTTTAATTTTAAATTAACAAATTCATTTGTATTTAATAAATAAAATGTCACCATTAATTTTATAATTTTAGGTTATTAATACAAACAAATCTTGTTCAAAACTTATTATTAAAATATTATGTATACCTGTACTCACATAATATACTGTATAAAAAAATAACAACAACTTTTAATAATAAACCATACATATATAAGATAACATACTATTAAATGAGATTAAAAAAAACATCATTAAGATCAAACTTCATAAAAATACCTAATACTTCACACAAATTGGGGTTCTCGAAAAAATATAATATACAAATATAAACTATTATTAACAAATAATTATAAATAATAACTATTTATTTTTATGATTGAATAATAGTTCCATTCTGTGTGATAGTAGTCTGAACACATTTATAGTTTCTTCTATAAATTAAAATTTATGATATATTACAAACTTTTTATGTACAGTAATTCTTATCATGCATAAACTATGAAGGCGATTATCACCAATAGTATTTTTTGTCCAAGTTTTTACTCTACGCAGTGTACTAAATGTTCTTTCTACTAAATAAAAAGTAACTGGTTAAGTAAATGCGATAGTTAGAGCAGTATGAACCACTGAATATAGATTTACTTAATCTAAAATACTTATACAATTTATATTCTTATTATTACTTTGACTTGTGTTTCTATTTTTCCACACATTATACCATAACATACACTGCTCAACTAAATTATCAATTTCATAATAATTATTTATTTATTCTATCATTTTTTTAAATTCATCATGCTGCATTTTAAAATTGACCTAGAAAAAAATCCAAGGGGGAGTGGGAAATTTTCCCTATTTTCCTCTCGCAGACGCCTTTGCCTATAACAGTGACTCACTTTATACTTAATATATGGCAAAGAAATACCCAATAATTGTCAACCTTTTTAATTTTTCTTTTACAAGAAAAATTATTCATTTATAATTATATAAACACTCGTATTAAGACGTATGTTTTCGGCCTTTACTGGATGTCTTAATATGTACAACTGTACAAGTATGATTTTATTTATTAAATGGGCGGATAGGCCTACAGAAAAACCGGACATTTCCCGGTTAGCCCCTCTTCGCATTTCGGTAATGGGTCCCTTTTTAGACTTTTTTTTTCTTGTATGGGGCTCCTTTTTAGACTTTTTTTTTCATGTGGGGGCCCCTTTTTAAAATTTCCAGGTAGGCCAAAAATGGCCTATCCACCCATTGATTTTAATTTTTAAAATATACGTAGCAGGTAGTACATTTTCAAAAATAATATATACTTGCATAAATCAATAATTTAAATCACATTAAGTGCTTGTTATTGATATCTCTCCAAAAAATTAATATATAAATTGTAGTTATTGAATTTGAAATATTGTGATTTAGGTCATATATTCTTTAGGTAATATACTAATATATCTTATAGCAGGGGTCACCAATTAATATTTTTTAAGGGCCACATTAGAAATCTAAACATTTTTCGTGAGCCATCAAAATTTTAAGTATATAATTATAATATAATAACACATATAATGTTGTCGTAGTATACCTAATATGTTATTTATTTTTTGTCCGGATAAAATTTGTTCACGGGCCGCCCTTTGGTGACCCCTGTCCTATAGGCATTTATGAAAGTTAATATTCTATATTATTTCAAATTAAACTGATTATTTAAGTAAATAAAACAAATTATAATTGTATTTTTTATAATAACACAGAAAAACACTGTATATTATAATATGCAAGTAGGTTGATTAAACTCATTACAACTGAAAAAAAGGTCTTTAGAGAAAATCACAATAACCGATTTTTTAATATAAGTAGAATGGATTGTTATAACTTTGTTAAAATTCAGTAAATATAAAATATTTTATGTTTAAATTATTTAACATTTTTTGTAATTCGGCTTATAAACTATGAGTAACTTAGGTATAGGTATAAATTGAAATTATTATTGCGTATTATATATACTCATATCATATTATTCACATCACGTTATTCACAAATTATAAAATAATATTACCTAATTTTTTATGAAATTATGATATTTATAACTAAGTAATAATAATCTACGTAATTATTTAAATGTTAGTTACCTATAGTAGTATAGTACCTATTTACAGATGATTATACATTTACGTAAAACGAAGTTGTCGGTTTAGTTAAATAATTAAGATAGTTAGAACTGTAAAGTGACTTATATTATTATTAAAAAAAATATAAATTTAAATCGATATAATTTTTGTTATAAATAGGTTATGGAATCGAAAGATATGATATATATTATTTCAGAATATGCCAGTCAAGGAGAAATATTTGGTAAGTACCTAACTATAATTTTGACATTAGATTAGACAATTCACACAAATATGTTATACATTTTTTCAATAAATAATTTATTACTATTTATTAGTTTTCAAATTTTAAGAATCATTATTTTAAAGTTTTCTGGAACATAAGGATTTAAATTAATGTCGATTATTTAATATTTATCTAAGTATTTTATAACATATTATTAACAATAAATTATTTTACTAATATCTTTTAACTCGTAAATAATTTATTATTAATTTGATAAAAGTATAGATATTTTTACTTTTTAGTACTATTTTACTTAACTTGGTCATTAACTTTCTATTTTAATGTTAATAATAAAAAAGAAGGCATATTACACATTAATAAATAACAGGTTAAATAACTTGGTGGTTAGATAACCACCCTGGCCAATTATGAGTATTGTATTTTCATTATGCTATGACTCAAGTATTCATTATAGTGATTTATAATTAGCATAATGTTTTCAAATAACACTAAGTCAAATTTACACGAAAAAACAAAGTGTTTATTGTTAATTGGTATTTGGAAAACAACCGTGAATTGCGAAAGCTTAAATAAAAACTGTACGTTGTTATTGAACAAAACCTTGAATATTAAAAGGATTTATTTCTTATTATTTACTGTATCTACTCTATCATGGTATTCAAAACGATTGTTTGATATTATAATTATACTATGATTTAATTATTGTTACATTATTTTGGTTGAAATGTAAATCATTTTTAAAATGTTAATTTTATATCATGGAAATATTAAAATGTACTTTCAAATTTTCTTGTACCTGTAATGAATAACCCTATGGGGTATACGAGATTGAAAATATATGATATTCCCGGCGGCATTAATAGTTTTTTGTGCTTAAAAATGTATTTCAAGTGTAATTCATGTACAATATTATAATAAAATTGTTGAAATTTCTACTCCTTTAACATTTATATGCACTTTGTGTCTTAACTGTTTGAAACTTTTAAATTTTAAGTTAAGCAATGTATCTATAGGATAGTTTACACATTTGTAATATTATGCTATTCAAATATTATTGAGACAGTACGTATTAGTACTTAAAAACATTGTACATAATTATGTTTAGGTTTAAATATATTTTTAAATAAGGTTGAATAAAATTTTAATATTAATTCTCAAAACTATTTATTTCACATAATATTTATTATATAGTTTTTAAATTCTAAATTATTAAATAAAAATTAGATAACTCTATTTATTCAAATATACACTCAATTTTCTATCTTAATTTAATTAATATATTATACAAGTTATGAAGTATTTTCGTCGTCTGAAAAAATATTAATAAAAGATAAAAAGATTGATAATACTTTTTTAAAGGTATGTTTTGCATTTAAAATTAATAGAAATATATATCAAGTATATAATATGTTACCTGGTAAAAAAAATATAAAATATTTATAGTATACTGAAAAACTATCAGAATCAATAATTTTGTGACTTCAATCACATCAACATTATTTTAAAATAAATTGTTAAAGCTATTGCTAAGAAATTCATTTATTGTGGTTTCCCGTGGATTTTAATGGAAAAACTATATAACATACTCTTAAAAATATGTATTATTTGTTCTTTATATTACATAATATTGGAAAAATTCGTTATCGAAAAAACATAAAGTCAATGGTTTATCGTGTAGAGATATTGTGTAAACTAAAAAATAATAATAATAATAACAATTTTGATGCTGGGAAAGAAACTAACTTATTTTGTATAACGGATAAAAAAAATGTATATATTTATGTATTCACCGCATCTTTAATACGCGTATTGTGCGTGTGTTGCATGGTTTAACGCATACACATGGTGATCTTTTGTAATATAGTGAACTGCGTCCTTTTTCTTTAAATATTATGTTTTTAAACAAATATTTTTATACGTTTTAGAGTAATCGCAAGGTCTCGAATCTAATTTTTCTTTTTTAATTTTTTTAACCAATCAATGAGTTTTAAATTATAATTTTTAATTACAACGGCTTTTATAATAAATATTTATATTTATTGTAATGATGATAAGTAATTATATCACCATGTATTAAATATTTAAACGTGTTCGTGATACTTATGTATAGATAACAAATATTGAATTTATATGATATGATCATTTAAAGTCTATTGATGAGCTCGCAGAAGTGTTACACCGATTTCGGAGCGTGTAATTGCGCTTTCGTACCACCCTACCTTTTTTTTTTTTTTACTATGGACCTATTCAACAATTAAAAAAATCTACTGTTCAAACAAATATTAAAATTAAAATAATCGCTCTGTATAATATAATGTTATTACTTATTGAAATACATATATATATATATATATATATATATATATAGTATATACCTATTATAAATTGCATATCACGGTGAAAGTGTAAAATGCGCAGTCGGTGGTGGCAGTGACGAAGATTAAGGCGGGAGCTTTTGGTGCGGATACCGCGGGGGTTACAGCGGTGGTCGCGCATCGTCGTCGTCGGACAAGGACGGCGGTGCGGGAGGGCTGGGCAGCAAGCCAGCGAGCGATCGAGCGATCTAGCGACAATCGTACACACATACAACTTACGCGCGCAAGCGCCCGCCCGCCAGCCCGCCAGCCCGCCAGCCCGCTTGTTTGTATAATAATATGAAACGGCAACTAAAGAGAGCGCATACTACGCGGAGAGCGACGCGTACTATAGAAAGCTTATATTGATCGTGTGCGAGCAGTGGCGACCGGCTTCAACGCACCGCCGCCGCCAGTTGCTCTGCACGCCCACGCCACCGCGGCACACAATAATGCGTCGACCCCGAAAGTGTAACGTACAACAGCCGTTGGTGTGTTGCGTTTTTTCCGTCCCGCGCACACAGTGTTGTCGATGACGGCCGATGCGATACGAAATGCATTGCCGCGATTACGATGTAAATAAATATGTAGGTATACGTATTGCGTATACATATTGAATTTATAAAGTAGGGCTGTCGGTATTTTAAATTTCGATACCTGATATCTGGAATTTGTTTACTATCTATATCAAAGGCGGTATTGCCGGTCATATAAATGGTATACAAATATAATAAATACAATATAATGTTTTCGGTGAACCTATAGAACAGTTATTCAAACCTAAAAAAATGCTCGGTGTTTATTTTTATATTATAATTATTAAATTATGCTTGTAATATTATAGTTTTGAAAAAAAAAAATGTAGTGTTTAAATGTTTTTTAATACCGTTGTCCGTTGGGGAGGGGGTGTTAACTCCCCTACAAAAATAAAAAGGGCTTTGTATAAAAAAGGTTCTATAATCTTATACTGTTCTGGATTAGAGTTCCATAACCCTTTCACAGTCGTGGTGGTCAACCATATTGTATTTTGCAAAGTATAATACTACAGAATATTTATGTCCGTAAATGGTATATAAACACTACACAAAAAATAGATTTTCCGATTATAATACGGATTTGTACGCTACTTTATATCGATGATAGACTACCTACATTAATTCGTTATTTTGCCAATTGCTTTACCATGAAATACCATACAATAGTCGGTAACAACGGCAATTACCGATTCACGGTATATCGGTATTCTCAAATATCGAAAATATAGGATACTGATAATACCACCTGTCCTAAATAAATATTTTATGAGTATATATATTAAATAAATAATATTTATATAGATAACTTAAAAATAAAAATAGTATATTCTGCGTAAAAAAACTTATTGTTTATCACAAAAATAGTAAAATATTACAATCACAATAAAATATTTTTTAACTCTACTAGCTGATTAAAAAATATCACTAAAACTCTTTTTCTGTATAACCATTGATATTAGTGATATTACCTATTAATTTAAATAGCGTCTGTAACTATGTATACATAATAATAATATATACATTATACACTTTATTCGATACCCACGAAGACGTACGAGTTTTTAAGTAACACGATAGCATAATTTAATTACTTTTTGACTTTTGTCCAAACTAACATTAATTACTATACACTGTGAGTTATTCGATACATTAAACCTTATAAAACTACTAAACAGTTTTTAATCAATAATTATATTAAACCTATACAATATAAAAAATTAATACTTATACGGTATAAGTTACATACTCATTATTGCTTTCTTTCTTTATATGAACCTAATCACATAATATATCACTTGCAGATAAAGAAGGGAGAAGATTAATAATTAATATAATATAATATATATCAATTATATAATATTATTATGTACACATATTTTTTAAATTGGGTACCCTTCTAAAATTTTCCCAACGGGAGCCAAGAAATAAAGAAATATTAAAATAAATAAAAAACATGTATTAACTTCACTTATAACAAGCGGTTAAACACAGCCCAATCGAATGATGGTATTAATGTTTAATGAGAAAATATTACGTATATCTAACCTATAAATAATAGCATTAGAAAAATTTTACATTATTTCTTAACGTCGAAAGAATAAGAAATTTTTATTTTTTTGTGAACGGTTTATCGATTTTTTTGACATAAGTTCAGCAGGTCAATATAGGAATGTTTTTGGCACTATAATGCAGTAAGTAGGTGATGAAAATGGTGACGCACCGCACCAATTAAATGGCCATACTGTTTGATTGCATATTATATTATACATGCTAGTTTCTAAATATACCTATACAGATAATTTTATAACGTTTATGTCCATCATCAATATTTATTTTTCTAATAGATACCAATATTTAAAATGGGGCTTTGGATAATACTTTTTTTTACATTTTTTTTTTATATTTTTGATTATAACTCTTTAGTTAGAAAGACACAACTTTCTATTATACTTCCATGTAATAGTTTTGGTTTACTTAGACTCAAAATGATAAATTAAAAGTATTTGTTTATATAGCTAATTTATGTAAATATTTTAAAACATTACTAATTTTCATTAAGTATTCAAATAGTTACAAGAGGCAAAAGGCGGATAGATATAAGAATACCAATAAAGTTGAACAAACACACGAGACAACCTGCAGTATTATATACTTCCTAGTTCCTATAGATTCATTTCATGTATTTTACTTAAAATTTTGTATACCTGCTTTAAATATTTTTGGAATATTAACTGAATGAAAAAATGATAATAGTCGTCGATGAACAAGAAAACGTCTAATAAGTAGGTATATATATAATTATCAATAGGTTCACTGTTAAAATTCATACATTATATAATAGATACTTATTATTTTCATGCTTCTCGTTAATTGTTTCTAAAATGTGCATTATTAACAGTAGATATATTATACTGTGTATTAGGTCTTACATTTTTTAAATGGATGACAAACTCGTTAAATAAGTTTTTCTCAGACACTTTTGTAAAAAAAAATATATTTATGCTGCGCTACATAATATGTTTTTGATATATTTGTTACCTACTTTAGGCCGTTTTGATCAATGTAGTTGGAAGCAAAAAAAATATAATATGTTATAAAGTTTTGAGTTATAGAAATGATATAATATTCAAATTATTTTAAATAACTATCGATATTACAATAGTCAATTGTGTTAAAAACTGCACTTTTCTATTTGTACATTCATATTATACTTCTTTTGTATGAGAGTAATCGTGAATAAAATAATAATAATAATTCTATTACTATTTTTTAGAATGTAAAAACCATAACATTTCATTTTGTAATATTATCTATAGAATCTATAAGTGAAACGACTGGAACGAGAGATCATCTTGTTTTATATAAATATATGAAAAAAAGTTATTAGGTCAAAAAATGTTTGGTTTATTTGTTAATTAGGCTATAGTCAAGAGCAATAATTTCATGTCAGTATTGTTTTAATATTTGTTTGTTCTTATAATTTGTACTCAAAATGTATATACCAGTTGTTGGAAGTTTTAATAAAAAAAACCATGTTGATTTAACTAAAATTTAAAATTACAACTTTATTTTACTTTTCAATAAATTTTATTCCAATATTGAAAAAGTAAATTATTTAAAAAAAAAAAATGTAGTCGACATATTTGTATATAGTTAATAATTTTGACTATTTATGTAATTCGTTTTAATGCAATGCTGTAATATAGTCATATCTTATTCTTTATAACTAAAGTAGTAAAGTTTACATAGATTATAGAAATATAGACTATATGAAGTATTCAATACATTTGGAAAATTTTAACACATAATATCAGTTACCTATTGTTACATACAACTATACTTTAAAAGCTCTATAAATATCTAACTTTGGTATAATATTAAATATTGTAGTAAACCAAGTCAGATTCAGAAGTTATTATATTTGTCGCAATAATTTTTTATTGTTTTCTAATTTATTACTCCAGTACACAAATAACGTTTAAAAAAAAAAAATTAAAATTAAATATAAAGGAAATAAGTAAATTCGTTATCTATTTAGTATTTATTTCTATTGATCGGGAATAGTCTAGCTACATTCTAACCTATTAATGTTAATGACAAGTAGATGATAAAACTTTTTTATACTTTAGCTGTCAATCTCTTGTGGTCGCTCGTGGTCTCACGCTATACAAAACTATCAACTATATAATAGTACATTCACTTTGATAATCAAATGTAATACTTATTCATATTTATTTATTTATGTACATAAATATATTTACACTATAGGTATCATATACAATCACAATGAATAAATGTATTGTTTGTAAAACAGTAGTTACTACATCTAGTAATAAAAGTGCTATAAAATATAATACTAAAACTGCATTTTTTTTATGCGAAAATATACTCGAAGCTTAGTCTCTATAATGTATATTTACTATACAAGTTACAACATAGCTGTTATAACATTGATTTTTTCATCATAAAATGTAAATAATAAAAAAGCTTATAAGTGAAATATATTAGCTAGATTAATAAGTGATCTATAATTTAAATATATCAGCATAACTGATATTACGTGATACTATACATGATACTATATGGAACCGAGCTATCTTAACGATAAATATCAGGTCCGTATATACAGAGAGGTTTGGGGTTCAAACCCCTAGAAATTTCTAAAGTATATAGGAACAAACTAACTATAAACTTTTAATTTATTTTTAATTTATGTATTATAAATATTTTACCCCCCTTCTGAAATTTATCCTGAATACGTGCTTGCTAATTGATTTTATTATTAATATAATTAAAATAATTCAGAATATTTATAGCAATAGCATTCTACAAAGCCTGTGTTGTCTTCTTCACGTGAGATTACTTACCTCATCTCGATAAATCATTACAAACATAATATTAACGTAAATATTATGAATTAAATATGGTTTTTTTATTACGTAAATATTTTTATTATGCTATACGATATGGGTTTAAAACAATATCTTCTAACTATCTTAATGTAATATTTTTGTAATACTTAGTTAAAACTTAAAAATACAACTGAACAGATTTTGTTATTTCTAAATTCGATTACCATAGATTTGTACTTGTAGACTCTTAAAATAAATTATAACCTATAAAGTATAAGTACTATAGTCAGTATGGGTTCTATACTATTTTTAGTCATTTGATTATATTACTATTAAATTATTGTGGATATTTAATATTATGTCATTTTTACACGTATTCAAATAGTTAATAGAAATATAATATTTTCATAGTTTTATTACATCTTAATTTGAAATTAATTTAATTAATTAAATTTATTCTGCAGTACTGCCAGTACATAATATATTTGTATTTGTATAGATTACATTGCCAAGTACGGTCGAATGACTGAAGCAGCTGCAAGAAAAAAGTTTTGGCAAATACTGTCGGCAGTTGAGTATTGTCACAACAGGCACGTTGTACACAGAGACTTAAAAGTAAGAAATTGTTTGATAAAAAAACCCCAATTTTTAGAATACAGTTGATAATACATTTTTGTATAGGCGGAAAATTTGCTACTTGATGCTAATATGAATATAAAAATCGCTGACTTTGGATTTAGTAATTATTTTACACCTGGCGAACAATTGGCTACTTGGTGTGGATCGCCCCCTTACGCTGCTCCTGAAGTTTTCGAAGGCAAAAAATATTATGGTCCCGAGATTGATGTTTGGGTATGTTAGATACTAAAATATTCATGAAGTAGATTTTAATCAAAAATGGATTACAACATTTTTATTATTGTTAATAAGTACTGCAGTAATAATAATTATAGGTACAACTTATTTTATTTATATCTGATTAATGATTACCATCCATTTATTTTAAAGCTATTGTTTTTGTTATATATTTTGTAATTTTATTTTTGTTAAAAATTATTTTTCAGAGTATGGGAGTAGTTTTATACGTACTGGTTTGTGGAGCACTGCCATTCGACGGAAGCACGCTGCATTCGCTAAGAGATAGAGTTTTATCTGGACGATTTCGTATACCATACTTCATGAGCACTGGTAAGTTATATACAATGTATCTAAATAATAGGTCATATTTAATATCTTGTAATTTTTTCCGGAAAGATCTTTGGTTTTTTTTTTATTTTGATTCGTTCAGATTCTTTTATGATTACAAACTACAATCGTGGCGTAAGTGCGTGACGAAAATTTGAACTGGCACTGTTGAGTTAAGCTTGATTTAAAAAATTCATGAGTTAGAAATCAATGGAGCAAATATAATAAATATCATCAAAATTGACCCAAAAAACACTGTACATAACATTTATATAATTTTCCACAGTTATTTTTCAATAGCTGTACCTATAACAATGCTTATTTTCAGTTTTACCGTTTGAAATATATTTTTTTGTACCTACCTACCCATTAAATACAAACTGTAGACATTTAAATTGACTACCATATTTCATATCGTTACTTGTTAGTTATTAATTCTCATTAAGTAAAACTTAATAGATATTGACATATTGTAGATACTATAATATCTACATTATAGTGTATGTATTTATTAATTCATTTATAATTTAATTCTTATAAATTATAATCATAAAGGAGCAAATACATAGTATAAAGTATCTAGCTAAAATGTCTTTCATAGTTTTACTTTAATATAAAATTATTGAGTTTGACTTTATATAATAAATAATATTTATAGGTAAAATTACTTATACCTAAATCGTAATCCTAGGTAAATACGTATACTGTACTCGCCATTTAAGTTAATATATCACTACATAGTACACTTTGCTCTAATTTTAGAGACATCCCGAGTGCATTCCGTTTTTAATTTTTACCTTTTTCATAGCCTGAGTGTGTCCGCCGCGTCAACAGTCTTATTGACAAATTATATTCAAGTGCGTCTGTAATTTTATTGACAAGTTATATTGAATAGCCTAAATACATTCATGGTCTGCAGCTTTAAGTATCTATGAGAATATTAGATAAAGTAATCAGCTAAAAATCTTTAAGATACAAGTTTGATAAATGCTATGATAGTTCAAATGACTGTGGCGTTGTGCGGAAACTGCATTTTATTATTCAATGGGAGGTAATAAATAATAAATAAGGATTAATTCGGCTCATTTACGGTCAACAAGTGTGACTGAAGTATAGTTTCATTATAGGCAATTCGTATTTTTAATTTCCAAAAAATAATATGATTGATATATATAACATAAATGGTTAGCAAGATACTAATATAAATAAAACATTTTTCTAATTAGAAAAAACCAAAAACAATTACAGTGCACGCGCTTAACATTTTAAGAAAGAGTTTAAGCCAAAATAATCAAATAAATATGCACTATGGTTCTTGGTAACTATAAATGATCTGGGATTCACTCGGGCTACATATTACAATATATACATTTTTTTGGAATGTACTCAGTTGATACCTTATTCCATATGCATTCGGAACATTAAAAATTAGTCATTTGGGACGCACTCAGGGAACTTCTAACTTTAGTAGCATTGATAGTAATTTGTTTTTATTTTTCTATTACCTACACTTAGAACCTTATGTATTTATACATTTATAAAGAATATATGTTTTTTAGCAATGGTTCAAACTTAATACTAAATTTAATTAATTATTATTAATTTTGTTACTCATATAAATTAATAAGACAGAATGAAAACTATTATTATAATAATACATTCAAGTGTGTATAAAAACAACTAATATACATAATATATTATATACAAGAATTTATACTTTATAGTCAACAAAAATCACACTAAGCTTCCTATAAATATTTGTTTATTTGCTCTTTTATATTAGTATTGTATGTATATGTATATATTATATACTATATAATAACAGAGATGATGTATCATAAATGCTGTATATAGTGTTTACGGAGGATCGTTGGTTAAACCCACATTTTTGTTTACAGTTCTTGAAAGTTTTTTCTATTCACGAAATTTATCCGAATCAAAATCCTCATCTGTTGAACATTTTCATAAGTAGTACTATTACAAGTGTATTGAATTTTTTTTTTAAGATTTAAATAATTAAATTATAATGTATGCGACGTGATAAATTGGAGGCAGTGGTCTCAGAGGAATACATAAAAGTGGACTGTGCGTCAAATTTAACGATTGTAATGACGTAACTGTGTGTTGGTTTATCATAAATTTTCAAATACAAGAATCTAGTAGTTCCGCCAGGTTTTATTTTCACTCCGTGCCGGGTCTGCCCGCGTGGTATGACGCACATGCAATGACGTCACTGCCATCAGCGGCGAAACGATCAATTTTATACTACTGCTGAACCGCTTGGTCGGAATAAAAACGAACACTAAATATGTCAACACGTGAAATGTGAATATATAATAATACAATTAAATATTAATGCATTTTGCAGGTTGTGAATCATTGATACGTAAAATGCTCATATTAGACCCAAATAAAAGGTATACAGTCGAACAGATAAAAAGGCATCCTTGGATGTTAGAAGAGGCGCCGAGACTTTTACCAGGCACAATTGCAGAGATGCCCGCAGAACCTAATGATCAAGTTTTACGGTTCATGAGCAGTTTAGATATAAATACGACAAGAACTAGACAGGTTAGATTTATTAGTTATAACTACCTATTATAAAGGATATATTAAGTTATGGACATTTATTTTCATCTATAAAAATATAATATTTAATTACCTACGTGTTGTATATATTAAAAATTAAAAAATGTATAACACAAAAACAATTTTGGAATAGCAAAGGACATGAAATAAAACAACTTTGTTGTATTAAAGGTTTTTTTATAGTATTTGGTAATAATTTTTCTGTTAACAAGTCAAGCGTTAATGGAAGCATTCAGCTATATGAATAATAAATTTGTTCATGAATTAAACATTGATGACATCACTAACCAATATTATGGCGATTTCAAGATTAATGGGTTTAATAGTACCTAACGATTATCGATATTGACACACCCCGATTTGTACTACATAATAAATTCTTATATTTGTATTTTCGACGAATAAAATAATAATAGTTTTTTTTTTATATCACTGCGGTATAATTTATAGAAAAATAAAAGTGTACTTACTAGTTCTACTTCCATACATCTATATAAACAAATGCCTAAATAGACGTATTTTTTTAGAATATTTCTATAACTATTCGAATGACTGCCTACCAGTGGCGAAGCTTGAGTTTTTAGTTGGGGAGACATTGAATAAAATGACCCTTAATGACCCAAATACGCTTGGATTCCTCCCTTTTTATTTTAGCTATTTGATAATTAAGTAATTTATAATTCCATCGTTCAAAATGACATTAATTAAATCATCAGCCATAAGGACAAACTACACAATACAAAAACAACAATATAAAGAAACACGTAGGTACCAATCAGCTATCAGTAATAGCGATTTATAGACGATGGCGTGACAACGTGATGGTGATGTCGATAATTGAAGAAATCCGAATAGCGAGACGTGTCTTATAGCGAAGATAGTAAACCCCACTTACACTAAAATCCCCCCTGTACCCGCGCACCAATAATATTGGGAGGCGTTGCATCGCAACGTCTATTTGATATAATATAATATATTTTGGAATGATCCGCATGGCTGTATTGCGAATATCTAATCTATTTTAATATTTCTTAAAGACTATAACTATACAACGAAAAACCAATTTTAACAAATATTCAAACATAATATATCATTTTTATAATATAAATGACGTTAAAATTTGTAAATATTTTATAAAACAAAATTATTTGTCCTGTGTTATAATTTCTTAGTGGGTAGACGTTGTCTCATTGTCTCCGCTCAGTGTTTCGCCACTGCTGCCTACATATTATAAGCATTATTAATTGATTATCTATAGTTAATTTTAGCTGATTTATAGACAATTTGGTATTATCTTTTCTATTTGGTATTCTGGTTAGATCGAATGAATGAAAACAGTTTTTAAAATATTATATGGATAGATATTATAATGATACTAAATTGATAATAATCAACGAACTATCGTCATACTACACAATACTAAATATGTGCATAAAATATTTCAGTCGCTAAGGAATCGGACGTACGACCATTATGCGGCCATTTACTACCTGCTGCTGGAGAAACTCAAGCAGCAACAGTCGCAAGAGAACAGCAGCCACTATTTGCAGGACCGGCGGCTGTCGGAGAAACTATTCTCGTACGAACAGCCCCAACTGTTCACCGGTCACTCGAGTCCCAACAAGCGGGCGTCGATCGACTGCCCGGCTGGACACCAGTACATGCAACCCGACCTGTGGAAACAACCCAAAACCAGCGCGGCCGTACACCTGAACAGCGGACACACGCCGTCCAACCGGCCGCGGTCGTACAGCCAGGGCCGGGCCGTACAGCATTCCGTCAACCTGGCCGACCTGTGTAAGTCGCCGCAACAACAACACCCGCCGTTCAGAGAGCTGCCCCAGTTGCCTAAGTTCAAGGGCTGCAAACCGGACAAGATCGACATGGCGCCGCACGACGACGGCCCGAAAATGTGCTATAACAGCCGATTGGATCACATGACCATGATGGCGCCCCAGTACTCCACGTCGACGGACGAGGGCATCGAGACGGACCTGGAGGACGCGGGCGCGTCGTCCAGCCCCACGCAACAGTCGTACCGAGCCGCGGCTTACCAGGCCGTGGCCGGCGGCGGCCCAGTGATCAAGAGCCACAGCCAAAATCTGGCGGATCACCTGCAGTGCGCGGCCAACCTGCAGCAGTACGAGTCGGACCTGCAGGTGTCCAGCCTGCCGTCGTGCGCCAACGAAATGAAGTATGCGGCGGATTGCACAGCGATTTGCACAGCGGCGGCGGCGGCGGCAGCGGCGACCAACAGCTGTCCGCCTCCGTCGTGGGACAGGCGCGCCTCGTTCTTGGCGCACAACCACAGCTCCGCCGGCGACGGCGTCCGGCCGCGCACCGACAGCATGTCGCCGGTCAGCTTCCGGGAGGGCAGACGGGCGTCCGACGGACTGATGAACCAGATCGACTCGGCGGTCATGGCCGCGGCTGTCGTGGCGGTGGCCAACGCAGTGCAGTCGCCGTCGCCCCGGTCGCCTCAGTTGCAGCAACAATACAACGGCGGTCGCATGCCGGTCGGCGGCAACGGAAAACTGTTTCAGTTGCAAGAGTCCGGTGGTGTGCAAAAAGAACACGAGACGCTCAAGATGCTGTACCAGAGCTGTCTGCCCAACGACGAACAGGTGGCGTCGAACCGGAAGCAGGTGACCGGGGCCGAGTACCGGTGCGGAAAGGATGTGCCGCCCAGGTCGCCGTCGGCAGCCATGGCCAAGCGGTTCAACTACACGGACAGTTATGCGCTGGACAAGACCGGGCTCCAGCAGCAGCTGTTCCAGCAGCGGTTGCTCCAGCACAAGCGGACCGCGTTGCACAAGCAGGGCGCGGCGGCGTCGGCGGTGGCGTTCGGTCAGTGCGGCGTGACGGCTGCCGACTTACCGGCCAACAAGCGGCAGCACCACACGCACCGTCAACCGTCGATGCAGTACAACAACAAAACCGTGCAATTGTCTTCGCCCCAACACGGTGGTAGCGTCGGCGGCGGCGGCGGCGGCGGCGGTGGTGGTGACGGCCACGGCCACGGCACGATGCAATTCCAATCGGACGGCAGCTGGCAATCGTTGCCGCACACCATGGCCACGTGCCAAATCAACGACTTCGATGGCCAAGCCAATTGGCTGTCGGTGCCCGATCCGCAACACCACTGGTACTGCACATCCGGGCAGCAGTACAACTTCTCCAAGAATTATTCACAGGTGACCGCTCATATAATATATAACAGGGGCGGCCAAACGGTCGATCGCAAACGATTTTAAAGTCGATCTGTTAGAATTTATTTTTAGGCTACGCACACGAAAATTAATCATGGTGGTTAAATTTTTTATGGAAGTCGATCCTCAAAGGTCAAGTATAATGTTAATAGATCGCGGCCAAAAAAAGTTTGGCCACCCCTGATATATAATATATATAATGTATATAGTTTTATTTTATCGTATCAATGCAATATAATATTATATCCAAAGGCACACAATATCATCTCGACCTAGGTTATAACCACACTAATCGAGATTTAAGTGATCTTGAAGTTTGAGGGAAACAGTTCTTGTAGGAATGGACAATGCTTATTGTAATGTATCATTGTTATACCTGATTATTTTTCGATCGATTAGTAAGATACATATAGTTATCAAACTTATGACCGTGACGGTATTATATTATATCCTAGTAGAAGTATGTGCTACTCAGAATTTACTTACACGCCTCCGAATTGTATCTATATAGAATATAGATAATCTACTTGAATTAGGTACATAATATTATGTTGTATATCATAAACAAAAAACTCGATCATTTTTTTCTGGATTTTCTGTTCTTAAAAAATTGCTGTGATCGTTAAATTTAATTGTCGACCACTAATTTTACTTGTTTATTTTCTGTAGTTTAAACAGCAAACTTGGACAGTAGTTTTGCTGCCGTCTGCCACTGACTAATGAGTGTAATACTAAAATAATCCTGTAATAATGTGATCTGACAAACCGTTTGTTTAGTCGTTTTACATGATAACATTCGAATGGATTAATTAGGCATAAAATATTTTAAACATTCATTTTATAAGTTTATTAGTTTTAAAAAGTTATCTTAAATAAAATCAGGTCATTCTACACTAAACAATATGATAAATATTATACATTGACGCTCCTGGGGTCATGGCGCGTGTGCAGTAGGATTGTATATTGTCGACAATTTCAGGTAATGGGTATTATATATTATTCACTCATCTTATACTCCGAATTCGATTCAAAAAACATTAATTTCTTACACAATAGCTTACGAGGTTGCGTACTTGACTTTTAAAATTATTGAAGTAGACGTGGAAATAATTTATTTTACAATTCTTGATATATAAAAATTTGAAATGATTTTATAAAATCACGATATAATAAATAATACTTCCGTGTTCTGTATTTGTTTATGGTGTACATATATTTCATATTTGTATAATATTTTATAGCTATAGGTATAACATCCTATATTTTAAAGATATAGCTATCATATATTATGCATTATATACCTAAAAAAATTTTAATTACTCTTGAAAAATATTAAAATATACCTATAGTAACATGTATAAAGCTATTTGGTTAGTTTTTATTTGAAACCTTCTGATTGTCTAAATAGTAAATTGCATACCTACATAGATCAAAGTATAGTAAATAAACTTACTTATTAGAGGTAAAAGATTAACGGACCATGTCATGTGAACTCAGATAATGAATACCATATTTTTATTCACGTGATTATAACACATTGATTCGTTTATAGACACTTAAAAATTAAAGTTTGTGAGAAGCATAATGACTGACCGACAATTAAATTATCACCTAACATTAACAGTTTTATAAAAATTCAGTAATATTTTTTTTAATTTTTAATTTTATATATTATCTGTAGGTATAAGTTTTTATGTAAATAATACCTATATGTACTATTTACACATTTTTATTAATTGTGGAATATATAATATATTTATACATATTTAATTAAGCGAGAATGAAGAACCTTGACCGAAGTTTTTTTCTGTCTGTGCCATAATTACAATTTATTCCAATAAATGTATTGAACCTATGTTTTAATATTATTATTCACGGTATAAAAAAAATTTATATGTATAACTAATTAACCATTTTATTGTACAGTTTTCATTCATTTCACAGTGATATTAATACAAAAACTCTTGATTGTTTACGTTAACAAATATAAATGTTGCAATTTCTAGGTAAATGTCTAGACATTTAAATTTAAATAATGGAATAGTAGTTTTTAATAAGTTCATTAAAATAAATCCTTTTTCAAATATTTTTTTTTTACTTATGTAATAGGTACTTAAAAATTGTATACACGTGTAATTTTCACTAAATATATACATTGGACATTGATAGGTGAATATATCATTGTCTATCTATATCATATTCAAGGTTAGCGAATCAAGAAAACTACTATAAATGTTTTTTTTTAAATAGTTGAATTCATGCAAAAAAATATGGGTAATCTTTTAATATTGAAATTGGAAAATTAATCTAATTCATCAATATGAGTTTATGGCTAATATCTAATCCAATAATTTATTACAAATAGTAGATATAATTTTGAAAAACAAATAGATAACACCTTTACAGTGAGATTAGATTATAAAAATAGGGATTTCATATAATAAATTATCATATTTCATTATTAATGTTTGTTTTTTTGTTAAAAAAAAAATAAAAGTGAGTTAAATTTTATAAGGAACAAAATAATTTATTACAAGGAAACCCTATTTTTATAATTTACTTATAGTTATTATGCTTGTATAGTATTATATGCTTGTGTTTAGGTATTATTTACAAGTTAATACGTATTGTAGTTATTCCTTTATTGATAATTACTTTCTACTAGGTAAATTGTGTTTATATATATAAAAAAAAGAGACGGTTATTTGAATAGGTATTTGTATAATTAAATTAGTTAAAACTTAAAATAATAATAGACAAATTGTATTAATAATATAATTTGATATATCATGATTTGTATGAGCATATTTTGTCATAACTGTTTCTTAATTTTTCCATATTTAGGGTCAGAGTATTTGATGAAGTATAAGTGTGTGGGCATTGAGCAAGGTCGTTCAATATTATAAAAAACTACAGTAGGTACTTAATATAGTTATTTAGGTGATATTTGAAAACGTACGAGGTTGATTTTTTGATAAATAGAAAAGTCAAAAATAAAGAACACATCTTAATTAATAATATTCGTTATAAAATTGAAAATATGAATAAAGTCAATTAATTGTATGCACTTGAATAAATTTTGTTGTATTTATGTACATATTTAATAATAGTTGTTTTTATCCGATTAGATATTATATTACATATTATATTTCTGCAGAAATAATGTCCAAAACTATAACTATATTCAGCAGATTATTTAATTTAATATATTACTATAAATCTATAAATATTTAAAATTAATTCACTAACTAATTCACTTTTTGGTTTATTGTATTATTACTACAAACAATTAAACTGCAGTTTGGACTCTAATTTGGAAATAAGATTGGACTGAAGTACATATATTATAATACCTGGTGCAATTGAGTTAGCTTATTATAGGTAATGAAAATTGTAACCAAAACGACAAAAGACTATTTTCAAATATTACAAAACAAATAAAAAATAACAACTAGCTATGTTACGATTATAATAACGAAATACGGATCATGTAACATTAAAAACTTATTTCAACATTTTCAACTATGTATTTCATTTCATAAAATAAAATTAGTTACTTATATCTATATGTCATAGTGTAGCTGGTAGTACTGTGAGATAAATGTATTAGTTTCATTTTCATATACCTAGATATTATACTATTAATAGCTAATGAATGATGATTTAAAATTTGGTTTT
The DNA here is from genome assembly GCA_020882235.1 of Schizaphis graminum. NCBI lineage: Eukaryota > Metazoa > Arthropoda > Insecta > Hemiptera > Aphididae > Schizaphis > Schizaphis graminum. Next base: position 11,400,937 of record CM037032.1, read on the forward strand.
TTTTTTAATAATTTATATTTTTTTTATAATTTTTATTATATTTAGTACCTACTATATTTTATTGTAAAATAAAACTATGGATATAATAATTATTATGTATGTGGATCGACCCTATACAATAATTCTGAATATTATTATGATATAGCCATACCGATTACCAACTTCAACTTGCATATACGGTACCTATATCTACTGTTAAATTACATATTACCTATAATATTTTTTATAATTTCAAATAATCTTTAAGTCTTTAACACATTATACTAGTACGAATAAGTATACTATAGTCTACGTATTTATATAGCCTATTATAATATATAATAGATAGGAATAACACTAATACAAATAACCGTAGCAGCCGAAGGATATATAACATTGCGGTAGCCCTTAATTGATTGTGTATTAATCGGACGAGGATGTATGATCATTGATTAAGACGTAGGTACATATATTTATTATATACTTAATCAATGGTATAATATACTTGAATACTTTATGCAATTTCGGATTTAGGAATGTGGAGGCCTTGGGCACATCCTTATAGCGGTGGTCGCAATTGGTCGCATATAAGAATGCATATTTAATATTGGTACAAATATGATTTATATAATATAATACAGGTAGGTAATTAAAATAATTAATATTCCGTATTAAACAATAGATTAATTTTAACTTACAAAATTCAGTTATGTATTTATTACTCACATTCTAAATTAACAATATAGTAGGATAGTAGGTAATAGGTAGTCAATAGGTATACATAATCTATATAGGTACATAAACTGAAGTAAAAAATCCTATTTTGTGAACTCCCATCCACCCCTCTTTAAATTTGGTCCTGTATTCACACACAAATAATATAATATTTAGGACACTGAATGTCACGCGCGAAACCATAATAATAATAAAGATAAACAATAATGATTGAGATGGATACACAAATACACGATAAAGGCGATAGTACCTATGTAACATATATTTTATCACTCAAGTCGATTTTATTCAGACAGTATAAGAATGTATTACGAATCATGATTATTGCGAATAAACTTTTGACAGCAGTAATACCTACGATGCTTTTTCGGCGGAGTATACGTTCTTATACCACGCTATTCTGTGGCGATGCCATCATAATTCATAACAATATACACCTAGATTTCAAATTATACATTTATATACAAATATACAATATAATGTTTATTATTTATTTTCTGGCAATTATTTTTAAATCAGCACACTTCGCTATATTTGTACCTATACATGCAACATATTACTTACGTCAAACGTGGTTCAATTTTGATCAGCGACATCAGTTTTAAAATTGAATTAGAAATTATGGGGGGAAAATGATATAGGTATATACTAGGAATAGGTGTACTAGGTGTAGTTAGGTAATTTTATCAAGTTACAAAAAATTAGTGTTTTAGTTATTCGCCTATATTAAAATTAAATAATAATAATAATATATATAGGAACTTATCATAAAACTCAAATTAATCATACTTTTATTTTGATTCTTGAGAATGATTTGCTACGCAACAATAGATATATACGTTTGGTGGTATATTAACTGTTAACAAGGATATTATTAATATTTATTATATAAAATTGAATTGTTCAATACTATAGAATACATACTTACATTATACTATTGTAACAACTAATAATGTAATACTAATATACCTACTATAGTATTTCTACTATAAGTTTAAATTTATAATTTCTAATGTGTTTTACAGCTCAGCAGTACGGTAAACGTGCCAATGGGCAGTTCTTTATTGGCGGCCAACGACGTAATGTGGACATCGCCAAGACTACAATCGCTCTCGGAAAACACTATTTCGGAACTCGGAGAACAAATGGAATCCGGTTAAGTTCACGTTCTGTCAAGTTTGGTTGGTGTATATAATATATTATATTGATAGGTACCTATATGCTACTTGCTATTTCTATTATTCTACATCGAGTTGTAGACAGTATCGTCAGTATCCAATACGGTTTTAAATCAAAAATTAAATAAATGGTTTTTTTAATTTTAATAGTTAATAATATAGTATTTTTACTACTAGTATTTTTATGTGATGATTTTTTATTTTAGTATCTTTTCTGGATTCTTATTTACGATTCATATATACCTAGTGTGTTAAACGGTAAAGGTAACACAAAATAATATGTAAAATAATTAAATCTGAATTGCATTTGGGGTTTTTTTTTACCGCATAAAGGATTTATGGAATTAATCATAAAATAATTTCATTTATTTTTGAAAAAATTTAATTTTTAAAATAATTTAAATGAATACATGACAATTTCTTTTTATTACATTTTCCATTTTTGGGTTAAAATTTAAATTATATAACATTTTTAACCAACTTTGACTCATTGAGATAAATTTAAGAGTGAGTTAAAGTGTCCGTTTTTGCATGTTGAATTTTATCGTATTCTTATTTCTTTAATAGACTGTTAAAAATTTAAAATTTTGTGTGATTTCGTATGATATTTTTTTTAACTGGCAGTGTGTGCTGTCAAATGTACAAAATTGCATATGGAACTTTGTAAAAAAACTGTTAATTAATACGTTAATATACAACATACGAGTATGAATTGAAACTTTTTCAATAAGTAAATTTTTAAGATAAAAAAACTTTAAGTCAAAATTACTTAAAAAAATTATAAAACTCAAACCAATAATTGTTATTTGTTAGGGTACCTTTATAATATTATTAAATATACTGGGTATTACTTATTTTATAATATATTGTTGTACCTATATCTACGTAATTAAATTATAAGCACTTATTCGGTATCAATTTTCGAGGGAGGGGTGGGGGTTAAAATATTTCTAATACATGAACTGTAGTACAATTATACGTACAGCTTGTAATTAGTTTTTGTTTCTACTTTAAAAAATTGTATTCTTTTGGAAGGGGGGCGGGTGGGTGAATCCCTAACTCCCCTCCTGTATACAGTTTTGCTTAATTATGAGTTATGAGTGTTATGACTATATAGTATATATACATTGCTGTTTCCTTAAAGAATTGTTATTGTTGTATTTTACTCTAGATATTGATATATAAATTATATTTTGTTATAGATCCCAGACACGCGAACAAAATTATTATCACACAGATATTACCTAAGTATATTTTATACAACACACACTCAAGTACTCAACATTCATTTATATGTAGACGAGACATCATGTTTTTTCTATTATATTAGACATATTTGTGTTGATTATTGTATTTTTTTTTTTATATATAACTATGTTTTTTGTTTTAAGTATATCTTAGAATTCACCGACGAGTATATTTGTAATCGAAACAATCTAATTTGTGAAATAAATGGTTTTTAATCGTATATTACTCTATGATGTTTTGAAGACTTGAGGTACCTTGTAAATCGTATTGGTCACTCGGGTGTGAATCATATACTTACCTATACGGTTATACATATATTATGATTAGAGTACTGTAGTTTCTATAGACATGATACCTATCTACTGATACAGATTTGTTTTTATGAATCATAAAATTATCCACCTAGAGCATTTTATGTAATAAAATAGGGTGAATAAAAACAGTTTTCAAATTCTAAAGCTTGTATCGTCTTAAATATTCAACAAAAGTGATAGCATAAAATATGAATCTTTGTGAGTACTTTCATATAGTAATTACTAATTATTACCATTGAAAGAACAATTTAATTTTCTTTGACATACCTACCTACTTTGTTTCTAATTTCAATGAAAAACGTGAGGGTGCTGACTGCTGAAGCACCCTAGTTTTTTAATTAATCTTTTAAAATCATTATCTACTCATCATTAGACCATGAACTAATACCTATATACCCGGGCGAATTCTGCATTTGAATTTTATTAACTGCGTCACTATGATTTATTCATCACATTATTAATATTCATTTTTGTAACATGTTAATATAATATGTTATAATATAATATAATATATTATATTATATATTATTATATATTATATTATATATTATAATATATATAATATAATATTTTAATAAAATACTTATGAAAGTACAAAATACAACTTTTTTTTTTCAATCGATGTTTTAAATAAAATTAAATGACATGCAAAATGCAACTGTGAGATGTGATACAAAATACTAAAAATAGTCTTTTATAGGGTATGTGGATACAAGTATCATTACATATATAAATCGAGACTGAACCTTATAATAAGGGCTGAACCACATAATAGATTAAATCTATTAGATTTTATCTATTTTGAGACTAAACTTAAAATCATTATACATTAATGTGATAAAGAAAACAATAATGGTTTATTTAAAACTTAAAAATCATTCAACTCAAAAAATGGTCTTGTATCAAAACCTATTTTATATTAAACATAATTATTATAGCTCACGTGCTCAACCAGATTTAATTGTTATGCTAAACACTCAAAAAGTCGAAAATAGTACCTAAATATTTCCAATTTATGATAAACTATCATCAGTATTACTTCACCCCCTTTATTGTATATAAAAACAAAACGTGTGATAAAAGTTGCATATGATTTCCTAGAGATGTAAATAAACAGTATACATTTAGAGCTAGCTACACTTGTATAATTGAGAGAAATGAAAAAAAAATATTAATAGCTGCTATAAACAAATACGAACTTCATGTTATAATAATATGTAGGGTAATGGATAATATAATTATTTAATCAATGCCTAAACATAGTCAGAGATAGAACTAGGTTGGAAAGTCTAAAATAGATATTACATAAAAAAAGAAATCAATTTAATAATTAATAATATACTATGATTTTACGTTTGTTCAAAATGGTCGTCATTTTCATTTTTTAAAACAAAAATTGTTATTATAAGTACCTATAAAAAATTTAAACTATTAACCAATTTTTAAATGAAAATAAGTACTTCCTATGTCAGGTTACTAAGTTCTTTTAATTTTTGCTTTGAGACAAAGTATAATTGTTGAACAAATTTTAGTAAAATCGTTTAAATTATTTGATTTTTTTATGTATAAAATATAATAAAGTTGTCTTTTGATAAGTATTCTTTAACCCCTATGTATTCAAACAAAGCTAATTCAAAAATTGAGAATCAATTCATCAATCAAGATGTGTAAACAAATTTAGTTTAAGGGGATTGGAAACGTTGATTTTCTGTCTTTGTCTTACACACGTGGAATATAGGAAAAATAGCTATACGCGCCTGACCAAAATTAAGGTACTTCTAGTTGTTCGATTTAAAATACTATGTAAAGATGATTGAATTGGTATACAAAATTTACTTTGCATCAGTCGAAATATATTTTTAATATTTTCAATATATATTTAATAATAAAAATTGACAAATTTATTAAATTTAAAATATTTATTCTCATCAAAATATTTATTTTTAAACAATAAAACAATCCAAAAAATGCTTTGACCGATGTAAAGTAAACTTGTATACCAATTAAAACATCTTTACATATTTTCAATCAAACAACTAGAAGTACCTTAATTTTTTTCAGGCGTATAGCTATATTCCACGTGTGTAAGACAAAGACAGAAAATCACCGCTTCCAATCCCCTTAACATCAATCATCATATATATAAAGTAAAAACCATATTACAACTAAATTTTTAATAAAAATAAAACATCATGTACACAAAAATCTACCAATAAACGAAGCACTTTAATTTATCTGCCTTGTGAGAACATATCGCTGCCTGTTTGCCTCGCTTTTAACTTAGCTTTTTCAGGTGTTAATGATTCTTCTTCACTGGGTTCAATGGGTTCAAAATTTTCTTTCAGCTTGTTGTTCTTAAAATCATCAACAATCTTTTTGCGATAAACAGCGTTGAATAAATCTTTTGCTGTAAATTCAGATTGAGTAATTTCAGGAACTCTGTATGACACGTATGGCTTTAACTGAAAGCAAAGTCATGATACGTAATATACAATTATTCTCTATTAATACTAATCCTACGATCACATTCAAATACTTACATTGAAATTATCCAAGTCCGGAACAATAATATCTGGAATTTTTTCTTGGACAGTTATAACTTTTCGGCCAACTCTGACAGTGGTGTCTCGTATTCCATAATCTGATTTTTAGACAATAACGTAAATTATTTATGCATTAAATTAAATATAATTCAAACGTAAGTAAAACAATTTATTTGATTTGTTTAAATACTTGTCAATTGAAAATCTTTATTAGGGTTTTCTTCTTGTTGTTTTCTGAACTGATTTGTTCCTCGATTGTACAGTATGAAGTTTTTAAAATTCCTCTTTCCATAACGTATAGTACTTGTGGAAAATGATCTAAAAAAGGTTTTTGCTGGGAAAGACATTTTGAAAAATATTTCTGAAAAATTAAAGTTATATGTTCAATACATGACAATTTAAGCTTATAAGACAACAGTCATGGACAAATATATTTTTATTTTTTTATACTTACAACAGTGAAAATACAAACTAATTGAGTAATATATTAAAATTTAACATTTACTAGTTACTTTGTTGCTATCACTTATCAGTTATCAGTATTTAGCACGATTAAAGATATAGTATATCTTTAATCGTGGTATTTAGTAAACATTATCAAGTACCGGTTTATCTTCATAGATTTGCAAGGACTTGGTATGAATGAATCCGGCTCTATGATTGGTCTAGATATTTGGAGCGAAAATTAAAATTATTACAAACTTATTATTATACATAATATTGTAAGTCAGGGGTATATCCCACGAATATAAAAATTAGATTTAGAAAAAAGGCAAGAAATAACTGTGAGAAACGAGATTATACACACTGATATCGAATTATCTCAAATAAAGAAGTGTAACAAGCATGTACATATAAACATAAAATGTATTTTTTGTTTATTGACCTTTTTTATTTTTTGGTCGATCGCGACAGGCGAAAACCTAAAAACACCTCGAAGGTCGATCACAAGTCTATTAAAGTTGGCCATCCCTGTTGTAAGGTACGTAATACAATAATACACAGTTTGATATTTAATTAAATTTTATAGCAAGGGCTTAGGGCGCGTAATTTTATTAAGAGGATGATGTTTTAGTATTACTAAAAAAGATCTTGTATAATACTATAATAGACAATTATTATACGTTAAAATGTTACAAAAACTAAAAAAAAAATTAACGTTTTCGTAATGTGTGCAATGTTTCGAACAGATTCGTATGTCATTCAACGACATCACAGCCACCGAATAATCGGATCAGAATCAAATCGCACGCGTTGTCAGATCATTACAGCGGCACACAAGACGGGCAGCTCAAACGAGAGCGATAGACCCGTAACGCGGAACTCTGACGAGTCACTGGAACTATGCCATATGCTCGCTAGATCCGTCGGTATGCGCGACTTGTCATTTCTGCGGAACGTAACCCGCCGTAGCTCTGCGCATATGTCGACAATTAATGACGATAAAGCACAGGGAAACGGGGTTTTACAAATATACGTTCTGTACTTCTGTTCGGGAGACATACTTGAACACATACGAATAATGTATTCCTACGAATGACTGTTTATCGCATAACACGGAAACAGAAAAATAAAATATGCATTAACGCAAATATTTAATACAGATGTGACGATTAGTGCATACCTGAGCTTGAGCTAAGAAAATGTTATAGAGCTGCGAATAAGTATGAATAAAATTACTATTTAATAATACGAGTACAAGCAATGTAATGTGCTGCAGACAACATAATATGTTGAAGATCAAAAAATGCAGATACCAGAACCAGATGCCTTCCTTAATCGCACAAGTCTGCCCGGGGTGGGTCTTGCTATGACGGAAGACAGACAGTGAATGTGAATGCTGGTCATTTCGCCGGGCCTTTTATACCCGGTGTTCTCTGACAGATAACAAGAAACCCCAATAGTGCAATCGCCGATAAACGTACAACTTAAATAATAGTTATAATAATAAAATAATTATAATATCAATAAAAATAATAGGTAATATTAATAATAATAATAATATTAGGAATAAGAATTATAAAAAGGAAAAGAAGAATCTAGAACCTTATCCGTGCACCCCCCCCCCCCCCACACTGAACGGAAAAATCCTCCCTTTCTCGGACAAAAAATTAAAAGTTAAAATATTAAACAATTCATTATTATGTAAAACTTTTCACGGGATTTTAAGATTTTTCCAGTTTTTTCCAATTCGTTCTTTTTGTATTCACGTAGACGTAGTTTGCGTCTTTTGAAAGTCGTGCGTATATACGATTTTTTCGCCGGGCGTTTGCGTTCGTAAGCGGTTTCGATCGCGATAACGAGTACGACCGCCGACGATAGTCCTCCGGACGTTTTTCTTCGTTATTTTTATTCTCGCATATAGGATCGCGGACGCCGATCTATGTACGTGATATTTATACGTTTGATTCGAAGCCCATTTGTCGATGTACTGTACAATACTGTTTTTTTTTATATTCAATAAATTGCATTACTTATACATTTATATTATTTTTGTTATTCTCGGTAGCTAAACTCTTACGTCATACTTATATCTTCAACCACGGGTTGTGCTGTATACCATAAAAGCGTTTCTCGATGACGTTTGTGTCGCAAAATACTGTATTTAATATTTATGTACATGGGTGTATTGGTGATGTGTTTATGTAATAATACAATATGATAAGTTTTTTGTAGGTGTATTGATGAGTTATTAATAACAAGTTATATATCTTTAAAAATCGTAATTTAAATTATATGTCATTGGATGATGTATAATAAATAAGTGTTTATTTATTTTAAAATATTTTTATTTAATACATTTAATGATTTTTGGGAATTATAGGTGGGTGAAGGTGATCTGGGCCGGGGGCATTAGCTCCGCACAGTAATGTGATATTGAGTTTTGTGTGGAACGCTCGTTCATCCAACATCCACTGACTTTGAGTCCTCCTTCTAGTTTTTTTCCAAATCAAGCACTGCTGATTCGACCTTTGTTGACGTAGTTGATGAACAAATTCAAACTGACACACACTACACACACGAATAAATAATGCAAATTATATTCAGCGCGCGCGCCGGACGAGAAAGATTTATTTAAATTTTGTTCCGCCATAACAGCCGAGTGAAACCAGCAAACATCAATCATACTATTCGTACTATATTCTAACACGACGAAGGTCGGACGCGATGCAATATATAGCTTCAAATAAGGTACGACGTTCCGTTGTTCGTCAGGCGAACTTTTGCAGGTAGTCTTATAAATGACACGAATCGACGAGAGATTATATTTTATTTTTACTAATTACTATTATTTGTGTATTATCATTCTCATATTCTCAATTCTGTGTGTGCGTATGAAACTTATTTACTATATTTTACTAGCTAGGTATAGCTGCTGAAGTTGACCAGCCGTATGCAAACTACAATAAATTAGTAAAAAGTATTTGTTATTATTATTTTATATGATTATAATTGATATATAATGTATTATATGTAATACATATTATATAACACATAAAAGTATTTGAGTATGCCCACCAGGAAATAATAATTTATTAGCATTTTTATCTGTTGGGCCAGAAGGGCAGTAATAATTATTTTATATTTCTTATAGAACCCAAAGGAATTTTTTTTATTATTATTCTTATTTCTTTTATATTTTGTGTTGCTTTAATTTTTTCTGTATTACGTATTACTTAAAATCATTTTATTATACCTACTATTAAAGTAGTTAATTTTCTCATTGCATAACTGAACAAAAATTTATTTTAATATTTCTAAAACAAAATTTTACATTATTATAGCGTCAAATTATTATTATACAAGTTCAATTATTATACAATATCATTTGACACTCACGATACACTAGCTGTATAAAATGTATAATATAATATATATATATATTTCAGAACTTATTTGAAGGCATATCATAGCTATAATATAGGCCTGATTTAAAATCAGGAAAAACGGTTGGGGTATTATTATATAATAATATGTATGTATGTATCAGCCTCCGAAGAGCGATCGTCATAACTCATAGCAGAGCAGCGGGCGGTCAGCGGTAGCAGTGACGACGACACCGTTCCGCGCGAGACATTATAGCAGGCAGTGGCGTAGGATTTTTTTTAGGGGGGGTTTTTTTTAGTAATAAAATAAATTAAATCTACAACCGTATTTAAATAATAAAGTAATTGAATGATAATGATTATTATCACCAGTGCAGTCGATAACGTGAATACGGCATAACAGAATACATTTTACCACGAATAAATGATTGTATTTTTATATTATAAACATTATAATTTTGATAAAAGTACGGCTGAAGGGTGGGGTTTCAACCCCCAACCCCCCCTTGGCTACGCCACTAATAGCAGGGGACGTCAAAGCGTAAGTCGGTCAATGAACAGCTCAACGTCTTCAATACGGCAAATACGTATTTCCGTTAGATAGTACCGCTGCAAGCCCTGCAAATAAGACAATGCTTTCAAAATTGTTTATATATCATATATAAATTATAAATAAATAAATATATTAAACTAATATAATAATTAGTAGGTACCTTAAAATTAAATTTGAAATTTGAAGCCCACTGTCTTCAGGTATTCCAATCTAGAATTTTTTTTTCTTTGTACAAGGTTCAAGTTTTTGTATTGTCGTGGATGGGTAAGGCCACACATACATGGAAAGCGTCGAGCGTCGCGCGTTGGATCAGTAAATGAGTAAAATAATATTGTATTAGCCAAGGCTGGGCAAGTTAATGATTTTTTTTAACTCAGTTAAGTTAAGTTAAAAAATTTTTGTTCAATTAAATTAATAGTTAAGTTAATTTATTTTTTTAATATATCAATTAAGTTTAAAGTTAAGTTAACACATTTTTTTAAACTTAACTTCAATTAATAAGTTAAGTTAATAATAAAAAAAAAAATTCATTGAAAAGGTTTTAAAATAAGTGAAAATCACTTGTATAGTAGGTAATAATGTAATATACTAATATTAATATAATGTATATAATAAGTAGAAGTTGATTTTAAGTTAACGTAGATATAAATGAGTTAAGTTAAAGTTAAGTTAATTAAAACAGCGAATTAGTAAGTTAAGTTAATAAGTTAAAATTAACTTAACTTTTAACTTATTAACTCGTTAATGCCCAGCCTTGGTATTAGCCATTGGTAATACAATTTATTTTGCGATTTTATCCCACTACCAAGGAACAAAAGCATAAATTTATTTTGCGCTTTTGAGTTATCGAAAAAAAGGTCGATTTGCGTTTTCGGGTTTCACCGGATATGGCCAACACTGTCACACTGATCGGCAGGCGCACATTCGGTGAACGGTGCGGGGTGCTGTCATCTCCGTCGTCTTCTGAATCTTCGTCAAAGTCGTGTGAGTTTACCACTTCAAGTCTATATTTTTGAGTAGTTGACTCAGCGACTAGTTTCAATTAGTTTTATATTATAACGAATAATACTTTTTAGTTTTTATAATACCAATCAATTATAATGTTTATTTTTCATTTGAATATTCAATATTTTTGAAAAAATTGAACTTTTAATAATTCAGTAAATAAAAATAAAATGATGAATATTATTTAATTACTGTTTGAACAACTATTATAAGGTTCTCCTCATGTTGAATTTTTAAGCTTTTTACTCGATAATAAAATATAATTACTTAATATTAATGTATAAACGAATTAAGATTCACTAATTCACTAGCAAAATATTTTGACTTGAAAATACTAATATAAACATTTGAAAAAAATTTAAATCTCCATAAATAGGTATTTATATTTGATTTAAAAAAAAAATATATTTTTAAAAAACTTGCATAATTACAGAATCAACATTATACATTTTAAAATTATGCATCACTTCGTTCGAAATCTAATATATTGTTTTTTTAAACAATTTCAGGTACTTCTACCGATTGTAAAATGTAAATCTTCTAAAAGCACATACCTAATATAATATCAATAGTTATTTCATATTTAATATAGTATAATTTTTCAGTTTAGTGACTCAAACTAATATTAATTTAAAAATTGCGTTTTTAGTAAAGAAATATATTATGCAGAGAAATAAGAATTGAGCTATTATATATTTATGTATTGTTTAATAATTATTATTTTTATATTTAATATATTAATTAAATATATAAATAAACTTGTAAATTGTAATAGTATCATTTAATATGCTGAAACATTTTAAAATTTAATAAATAAAAATAAAAATAGTCGATACAATGATTTGTGTGAAAACTAAACCTCACTGACGACAAAAATGTTTTTTCACAAACTGTCGAACGTAAGGTTTTAAGAGGGCGTCAAACCCACACATACGTGTTGTCTCCGACGGCGACGTCGAATAGCCTTACAAGTACCTAACGTCCTAACATAATATATTATAGCAAAATATGTACGCTCAGCAGTTCACGGTTTTAACTCCGTTAGTATAAAAATTAGAGTGAATCAACCATAGACATATTTTGAAACTTGACGATAAAAACATTATCTGTGTTTTTACGATAGTTCAATTTTTTAGTAAGTTATATATAACTTATATAATATAATATAGTATATAATATAGGTATAGCGTAAATGCCTTAAATTAAAAAAATGTGCATATCTTACTTAAAAACTGAATAATCGCAAAAAATCAATATACAAACACAGATAATGTTCTTACTATTACGTTTCATAATAGGTATAGATTCATTCTTATTTTTTAAACTAACAGAGCTAAACGTGATCTGCAGCTAAGCGTAAATTTGCTATGTTGCGCACTTGTAAGACGGAGACAATACATTATTGCATTCTCTTAACTATTTTAAGTAAATATTTAGATTATGTGTCACGAGTAATCTAATATAATCTCATAATCAAATATTAATAATTGGTATAGACGTATAGTCCATTCATTCATTAGTCCCGATGCCTTATTTTTCTACATGCCGTTTTAGTTAAACTATAAACAGGTACCTACCTATAGATTTGTAAATATACTTATAAAGTAACGTCAAATAATTAATTAAGTATAGGTTATACCTAACTTTAAAAAGGTTTCTAAACTTAAAAGAATCACACCTTTATTAAATTTTCCAATTTTCTAGGTATTCAATTATGTATAATATACACATGTCTGAAAATAATCATAGGCGTTTTCAGACCTTTTATGACTGGGTAAGTGGATAGTACATTCTTAAGTACGAAACTCTTCTTAGTTATTAAAAGAATTAAAAAAGTTTTATAATATAAAAAATCGCAAATACAAGTCAATTCGACATAGGCGTAAATTGGAGAGACTTAAGCGGGCCTAAGGGACTTTTAGCACCTCTATATTAGATTCTGAACGAAGTGATGAATGTATTGCTTTTACAATGATGTGTGTTTTTTTTTTTTTTTTTTTTTTTTTTTTTTTGTGTCTGACTCCAACATTTGGAGCAGTAATAATGCTCCGATTTTTGACTTCAGCCCCTCTATGAATAAGAGAATTGAATCTAGTGGGTACTTTAGGGGGGTCAAAATTAAAATTTTCTAATAGTTTTCAAAAAAATCGAGAAAAACAAAAAAAAAATGACAGAAAAATGGCAATTTTACGGAAAAACCACTTTTCGACAAAATCGATTTTTTGATTTTGCTGTAACTCAAAAACTAATCATTGTAAATACTTGAAATTTTCACCAAATGTTTATATTATGGTTATCTCTTTACAGTTAAATTTTCAAAATATTTTGACCATTTTTAAGCTACTAATAGACAATTGAAATTTTCGACTTTTCTAAGTTTTTTTTTCTTCAAATGCCGATAAAAAATTTTTGGGTGGCCAGAAAATCTTGAAAATTTAATACAAGGTTTCTTATAAGTTGTTCTTAAAGTGATAAAAAAAAATCCGAAATCGTTAGTCCCAATTTTTTTTTATAAGTGTTTAAAGTTCGAATTTATACGAAATATGTCAAAATTTAAATTAAATTTCATACGCTCATAATGCGAATGTTGGCCATAGTAACCATAGTAACATAATATAAAAACTATACTATTTGTTTCAAAATAGAATATTTGACAATATTTAAATATAATATATCCTAAACTGACAAATCATCTTCGTTCAGAATCGTTTTTCGTATACAATGATACCTATCATTGCATTCAAATTTAACCTTCCATAGTCTGAGGTCCACCCCACCCCCTAATATACAGCAGAGCGATACCCACTTACCCGCTTTTTTTATTTAATTTTTTGAAGAAATTTAAGATTATTTATTAGAAAAAATTATAAAATGTAAAATATAATTCCTAATTAGTAGGGCTCGGATTTTAAAGGAAATGCTTCTTTTTATATATTTAAGATAGAAATCTAATTATTATACATAAATTCGTTTCACTTCAATCTGATTCCAAATAAACGAATTTATTTTGGCTTTTTTTTGTGTAAATGCTTTTTGTGCTTTTTTCAGTTATTCTAAACTGTGGCATTTTTAAATGTCTATTATGCTATAAAAATAAAAAAAATGTTTATTTACTTAATAAGAAATGTGAAAATCCACAATAATGACCGTGATCGTACCATTAGTGTGAAACGACCTTAAACGTATAGATTATCGATTTACAGATAGTTTATAGGTCGATAGCTGATAGCTTATCGGCTATTGCATATAGTAAATACATGGTAGTAAATTCTTATTTTAATTTAAATTAATTTTTCAATTTTATAAATTATTACTTCCAAATGCCTCCGACAGATAACAAAAGCTCCTTTTTACGTATCGAATGATACTCTCCACAGGGACCTCCTTATTCCGACAGTCAAAAACGTTGCTAAAATCTTATATAAACGTTTCCACCTTAAACTTGCAAATCATCGTAACCCCCTCATCCAAGACCTCTCCTCTCGATCACTCCCGGGCGACCTTGGCCGACGTTTAAAGCATTAAAGCGCAGCTGGTGCCGTGGCCCGTGACCTGCTAGCCGACTAGTCAACTAGGTAACCACTACCATCCATGCCATGAAGTGCTATTACTGAATAGCTCCTTCAATCAAGTTAACCTCGACCTTTTTATATAATCCATCTATTGTGATTATTGTATAATATGTATTTATACAGATTGTACAAATAAAAATAAATATGACAAAAAAAAAAATCAATTATTACTAATTATTCATGTTAATTTTTAGTCATGCTTTATTTTTTACTTTTTTAAAGAATAAATATGCTTCATTTTTGCTTTTTTAAAACATTTTTGTGCTTTTTTTGTTATTTATTATGCTTTAAAATCGGAGCCCCTACTAATCAGGATATCCGATACTCGATAGGTATGTATTATGTGAACATTTAAGCTTCATGAAAGAATTTTGTATTGTACATTAGTAATGAAATTAAAATGATTGAGTTATACGTTAATGTTTTATAACGACAAGTGACAACGATACAAATTTATGTATTATACTTATACGTCGTTAAATAAATAATTTTGGAGTTTTTATATACATTTTATACAATAAATGTTACAATAAAATTATAAAATTTATATGTAGGGAGGGCGGTTCGCATGCCTGTTTTATGTTTATAATTTTAGCCCTCCCTTCTAACAAGGTAAATTACACCTGTGCAATTCACCAACATTCGACACACACATTAAGTTTAGTTCAAAATCAATTATACTTAAAAATATAATTTTTTTATTATTTCCAATTATTTGTATAAATCATGAACATTGTTCAAGTCAATTATCAACTATATATAAATACCTAACCTTATGAGTTATGAGCTTCTGTTTTCTGAATTAAAATGGAACATTATTGTATCTATAAGTATAAACCAAAATACAAATTGTACTATTTTGTAGTCTAAAATTATAATTTGAAACGTTACATAGGCGAATCTAGAAATTCATAGCAGGGTGTGCCTTTACCTCAAAAAGGCCCTCTCCCCTCTGTAGTTCAAAATACCTCTCAGTTATTATACGTTTAAGAGATTTTTACCATTTGAAATATCAATATTAATGATATAAAGATTAATTTTTATTACTTTAGATGCTATTTATTTGCATGCTGTAAAATACAAATATAATGTTTAAAAATTATTCAATTTAATAAATAAATATGTTACTCAATTATTTTTGGATAAACTTACTACCAATAATTAAATTATTAATCAATTATGTTTAAAATTCTTGGAAGTTTAATACAATCTTTTAATTTTATTATCATTAATAACAAAGAATTTTACTAAATATATATAATATAACTGGTAAGTCGTAGTAATCAATAACTATTTTTTATAGGTACATTTGCTATCATGCTTATTATGATAATATTTATTGACAATATTTGTACCCATAAAAATGTATTAAAATTAAAAGATAAATTGTTTAATGTTATACACAATAGTCAATACCTTTGTAACTGAAATGAGTATTATGGGCCCTACATCACAGGTTTATACGAGTCGCAGGGTGTGCACTGGCACACTCGGCACACCCTGTAGATTCGCCTATGAAACGTTATTAGAAAACAAGGTATTATTTTACGTAATTTAACTTTATAAATGCTATATGATTATATCTTTCTTTTGCAAATGATAATATTTCTTCTAATTTTTTACATTTAGTTTTCATCTTTTGTGGCAATTTGCAGTTTTTGTGTGCTAAAAGATTGAAGCTCGAGAGGCTTATTTGTTAAATAAAATTTTTTTTATATTTTTTGAAACTACGATTTGTCGGCGAATTTGAACTTTTTTTAATTTTACCAGAGACTGGTTATCATGTCGGCGAATTGGGTGTCTGCGAATCGGGCTTGAATCCTCAGGCTCTACTCCAAGTTAAGCAACCAAATTTTAACACTATAAAGAGGAGATTTCAACCGTGCAACATTGAACATTGTTATTATTTTTTCGATATTAGAACTGCAGAAAAAGTTATTCAAGTTAGAAAAACACAAAAATAATGGATTTTGAATTAATAAGAAAATTTTTCGTATTAGTAATATCAAGAAATTAAAAATAATGTTACACAGCCAATATTTTCATTTTTATAGAGCGAAAATTTGGTTATTTAATTAGTACTACAGCACAAATGGTTCTTGCTCACATAAAAAAGTTTTTACTTCGTTGTACGTAAGTTTGTAACGACTGAAGAGATAACACTTGTGGATGAGGGTCCATTTAAAACTACAAAATATTTGCTTTAAAAAAAATTTAAAATCACAAAATATGAAAAAATAATAATTGTTTTTGTGTAATGTTTAAAACCTATTTCTAGCTTATTTAGCAATACATCTAATAGCCCACAAAAATCATGACAAACATGAAAATACAATAACTTTAGAGGCCTAAAAATTATTCACTATTTCACACTTGGTAGCCTTGTTAGAATACTTTTCATATGTATTCAGAATACGTATTTAATACTTGGTGTCATTTGTATTTAAAATACATATTCAAATACATTCTTTTAAAAGTATTTGAATATAAATACAAATAATTTTTAAAAGTATTCAAAATACTTAAACAAATACTTTTTTTTTAGTTCAAATAATTGTATATTAAAATATTTATTTTTATTTTTATTAATAATTAATATATAAATTAACATTATTTGCAAATAATATTAATATTTGTAGATAGATATTTAAATTTATTAGTTATTTATAAATGTTTGAGATAATTAATATAATACTTTAATAGGTACAAGATATTAGATAAGTACTTATATAGTGTGTTACAAGGCTGTAAGTGAAAAAAAAATTTGAGATGGTCAGACATTTTTTAAATATTGGTATTTGCAATTTGGAGTAAAACAATAAATGAAAAAAATATTTATAGTATTTTTAAGTATTTTAAAAATACATTGGTAAAAAATTATTTAAATACAAGTATTCAAATACTTAACAAGACTGCTATTTGTAGATAAATTTATGGGTTATCCATACTCTACGGAATAATAATTAGAGCCTAGAGGATCTATATTTTAAAGATGGAATAATTACCATTATTATTATTACTCTGTGGAATTAACACAAATACATACCATCATACTATCATTAAAACTAGTAGGACTAGTAAGTAATTGTGCTTTTTTTTATTTTTTAATAATTAGTAGTAATAAAAAAAGGAGATTAAAACTTGAACTATATATTATATAATAGGTATACAAAGTTTATAATGAAATATTTTATATATTTATTCATGTTTAAACTTACTTACATTTGGTATTTAAAGAATATTATTATATTATAGTACAATTGTATATTTCTATGCCATTTGTTGAGTGTTTATTTACAGGTATAGTTTTTTTCTAGATTTTTTTCTTGTATATATTTTTGGCTTTCTTATATACCACCTACCTTAAAAACTGCAACAAATTAAAAATAAAAACTTGCTATATTTAAGAAGAGGTGGTATACTATTGCAAGACCTCTAGTTGTGTCATTTGATATACATGATTTAAGAATAATTATTCAGTTAATTATGCATATGATATATTTTATTCATTGTAAGGACATGATTTTCAACATACACTTAAATTTGTCAGCTTTATATTTATCAATACATTAACTTATTAATTGTATTCTATACAATATAAAATAGATAATTCAGTAATTATGAAACATATTAAGAAATTACATTTCCTATTATGTATAATATATCATCATCTACGCGGAGCTTGTTGTATATACTTTAAAAGAATATCTTTTGTAACAGGTGTTTCAATGCTGTGGCAAATAGCTGTAAACAACATTGGTTAATCATTTTGTAAAAGAAATTAATTAATATGTTAATAACTACATACCTATTGCAGTTTTGAGAGCATTTGGAAACGATTTGTCAGTTCGTTCTCGCATAAATTTCCAATTTCCATTTTCAAATTTACATTCAATTATTTTCCCATCCATGTTTTTAAGTTCTTTATTATATTTTATTCTGGCAAAAGGATCTGTCTTACCACCTACATACAAATATCCAACTTTCGATTCTAATATTCTAAAATGTACAAAATCTGTCAATATATTTTCAATTTATTTGTATATAGATTACACAATATATTAATACCCAGTTCCACCTTCTGTAACAATTTTAAGTTTAAAATCAACAGAATTCAGTTCCAACGGCTTCCATTTCAAAACTTCAGGGCACGTACCAGCTACATAAGGCTGTGTAAAATTAAATATAAGTTATTGGCAATCTATGTATTGCTACCAAATGTGATAAATATAATAGTACGTCAGTTGATGGTTGGAATATGAGACCATCAGGTTCATGAGATAAATTTTTGCTAAAATTTCCCAGCAATTTATCAGAGGCATTAATGTCATAGAATTGTTTCAAACGAATACTAAATGGTTCTTGAGATTTGTCTAAACGACCACACATGATAGCCTGATGTCTGGGTTTAATTATATCAACCTAAAAATAAATTGTTAAGTTTAATAACTATTCTTTATCAATTAATAAATTGTATTTTAGATATGTAATTTAATACAGGTTATAATTCTCAATGATTTGAACCATGGAAGCTCAACATTTGAAATTATTAATAATTATCTCATAAAAATAATAAAAAAAATGTCTTTTCACAAAATATTTAATTTACTCATAACAATTTGAATTTATCATAAAAATTCATATTTCTTTAATTTTAATTGAAATTTATAAATGAAAGTTGATTAATATTTTGTTATATCAGATTGTAAAATTATTACTTACTTCAATTAACATACATCTATTGGGATAAAATGGTTGTTTACCAACATCAAAACCTTCAAATGCAACTACATCATATACTAAATAGCGAGGTATATTTTGGCCGTCAACTTTATCAATAATCATTTCCTAAAACATTAAGATTTATGGAATATAAATTTAAATTACACAAAATATACTAATTAAGGTTTATTTACGCCATCTAATAAAGTGTCTTTCAAGTGATGATCCAGATTTTTTCTGTGTAAAAATTTCAAGCCCTCTACTTCAAATACACTGTTGTCTCTATCAATAAAATATATCTCATTTTCACCTTGGATAAGCATTAAGTACCTATAAAGTATAACATATTTCAAATAATTATAAATTATAATACTAGATTTTTATTTAATAAAGCATAAATTAAACAAAAATTAAGATATTATATTACCTAGTACCATCAGCTTTCCACGTAACACGGTAAGGCTTTGTATGTAATAATTTCATATTCTGAATGTCCATGGAAACTGGCTGAGATCCAGGAAATCCAGATCTAAACAATTTTCAAAATAAAAACTGAGTATTAAAGTATTAAATAAAAAAAAAGGATATTATAAATTTACATATATTGTTCAAAATATAATTATGCAAGTATTGTACTAAGATTTGTAAACAATAAAAATATTTGACATAGTTTTCAATTTGTTAAAAACTCATTACTGAATGAAAGCTTATAACATAATATTAGTACATGATTTTTTTTTCATTTTTAATTTATTAATTATTATACTTGGATTATCCAGTATTATAAATTAATTTTATTATATGTAATCAAATATAATAGAAAAATATTTTATTTATATTTAGTAATTCTATTTTTTATTAATATTTAATGTTATTAAATGTTATTTGCATGGACTTTTACCTTTTCCATTTACATAAGTCTTGAGTTTTTCTTTGAATATTGTTTAATCTGGGTTGATCAAAAATAGCAGTAACACCAGATACACCTTGCATAAATACAGGATTACGATTATTCATCTCGTTCCTTGACCGTTTACTAGAACTAAAATAAATAAATACATAAATGAATAAGACTGTTACATAGATTGATTCTCTAAGCATGTTCACCACCATCATGATGGTATGAAAACTTAATTAATTTGTCAAAATCTAAATTTAAAAGCATAACAATATAATGTTTAACAGTTTACACAAGAATAGGATAACTTATGTAAGTACAATAAATGATTAAAATGTTGATTTAAAATAGTCTTCATATTAATAGTAAATAGTAAATAAAATTAGTTTATACATATCCAGATAAATTATGCAATTGAATAACTTATTACATTAATTATTAGTCACTATGC
The DNA here is from genome assembly GCA_020882235.1 of Schizaphis graminum. Classification (NCBI taxonomy): domain Eukaryota; kingdom Metazoa; phylum Arthropoda; class Insecta; order Hemiptera; family Aphididae; genus Schizaphis; species Schizaphis graminum. The sequence goes on from CM037032.1 coordinate 11,421,962, forward strand.
AAATCATTCATTTATTTATTTTTCTACTGTGTTAATAATGTTAACATGCACATCATATTTAGTTTGGTAATTTTTTTGAAGTTAACATAATCAATGGATCATATAGATGGATATTAGTTTTAGAAATTGAATGATTATACATTTTTTAATATTTAATTCAAATAATATAAAACAAAATATAAAATTTAATATTTAAAAAAGCTATCATAAATATTTAAAAATAGAATTAGTAAAAATAAAATCAAAAAGTAACAACTGGTTAATATATTTTAAAATATGATTAGGTCAAAAAGTTTTCAAGTTATGTAAATAGAAGGTAGTATAAAACAAATAAGATTCAACAGAAAATTTACAAAAATGATGACTGGCAATGACAAAGTTTTTTTTTATATTGTATTGTAATAGTTCAAAATTAGAATTTTAATTTTTCAGTAACATTATTACACCTTTTATTACAGCATGTTTAATCTAATTCTAATTCAGCGTTTCCTAAACTTTTGTTAAAACTGGCTTGGTAATTAATATTTGAATGTCCACATTTATAATAAAATTGAAGCATTAATTTGTACTAATTATATCAAATTATCAAATAAAATTTAAACAATAACATTTAATATGAGAATTTATATTATAATTTATATATTTATATTTTTGTGGCTCGGTAGTGGGAAACCCTGTTCTAATTTGTATTGTATTAGAAATAAAAATATTGTTATAAGACATTTCTTAAATTGCATAAAGTATAAGTCCATAAAAATTATTTGTGGTATTAAAAGTATTTAAAAATATATTAATCTTTAAGTATACTTAAATTTTTAAGAATTAGAATTTTAATGAATGCATAAAATTAAAGGAGAAACTGGAATATGCTTGGCAAATTTTTCTGTATAACTATTAATTTATTAAGAGATTATTTAAATAAATATTACGGTTCATGTTCTCTTCTATCTTTAGAATCTTGATCCCTGAAATCACGTTTATTCCGAGAAGAAGATTCATGCTTACTGGAATTATAATTATCTTCTTCTGATTCTAAAATAATAATTTCTTTCCATTAATTTATTTATAACTTGAATGAATAAAATCAAAATATTCTATGTAATATTAGTTATATGTACCTAAACACCAATCAGGAAGTTCTGGAGCTAGTATAGGTTCTTCATCTGAATACCGTTGAAATAGTTCAACTATATAATCTTGTTTGTAAATTCCAGGAGGTCTGAAATACACATAATTTAAAATCATAGAAAAAAAAATTTATAATTATCTATCTATATTTAAGAATTATACTATTCGGGAATAAAATAAACTTTACTTAATAAAAATTGCTTATTAATAATGACTATTCATTAGAAAGTGGACTATTACTTTCTTAAGAGGACGTCTCACCCGCATGTGTTGTCTCCGTCTTATACACGTACGAGATAGTAAATTTTTGTTCACCAGTTTCAATAGTATGCAAAAGCAAAACTAAAAAGTTTTAATATTAAAGTGAATTGACCTATTATCAAATTTTTAGGTAAGAACATTATCTGTGTTCTCTCATTGGCTTTTTACAATATTTTGATTTTTAAGTGAATTATGAGCATTTTCAAATATCTAATAATTTCATACTCATAACTAACCTAAAAATTAAAATATTGTAGAAAGCTAACAAGAGAACACAGATAATGTTCTTACCCAAAAGTTTGATAATAGGCCATTCTAATATTAAAACTAAAAGAACACTATTGAAACTGGTGAACGAAAATTTACCATGTGGTACGACGGAGACAACTCATACAGGTGAGAGGTCCTCTAAAGTCTAAAATAAGCCTAAAATATGATATTTTTATTTTGTGGTTGTCATTCTGTTATTTAAATATATCAAGTTGTTAATAAGTCTATTTAGTATTGTTTGTATCTAAAAATACATGTCATTTAACTCATATAATATATTAATTTAAATAAAGTACTTAATGTAAACATTGTATAAGAAAAATATAAAAATGTTTAATTATAACTAAATGAAAACCTAAAAATGATGATACATAGTGATTGGCCAAACATGCTTACTACCTTTTTTCTTCAGTAATACCTGATTTTTGGAATTTTTAGAAATGCTTAGATTTAATTTTTAAATTATAAAGATGTTTTGAACTATTTAAAGAGTGTCTTTTAGAGATCTAAACTTATGTTTTTAATTTATAATCGACCCTCTTCTATTGTAAATTATTTAATAGGAAATTTTTTTGAAAATGTTGACTTATTAAAATCAAAATTTGATTGAGTAATTTTCAAGTTATATAACTTTGTATACTAAAGAAAATATATTCATGATAATGAATTTGAAACAGTTTATGTCGAGCTGGACATTTACTAGTAATTACTAATCCACTAATCTATGAATATTTATAATTTGTAAAAATGGACCATTTATAATAAATAATAGAACCAATAATACATCTATTTTTTATTTTTGCAAAACTATTTTTAAGAATTATTATCCTTAGTATAAATATTTTAATAAATGAAAAACTATTCTTTCAAATTTTGAATTAGAAACATACAAATTATCCACTAAATAATTTATAGTAAAAAGGGAAGATCTTATTAAAACAGAAGTTGGTATTGCTACAAGACACTTCTTAAGTAGTACAAAATATTTCAACAATTTAAAAATATGGTTTATTTAGCATATTTTAAAATTCAAAATCTTAAAATTTGAAAAACGCATTATTAAATTTAAAAAAAAGGAGTTAAGCTTACTTGCTGAATCACCTTGTAAAAGCAATGTAATTGGTTGGCATTTTTTATGCATTTAACCTTACAATATACATTAGTAGTTTAAAATTTATTTGTTTTTTTTTAGCAATTAATTAGCCTAATAGAAATTATTGAGTCCAATAAAAGTTATTAAAAATTATTGTTAAATTTATGTTACACTTACAAAATATGTATGTAGGTACTAGCCACTAGGTATATACATTAAGACAATGTTTTCCTATGTCCAGTTATTAGTTTAAAGAATTTCGTTGTGTACTATAAATTAATTTAGCAATTTCAGGAGTAAGTAGTATAAATTATGTTTTACCTAGCTGCTGCAAATTGAGCTAAAGCACTAGTTACATCAAAATCTAATGTTTCTATTAAATAAGTAGCTATCATAAATCCTGTTCGGTTAAAACCATGAGTGCAATGAACACCTAAAAAAGAAAAAAAAATAATAATAATAATGATTATAAATAAATAAATTACAACTAACCAATGGATTGTAAAGGATTTTTTGCAATAAATTTTGAACAAATATCTACAAATAATTGTGCTTGCTCTCGTGTAGGTGGTTGTTCATGACCAGCACATGGAATTTTTACATAAGTACAATCTGCATCTTCTATTTCAGATTTATCATAAAAACGACTAGTTTTTGTCAGATCAATCCATAAACCTATAGTAACCTAAAACAATTTAATATAATAAATATAATATTTATTCATTGTACTTATAAATAAAATGAGCAGTTGTAGTAATTCAATTTTTGTAACTTAAAAAAATGTATTCATTCTTAAATTTTACATTTTAAATTCTGAGCAAATATAATGACTATTGATTTAATAGGTATGTATTTTAACAGAAAATATTAGAAAGGTCAGTAAAGACATTTTAAAATAAATATTTAAAATTACACAATTTTTCAAATTTTTAATATCTTATAAAACATTTTGAAAAAAATAGGACCAAGTTAAGATTTGATCAATATTTTCTTGAATTTTATGATTAATTATTCCTTTTTAATTATAATAATGATATAATACTGATTATATATAAAATTATAAAAAAAAAAAAATTAATAAATCAACTATATGTAAATAGTGGATTAATATTTAAGTTATTACTCATTTTTAAAAAATACGTAATTATAATATAATATGTAAGTTAGTGAAATAATTCTTAAAACTATCAATGGTACTTTAAAATTTAAGAGCCGGTTAGAGATTCTTATTAATTTTTTTATAAAGATTAAACAGTATTACGCAATACCTTCATATTAGACATTGATGAGAACAACATTTCTGTATTGAACCTATTCTGAATAGGTATTTGATCATCATATTTACTATCCAATGGTGTTTTGAATGCCACAAACTTTTCAGTTATAGTTGTGTAAGATTTACGAGGACATTTAAGCCAACGTTCAGGAACAGGGGGACTGTGTGACGAATATGAAGAGCTAGATCCATAACGTTTTGAACCTGCAAATTGTTTGTTTACAATATATTTAGACATTTAGTTAACAAACAATAATATTTTGATGTTAGATATTCAAAGCTATTCTATTAATGTAATATTTTCATATGTATTTTGATTTACCCGACATAATTATTAGTTTTTTTTTCACAAACTTTAAGAGGTCAGCTTAAAGCAAATTAAAATATGTAATTCATCGACGTGAATCATAGTATTTGGTTTTATTTAAAATGATAAATAAAAATAATGCACGAATTCGTATTCTGGTCATTGAGCATAAAAATAATAGAATATCATTATTATAGTAAATAGTAATTCGTAATGATAAAAACACAAAATTATTTTCACATTTAACTGTAAAATACGTCAAAGAAAATTCAACAAAAATGTTGAAAATACTAAATAGTAAATAGTTGTTCTTGTTTTTTCATTGACTCTTTTCTTTTTAGTCGTTACCTATATTAAGTACTATTAACGATGATAAATTGATAACGCTGGTCGACGACATATTATTTTGTTTACTTCTTCGAAGATACAGGTTTTTTTTTTACTGTTCCATGACGTTCCGACGGATTTTTTCTCTTACGAGCGGTAAGTTTTTTGGTTCTAACTTCTGTACCAACAAACTTGCTAAAATCTCTTATGAATTCAATTTTTTTTTTATACTGTAATTCGACATCGGCATCGGCTTCGGCTATCCGGCATTCCGGCATCAGGCGTACGTTTTAACTTTTAAACTGAATTTCTATATTTATGATTTTTTTTTTTAATATATTCATAGTTTGGACATCCATCCGTCGACATGGCCGAGTATCTGGCATCTATATTCGGTACCGAGAAGGATAAGTAAGCAAAACCATATCAACTGGCTCGTACAGTTGTCGTTACATTTGTTTTAATACGATTTTAGAATTAATTTTAAAAAGTGAAGTGGTTTGTTTTTGAATGCGGTTATTGTAAAATTTAATCACCGAGTTTAGCACTGTTATAATTATCACATTTTTTTTCTTCTAGAGTCAACTGTTCATTTTATTTTAAAATCGGCGCTTGCCGTCATGGTGATCGCTGTTCAAGGATACATAATAAGCCCACTTTCAGTCAGGTGAGTTTTCATTTAAACATTTTAAGTCTATAAGATAAACAATTAAATTGTTACACATTAAAATTTAAGTACTAAAGTATCGTAATTATCAAGTTCTCATTTATAATAATATAAATGTAAGTTTATATGATTTGCCTAATAAATAATCCTACTATAAAAATGGTTGTGTAGGTACCTACCTAATTATAAATGATGTGTAATACAATTTCAATAATATAATAATTTCAAACAAATAGTCATTATTTTCAATTATGGTCAATAATATATAAATAAAAATAATTGTATGTAATACCAATGATTATAAATAGTATTTATAATCAATGATAATATCTATTTCATAGTCATATTCTCAAATTGAATTAAATCTTTTTTCATAATGTGCACTTCAATTTGATAAGTATTTAACCGTTAACGTAATATTTTTAATATTTTTTTGAACAGTTTTCGATTTTGAGCATTTTGTTTTGGACTACTATATTTTGCACGATTTGCCAACAATTCAATTTTTATTTCAGTAACTATAATATTATTATATGATGACAGACCATAGTGCTGTGTTCCGAATTGTTTTTATCGTATGTGTACTATAATTTATCATTGAATCCAAATTTAACATTATTTTTGGGGATATAAAAATTGTATGTATGTATTTATGTTATAAATTTTATTATATATAATGACATAATTGCAAAAGCTTGCAAAATATCATAGATATGGGTGGGGTTATTTTTTCGGGGACTAATTTCCTGAGTTATTTTTATTAATTATGTTAATTTCTATCATATCAAGAATTAAAATTAAAATAGTAAACTAAAAGAAAAATTTCTTTGTTAAGCATACTTCTCAATTTTTCCATTAATATATTTATACATTAAATATATAAAGAAATTTGTTTTAAATACAAATTATTGATTATTATATTATACTCTTTTATAGGTATATTAGATTCTGAACGAAGTGATGAATGTATTGATTTTACTATGATGTGTGTTTTTTTTTTTTTTGTGTCTGACGATAACATTTGGAGCAGTAATAATGCTCCGATTTTTTACTTCAGCCCCTCTTTGAATAGGAAAATTCATCTAGTTGGTACTTTGGGGAGGGGGGGTCAAAAGTAAAATTTTCAAATAGTTTTCAAAAAAATCGATTTTTTGATTATTAATAAACAGATACTATAAAGTAACCATAGTAACATATAAGAACTATACTATTTGTTTCAAAATAGAATATATGACAATATTTAAATATAATATATCCTAAACTGACAAATCATCTTCGTTCAGAATCGTTTTTCGTATACAATGATACCTATCATTGCATTCAAATTTAACCTACCATAGTCTGAGGTCCACCCCACCCCCTAATATATAGCAGAGCGATACCCACTTACCCGCTTTATTTTTTAATTATTTTGAATAAATATGTGTATTGTATACTATAGATATGTATAAATATTAAATTCCTAGAAGACAACCTCTTGTGAGAATTGCAATATTTTCAATAATATTGGCATTTTATAAGTAATTAAAGTTAATTGTTACAATCACAACTGAAAACTCATAATCTTTAGTATAGTTTTATTATAATTCACCTTACACCTTAGTTTTTTTTTTGTATTCCAAAAAAATGTGTAAACCTTTTTGCTAGGTGCTATATTAAATCATCAATTCTGTAGTAGATGTGGATTAGATCTATAGTTTTATAAATGTTATGCAAACTTAAATTATCTGAAGATGCATTGGTTAGGTTATTCAAGCAATACATCTAAAAGGGACCTTTAAAAAATTATTTCTAACCTCTTACAAAAAATTAATCTTAGTTATTTGGTCACAAATATTTTTACTCATAATTAATATAATTTATAATTTATTTCATTGTTACAAATTTTAAAATATATCTTTGTTTTTCAGACTGTACTTCTGCAAAATCTTTACGTAAATCCACAAAATTCTGCAAAGTCTGCTGATGGATCACATTGTAAGTAATAATAATTAACTGAAACGCCATAGATTCCTGACGTATAAGTGAAAAAATAAATATATTACTTTTTTAATGTTAAGTAAATTTGTATATTTGTAAATTCTTTAAACAAAGATTTTAAAACAATATGTTTTTATAAATTCAGATTGACTAAATTGCTAATATAATTTAGCTATAATATATATCTTTGAATAATAATATATTATTTTATTATTGATTGGTTGTGTTCCAAAATAATTTCTGATTTAAAAACATTTTTATTTGGGTAGAAATAATTAAAAAAAAATTTCTTAGTCAAAGCTTTTTCTTATTAATAAATAGTACAAATACACGCTTAACAATTAATAGTAACATAATTGAAATTTATTGATTTTTAAATACAAAATCAACTAGTAAAAAATGATTTTATTATTATTTTAATTATAATTTATAATGTACTATTATAAATGAATAATACATTTTCAATTAATATTAATTAAGTTCTCTAGCTTTACTACATAGTTATTAGGTTTAATTTTTTACTTTTATGTTTACAGTCGTCAAATATCTTGAAAGAGTGTACTCTTTGTAGCTTGAAGACTGCTCTAGCTTGAAGACTACGACTCGTCAGTGTTTTTAAAATTTAAATTAATTTTTTTTAATAGACATTTTCATTCTTTATTTATTTAAAATAACAATAGAAAAATTAATTAATTTTACTAAATCAATTCAGGTTGTCTGTTATAGGAATGAATATGGATGTTTGCATCAATATGGGATTTTGACCAGTATAAACAAAATTGTTGTTTTACTACTCCTTCAAGATATTTGATAGATGTTATCTTTATTTTTTTAAATACCTATGGAGTTATACTATGGTAAATTATTTTTTTCAATTTAGAATCTGTCCCAAAATTTGATCACCATTAACATACCTTATAAAATATTTAAAAAAAAATTCATGATTTTTTAATTTTAATTTATTATAAAAATTATCAGTTTTTGGTGTTCGTTTGAGTCTATTTTAATATGTCATTTGAATTACCCGTGTTCAATTTTAGATTGTGATTATTTACCACAGATAAACCTACTTCAATAATTAGTCACTTTTTAATTAATAAAAGAGTTCTAATAATAGAATCATCAGTTTTCTGGACACTAAATGGTAGCTGGTAAGTTTACTATGCTACCAAAATTAAAATGTTTAGAGAATTCAAAATTATCATTACATTTTGAATTTTACCCATCAGATTGCTGGTTAATACGTGGGGAGATCAAACCTAAAGCGATATCAAAGTGACCCTCAATTTTCTTTTTAGATAATTATTTTGTAAAAGTCCATTTCATTATCATAATTTGATAAATGCCATATCTATACAAATATTATATATGATTAAATAAATTCATATGGAAGCTAAATATTCTATTATACGCTTAAATATTGCAGATGAAGTTTGAGTATAATACTTATAATATAATTATTAAATTACACAATATTGGATTTAGATACAATAATAATAATACAAATATATTCTGCATTAAATTTTGATAACATTGAATCAATTATCATGTTATACATAATATCAATGATAGATTTATTCAGTTGTTCAGGACCACATCTCTATTTATTCAAATGTATGTATATTTTTTAAAAAATCAATTTAAATTAAAAGAAAATTGCCTACAACAAAATAAAATAATGCTTAATTGTGTTTATCAGCTGGTTATAAAAATTTTATAATAAGTTTAAAATTTAAAATTTGTTTAAAATACGTTAGTCACTAGCCAGACATATACTTTCAATAATTAAATTATAAAAAAATCTAAAATACTAGTTGTCTTCTATTAATTAATTAATTTATAAAAATATTAAAAATTAGGTTTCTTGTAATTATAGATAATTTTTCTTTATAATTTTAAAATAGATTTTTTTTACTGTAAACTCCTCCAGTAAGTCATATTGAAAGCACAAAAGCATGTTTTTATGCTATATTTTTGTCCTTTTAAAGTATGATTTTATCATGGAAATTTTGTTTTGTAATATATATTAATATATAATTATTGTACATAGTTTATATTATATTAATTGTATCTATGTATTGTAAAAATTTTACTGTTCACTTAAATAGTAATACTATTATTAAAACAATTTTCAATATCATGTTGTGAAGGTTTTATATAAGTAATTTAGGGGGCTTTTTAAACAAATATCTATTGTTACTTATAAGCTAATATTTGTTTTAATATTATAAACCAATAAATTATGTATAAAAAATTTTAAAATATAGAAAATTGTATACTATTTTTTAAATAATATAAACATTTTTATTTCTGTGTGTAGCATAATTTTATAACTAGTATTTATTTTTGTATTTTAGTGGTTTCAAATGTGACTGATGAAGAAATGCAAGAACATTATGATAATTTCTTTGAAGATGTTTTCGTAGAATGTGAAGACAAGGTATAAATCTCAGTTTTAAACTTTTTTGACTTGAACTGAAAATAAGAATAACTATAAAATAGATTCAAGTTTAAGTTAAAATTAATAAATTTGTTTATGTTCATTGTTCATACATGTTTTTAGTTTTTACTTAAAATAATTGTGTATTCTCTGATAATAAGCTTAAATTTTGTATCTATTTTATGAATTTGTATGTACCTATTATATTTATTTTTACTTGTCATATTAAATTTAATTATTTGTTTACTTAGTACGGTGAAATTGAAGAAATGAACGTTTGTGACAACTTAGGAGATCATTTAGTTGGCAATGTCTATATTAAGGTAAAATATATTCTTGTGTATACCTATTAATATTCATTATTTGTTAGTATATTAATTTTTTTTTTGAGCCTGATAAATTTTTATGAAACTATTTTTTTTTTTAAATAACTAAATTAAACTATAACATAGACACATAGTTAATGGTTTATCAAATGCAGTATATTTTATATTTATATATTTTTTGAAAAATATTAGTTTCGTCGAGAAGAACATGCAGAAGCAGCTGTTAACGATTTAAATAACCGATGGTTTGGTGGACGTCCAGTTTATGCTGAATTGAGCCCTGTAACAGATTTCCGAGAAGCTTGTTGTCGTCAATATGAAATGGGGTAAGAATAGATACCACAAAATAGTTAAATAGGTTCATAATGATTAATGCCATTCAAATATAACTTATAAACAATACTTTGCTATTCATAAAAAACTTGTTTAAAGATTGTGTAGAAGTGTAGATACAACTTAAGTCATTACAAAACATTATCAATTTTTATTTTTATTGTAAATGTTTGTGATAAATGTTAATAAAATATTGGTAATTTTTGATTTCTAGAGAGTGTACGCGTAGTGGATTTTGCAATTTCATGCACTTGAAGCCAATATCACGAGAATTACGTAAATATCTTTATAGTCGTCGATCACGCAGACATCGTTCACGTAGTCGTTCACGTGATCATGTTGGAACTCGTAGAACCAGATCACCTTCTCCTAGACATGGTCATCATCGTGGTGGTGGTGGCGGTGGTGGTGGAGGAGGACGTAGAGATCGCAGATATTAATTGTAATCATAATTATGTTTACACTGCAGCAAATAATTTTTTTCTCAACGTTAAATGGTTTACTATAAAACAATAACTTGATATTTTCATGTAATGTGTTTTAATTTTATAGATAAGGTAAAGTAAAAAAATAAGAACTTTATAATTAAAGTAGTTTGTTTATTTCCAACTATTAATTATAATAGCTGATAATAGTGCATTTATTTATTTTCCTGTTTTTATGTTTTACAATTTAATACAATGTCATGCATTATTTATTCTAATTATTTTAAACACCTACTGGTTTATTTTTATTTCCAAAAATAACAAATGCTATAAGAATTGTAATTTAATAATACTGACAATAAGGAAAAATCTATATCATTACTACATTTTTTAATTATATTTGTATACATGCCGAGTTATTCTGCGTTTAAATAAAAATGCACTTTAAAAATCTTATAATTATGTAAAAAATGAATGATTTAAACAATTATGTTTTTGATTTTCTCCTTCTACTCAGTTAAATATGTGGTGTTTTTAAGCAAGTACAATTTATTCAGCTGTTTTAAATATTTCACTTCCCAATATTACTATATTAGTAATTTAAGTACTGAAAGTTGAACTAAGCATATTCATTTGTAAAAATGTTGGTGTCTATAATTCTACTAACCTACTGTCATAATGTATAATATAAATTAATAATTATTATTTTGTTTATTAAAGAAATAATATACAGCTTTTGAGTCAGTACGTTAACATAGCGATATTGTCTCTTATATCTGAAAATAAAATATTGTAACCCGATTCTTAGTTACATTCTATAATTCAATTAAGTTAAGAAGAAAATACGAAGACTTAGAGTGCTTGATATGATATGAGGTAGATATTATATTGTTAATTTATATTATAATTTCTTATGTTTCGGAACATTGACTATAATGAATCAGTGGCAGATTTGAGAAGGGGTAATGTGAGATCGCCCAATTCTGCCTAAAAAATAGTTGCCCTTTCATTACTATTCCAGCATATGGCCTAGATAATGATATTTAACCATGATTTGGTTCATCTTTTTGATTTTATAATCTTTTTTTATATTATATTTATATTGATAATTTAATTCCTCCTTTGTTCCTCAATATCAAAAATACATCCTACAGCTTATGAACATAATTATTGCCGATGTTTAAAGCCAATAAAAAAAAGATTATTTTTGGCCGGAATAGAAAAAATATAGTTAGACCAAAATGCAATCTCGATAAATCTTAGGTAGGTATCCAGTGGCGCAAATAGGAAAAATGTTTAGGGGGGGCTCAAGCCCAAAAATTATCAAAACCGGTAAAAATAACTTATTAAGAATAACATACATATATTATACTATTATTTTTTGAGGGGGCTTTGAGTTATTTCGGGGGGACTAAGCCCCCCCCTATTTGCGCCACTGTAGGTATCTATGCATATTGCATAAGCATACACTAGTATGTGCACAATACTGGAATACGGCTGTATGTAAGCTGCGACAATATTACACCTTTTAAGTCCATAGATATGTAAAGTGCGACAAAACCGATAAGATAGATTATACCATGACATCTATTTTGTCATGCATTATACAAACTGCGACAATTTTATTTATATATATAAATATCTATACATGATTATGTACATATGTAATTTAATTAATATGTTAGGTTGGAGACAAATTTATTTTTAAGCTATAACGCAATATTCTAAAGTAAGTGAGGAGTTTGTGTATTATGTTATTGAATATTCATGATCATCGATCGGGGTAATTCCCGTATATTTTGTATAAGCAACTAAATATTAATAATAATACCAGCCTTGTTCCTAGGATGAGTCTAGAATCTAAAATCTAACCGCAACTAGGTTTTGTAGGGCCCTGGTACATGTATAATATGTTCAGTGTCGGCCTGGCACACCAAAGGCCCATGGATCAGTTTTTTAAGGGGGCCCCAAAACTAAAATTACGAAAACTAAAATTATGTTTTTATTATAGAATTTAAACTTTGAAGACAAATACATAAGCCCTAAGCATAATATTATTTAAGTAAACGTCTAAAAGTAAATGTCTTATCTTCATCATTATTATACATATTATTTATATATATAAATAGATATTGACATATAAACGTATAGTATTGTATATCATAGTATCATAAATATTTTTATATGCAATATTTGCATGATCGCTGTATTTAACAACGGGCCCTCTGCAGGGTCGGGTAAGCGGGGCCCTCGTGCAGTCGTCCAAGCCATTGTTTTTGAAGCAAGAGATAAAACCTAACATAACCTACAGTAGCGCAATTATTCCAAAAAACCTCCTTCTACGTGTTACAATGTTACTATTATAATTGTTACTTGACACTTGCAATAGTATGCACTACTCTCACACTATAGAGTATAGATAATAGGTAAGTATCTGATTATTGATCCAATTATTAAGATTTTGTAATTTTTATGTAATTTTTATTTTCCCGGCCCCCCCCCCCCCCAAAAAAAAAACGGAGGGGCTACGGCCGCGTTTGCAGTCTAGCGGCCATGGCCAGGCCGACACTGAATATGTTCATAAACAAAATCTTTGTATACACTATTTTAAATTGTTTACAGATACTACATGGCTCCTAGAAAGAAGTAAATCAACTTTTATAACCGAACTTGTTTTTGTTACCTTGTGATATGAATATTATAATATAACAATATATTATTATTATTAATTGGAATATTTACCTGGTGAAGAACGCTTTGATGAACTGGTCATTTCGACCATTTGAATAGTTCTTCTTTTCATAATTGTTTTATTTACAAAATCAACATTTACAATTAAGTGTAAATTTCAAAAATAAAAACAAGGCAAGTACTTATACTGTTTACTAAGGAAACAATAATAATTAATAAACTAAATTGGAGCGAAAAGTTTGATAAACACCAGCATTTTTACATAAGTTATACAACAATATCGTGGTTACTGGTTAATAATATGAACATTTTCAAAACATAATATTATTAAGAGGACGTGTCACCCCAGAAAAATATGCCGTAAAAACATGTTTTCGTACTTCCAATAATACGACTTACTGAAGGGTTTTACGTGAAAAACACCTATCATGACATTTGTAGAGGAGAATTTTATCTAGAATCGTATAGAACTCGATTTTCGATATTTTTATTAATTATTCAAATAATTAAAACAATAAATAGTAAAAAAAACCATAAAATTCATTATGAAATATTGGACGATTGAAAAAAGATATCAAAAATTGGACTCTATACGATTCTTGATAAAATTCTCTTCTACAATTTTTAATATAGGTGTTTTTGCTTTATAACCCTTCAGTAAGCCGTATTATTGGAAGTACGAAACCATGTTTTACGGTAAAAAAAAGTATAATTACGCTCGGACATGTGCTTAAAAAACAGACTATAATAATATGATAATATTATCTAAACTATTTTTATACAATTTGTGATAATAGTAATTATCGTTTTTGTTATTATTATAATACATTAATAATTATTATGAGAATTTTTGATATCACTAATAATGATTTTGTACTAAACATTTTATTCTTGACTTATGCTATTTATAGACATATGATAATCATGCTACAAAAGGCATAAGTCATAATAAGCCTTTTATACCTGTACAATAAATTGATACAAAAGGCATAAGTCATATTAAGTCTTTTATACCAGTACAATAAAGTGTTACAAAAGGCATAAGTCATGTTATGCCCTTTCTACCAAACTTAAAGTGGATAAACTCCACATACGCCCTATTTATTTCTTCAGTAATTTGAGTAACAATCGTCATTGACTTATGCCAAATGGACCAAAAAAATCAGCGAAAATCAAGCTTTAAATATACGGAAAAAACCATTTTTGTGAAAAATTGACTTCAGCCCTTTTTACCTGGGACCAAAGATATATATTTACATTATTTATTCAAATAATCCTCATTCATTAGGTACACTATAGGTATAGTACCCAGTTAGGTAATTAAAAAATTGAATTCAAACATTATATAATAATAATAATATCTTATTTATTATATATATATATATTTTTTTTTATAAAATATTAGTGATGTGGATTTTACGTAAAAAAATTTTTGCTAATTTACCAAGTAATTTTACTGACAAATTTGATAAATTTTTATTAAAATCAATTAATATAGTGAACCTATCAAATTTGTTTTCATTGTTCTCAATACTTATTATGTAAAGAACTAAGAAGACAAGATAAATATAAAATAAAGCATTAGTACCTATTTAATCCTTTTATTAAAAATAACAATTAATAATTATAGTTTTCTATTCTTTATTTAAGTAAAAATAATTAATAAAGTAGATTTAACAAATAAAAAAGATCTTATCGGTCATTATTAATTTATAAAAATCCTGATTTGTAACATAATCCTAATATTTTAATAAAAAATACAAATAAAGCGGTCACTCCATTTTTTTAACGGTAAAAAGAATGTAGGTGAATCGTAAGATTTTATTAGACTCACATCACTATAAAATATATGAATAAATGAAGTAATATTCATAAAATAATAAAACTATTATACATACCTATATATAGTTAAAATTTAAAATATGTTCTACAAACTAACATTTATTTACAAAAAATTGTTTTTCTTGTCTTTTGATTAGCACTTAGCAGAATATTCAATAATTTTATTTACATTATAGTTTTTATTGAAGTTTACTGCCTACTTTCAAATTTACACTTAAGACTTCTATAAATTTCGGAGCCCTAATTTATTATAAACTAAGTCCCCTTAGTGGTGCTGAGCACTCCCGGTCCCCCCCCCCCCCCCCCGTTAGTCTCGGCACTGATCTAGATGATAATACTAATAATAATAATATAGCTCATAGGCGTTGTTTTGAGAAAAAAATTTAATACATCAACATTATAGTACAATATAGGTATTATATAAATTTAATTGTTATAAATATTAAAGAAAATAGTCATGGGGGATCTATCTCCCTTCACCCCCCTCCATTTAACCGCCACTGTGTAAACCTACATACAATTTACACATTATACCTTTTTAAATTCGATTGTTTTTTTAAAAAATTTCTGTTTGAATAAAAGGAGTTTGTACCTAATCTATAAAACTGGCATTGGAGAATTATTGAAATATGGTAAAATAGATACCTATGTATTTATGAGAGTTACGAGTATGGAAAAATATATTATTTAAAAATGTTTATATTTGCTAAAAATTGAAGTACTTATTATAAAAATCCTATGTAAAATCGTAAGAAATTCAGAACACATAGGTATAATGTTCTTAACTTCAAGTTTTATAATAAGTCAATTCACTCTAATAATAATTCTCGCAAAATGGTGGATGTTGGTTCTTCTGAATGCTAATTTAATATATGTTAGGTACAGGTTAGAGAGCGAAAGCATACGGCATGTGTCACCAAATGGCGGCCCGCCAACACATTTTTTTTCCGGCCCGCAGACAAAAAATAAATAATACATACCTATTACGACAAAATTATATGTATTATGATTTTAAATTATTATTTTTGTTTAATATTATTGGTTTTTATATAATGTAAATATGTACTTAGGATCTTGATAGCCCGCGAAAAATTTTTAGATTCCTTATGTGGCCCTTCAAAAATATTAATTGGTGACCCTTGGCATACGGTATAGATCAGGGGCGGCTAAACGGTCGATCGTGTTAGAATTTATTTTTAGGCTACGCACACGAAAATTAATCATGGTGGTAGTTAACAACATTATCGATAAATTTTATCTGTATAATTTTTATCTTTTATCCTGGTTTCGTTTTCACTGTTTAATTTCACATTACTTAATAATAAAAGAAAACTTTTTTATGGAAGTCGATCCTCAAAGATGAAGTATATTTTTAGTAGATCGCGGCCAAAAAAAGTTTTGCCACTCCTGGTATGGATATAATTTTTGTGGGTATAGTACTATAGTACTTAATCCTAGCTTAGGAGTTCTAAGTACCTATACATAAAAATGTCAAGTATTAGAATATGAATTTTATACAAGGGTGTATATTATATAGAATATAGATACGCCATAAGGCATAAATATAATATATTATTTTTCAATAAATAAATTCAATACAATAAATTATATCATAATTATACATATATATTTTTTTTAACTTAAATAACAATAATATTTTAATCAACTCTTTTTTTCAAATTAATAAGTAAATTTATAACAACTTGCCACTTTCTTACCATTTTAGTAAGTATAATTAAATTTTTGATAAAAAAAAAATTATAGGATGATAACAATTTAATAACCAAATACAGTTGGTTTATTTACACAAATAATATTTAGAAATATCGTATAGGTATTAAATTAATATTACATATATATTTATTTATAAAATTTTTATATAAACTGTATACATTTTTTCATTGAAATTTGCTGACGGATACATGCCATTAAATTTGTCCGTTCATCTTTTCTCTATATCGTACGAGTGTATGTACTATTTAATCGTTATTTTATTTAGTTTCAATCAACTATTTTAATAATTTATTCACAAAAGAGACAATCAAGAATTTAACATTTAACTTGACAGTATTTAATGTAAGAAAAAAAAAATATTTAAGATAAATGTATCCTAAAGGGCATTTTTAATAATTGTATTTATATAAATATCAAATAATTTGATAAAACCATTGGTTTTAGAATATAATATTCTAAAATCAATGATAAAACTAATGTAAAAAAAAAATATACATTTATGTATTAACTTAAGTACCTACCTAAATAACATTAAAGTATCTGTATAGATGTTCATAATATTTTAGTTTATTCAAACATATTAATTTGCTCACAAAGATCTGGAATAAAATAATATTTAAAATGTATTGTTGTGAATTAAAACGAATTTCGAATATTATTATAAGTAGGTAGCGATAATGCGATATACATAAATACATAGGGTAAGATTTATACACATTTAATTGAATGAAAATAATATTTATACTTTTTACACCAATTGTCTTCAAAATATTCAATATATTAATAGAATTAAAAAAGTCCTTATGAAAATTTGCAACACGTTTATTTTTAAGTAGGTACATAATACATAATATAATTATGACGAATCGTTAATACGATTTGTGTCATACTCATTTAGCTTATATTTTATTTTTCTTAGCGTACAATATATTATTATACCTATTATAGTTGAATATTATAATTTACGGTTATAATTAAGTAATGTATTACAGTGTAATAATTACACTATTGTAAAAATACAAGAATATAGGTAGAATATCTATTATAACATTGAATTATTAAAGTGAAAATGACGGATATTTTTGGGATTTTTATTACGTACTCTTTGGAAGACATCTATAATTGTTAGAAATTGATAAATTTTATAGAGGACACTTTAAATTTTAAAACCTGCAACATATCTATAGTAGGCATTTAAGCTGATATTATTAAAATAGAGTATACCGAGTATTTTTACAACGAACTTTAGTACTTCACCATTAGGATATATAAAAACGATGGAGTATTATAGACCAATAACGAACACGTCAAAATCATATCAGTACATTCTATCTTTTGTTCTAATAATTGTTAGCTGCATATTATGTTGGTGTTTATGATGAAGGCACTTAACAATAAAATGATGGGGGTGTCATCATGGTATTTCGATTTTGGCATCAAATGGTACAAAACCATGAGATAAATATTAGTTCACACGATGTCTGTAGGAAATACCGTTAAGTGTTATTTAATCTTAAATTTTAGTCGTAATTGGAATAAAAACGTAAACCCTTTTTTTTTTTGAGATAGAAAAAAGTTTCTAATATTTTGTTTTCGGCTCATACAACTGAGTATACCTTATTCTTATGAAGGACTGATGATAAAGTTCACGGTAGAAACATCCTATATTTCTATAGTCAAGACTCGCAATTCGCAAGAATGCTATTTTTTACATGAATATAATATGATGATAATCATCAAATGTGAAACAGATTTGAATATTATGATTATTATGTGTTCGGGATTCTTCTGAGGGGACTATCTATATTTAGGGTGATCAGATTATTAAAAAGTAAAACCGGGACAAATAGAATATGTTTCATAAAGAAAAAAACTATTTTTAATAAAACATATTTTAATTTACAATATAAATTATGTAATCTTAGGATTTATAATATTTTAAAATTTTTTGTTAATTGTATTTGGAATTTGATTTTATAAGTTATAGATATCATAAAAATTATATAAATTTTAACATAATGTAATACGAATTCAGCATATTAACGCATTAATCGGGGACATATTGAAGTCCCGATAATGATTTTCGGGATGACAGAAGAAACTTTTAAATAGCGGGACGTCTAGATACCCTACCTATATTCTGTATTATCAGTTAGATACATAATATATAATATCGCGTGTATATACTATTTAGGTACACGAAAATATAGAGCCTTTGACATAAGTTGCGCATGAGTATAGTTGTAAGTTGTATGTTGTAAAGTCTAGACAAATCGTCAATTATTATCGCGGTTTGCGATATATCGTCATCGTTGAATTTTAAGTTTTAACGTATCTACCTATATGTATAAATAGATATATCAAAAAGTTTAATTATAATGTCGTCGGAAATTTCACGCGTGACATATTTTCGATAACATACGATACTACGACGAATATCCTTCAGTTCACATTTGTAGGTGTCGAAACGTACATTGTTCAAAAGTTTTATTCGACCATTGAATATAATGTTGTATGATGGTAACCCGCGTTTTAATTTCTTTATTTTTCCAACGTAGGTATGGGTTACAACTCGCGACCTACGAACACTCTAAGACGGCGTTTTAGGGTGTATAATATAATATTATAGACTGTATGGAATGACTGTGCGGGTTTGATATTATACAATATATATTATATTATTATATACAAACAAGTAAAAATAACTTTAATAGTCACCGACGTGTGTAATGGCGTAAAATAAAATAAATTTACCCCAATCCTCCGTCTCTAAGTATATAATATAGCCGTCTTATCGCTATATCATTATGCACAGACACGAATAATATAGGTACATGTAGATGTAGTACTTACAATATACATATTGGGAAACTCTTAACATATACCTATGTACACACACACACACACACACACACACACATATGCACGACAATATTAAAGTATTTCGGAATTTCGACTTTCGGCGCGTTGGAAAAACAGGTGGTGGTGCAAGTTGTCGGCCGTACACGATCAGCATCCCGAAGGATTCGTCACAAAGCCATCTATATAATATTATTTAAGCAATGAATCGGCGATCGACGAGCCCATCTATATATATATATATATTATATATGTATAAATGTATAATGAGGTGGCGTAGTGATCGCTGTGCAGGTGTTTTGGACGACGACGACCCGCCATCACTGTCTACTGCACGGGCCCGGAGAATCAACTGGACAGCACCAGGCAGCACAGGGTCAGCAGCCACCAGCCGGCCACGCAGCACACCAGAGGTCCCGAGTTGCCGTCGTGCACTGCCGCCGGTTGGTCTCCTGTGAACACGCGAAAAACCGTCAGTCAATACGAGTGATCATGGTATTACTATACAATATTGGTATGCACGACAATGCATTTCAACAATAATATTATAGGTACATTATAATTGATGATAATATTATATAATTGTTACACCTCGGTGTCGAGATTAAATAGATCCGATTCATCCGGACGAGGAACCGATACGACTTGGTCGGTATTGAAGTTATCATAATAATATTACATCGGCCACGAGATAATCGTATACGTATATACACAATACATGTACACAGATATGATACATATATATATATATTAAAGATGACTTGACGTATGTTGTACACCATTGATTCCGCGGGTAATACCGTATTATTATACTTAAATTTGAGTTTAAACACTAAAATTTGAAGAAAGGAATATTTTCGAGATAAAGTCACATATACTTTTTGTAAAATATTGTTTAAGGAAGAACTTATAATATAGTACTTACAAGAAAACGTCAAACGCTTAAACTTCTTTGTTAAAAATATTTTATACGAGATCTATAATAATTATACTACAATATTTAAAATATTTTTCTCTATAAATTCGGAAATTGGCGTTAAATTCTATATTAGGTACCTGTTCTATAATAGACAGTATAGTCGCTATAATTACGATTTTGTGTGGTTTTTATTTCGCATTATGTATATTTTGATAGACGGACATGATGGGATATATTAATACATTGTATTACGTTCTCTCGAAATAAAATTATAATAATATTGTTAACGCAAATAGGTCAGATCGGAGACATACATGAAAATATATACGAATACATTGTTATCGACCCCATTCGAGTCGACACAGTAAAAAAAAATGTTTATTCTATAAATCATATACGTTATCGGCGGCTACGTGTATGGTTTTTTGAATGGTATTTATATTGTCATACCTATATATCGAAAAAGTTTTGGATTCAAGTCTGCACAGAAGTAACTGTTGTTATAATAATAAAAAAAAAAACGGTTACATATCGTCTGGTGTCAACAATTGTAATAACACGTATATAAGACGTGTAGTCGTCATTTTTTTATTAAAATTATAATAAGTTATAACTTAATACTTATTACTAATAAGTACATGCCCTGACATTTGAATTTGCTGGTATAGGTATCTGAACTATCTAAACAAGTAGATAAACTTATACAGGTATTCAGTTTTATATTTGTACATCTTCTTGTATAATTTCCCAGATCATTATATTAATAATATTATACCTATCATCATCTAAATTTATCCCAGTTAGGAAAATATTAAACGTGTCACTATATGGTATACACATATTTCTGTGTGTGGTTTTTAATTCGAAATCAATGTATTGCTAAAAATTGGTTTCACCTTTATCAGACGGATTAAAAAAATTTAATTTTGTTTTCCAATTAATTTTAGAGAAAAAAAGGTTTTACACGCTCGTACGATTAATTTTAAAAACCTGTAAAAAAAAACCATCAGCTTATATTATTAATTTTGCATGGTTCAAACGATTAAACTTTTTTCGGGTATTTAATGTAAAAAATAATAATGAATTACGATGAAAGTTTTTGTACATGTACCTATATGTCAAAGTTTTAAATAAAAATTTATTGTACGATATAAAATATACATCTATCTAATTATTATTGAATATTATATATTAATTTACAATTACATCATTAATTGTATTAGATAATACCTTTATTAAGAATATAAATTTGGTATTCGGGATTTTGAAATGAAAATTTAATTATTTATTCATCATTCATTAATTTACTTTAAGTCTACCTATTGCAGTGTCATAATCACTTTTATTCAAATAATATATGTGTCTGTTATTACTCAAAGATATCTGTAGTATAAAATTATACTATACAATTAAACTAAATTTAGTATGTTAAATGTTATATTCTAAACGATACATTGAAGCTTTTGGTTTTATTATAAATTATAATGTGAGATAAAAATAGAGCAAAGTTTTATTTATTGGAAATTGGACTTAATTCGTATGATTTTATACGATTATTAGTTGTAGATTTAAATATGGATAATACTTTGAACAGCATTAAACTCATAAATATAACAATATTTAGATAATATACTCACATAATATGTTACGCCAACAGTAGATAATAAAATAATCGATTTTGTTATTGCCTAATACTGGATGACATGGAATTGAAATTGTCTGCGCGGGTACATATTTTTTTTTATCTAAAGGAATCATATTATGGGATAAGCATACATATATGTTAAAGAAATTTAACAAATCTGATCATCACAATTTGGTTGAATGTTCAATCTTCAAGATAGTTTAAAATTAATTATCCGAATTCAACGAACGACATATTATAATAAGTATATGATTATGTTGAAAATGCTAGGAATGTACTCGTATATATTAAAATAATTTTATGAAATAAAACAGATTCAGAATTAATAAATAGATACGAACTGTTTTAAATTTTAATCATGTTTCGTACATTTAAGGAGTTTATTTGATTACAAAATGAATCACCGAGTTGGAAATAAATAATTCTGTTGTGGTTATTAAAACATAAAAAAAACAATTTAAAAATATTAGCTTTAAAAATGAATAATTAATTAAATTCATTTACACATTTATAATTGTGTAATTTAATAAAATTCAACTGGCAGGAATATGTTTCTATTTAGTTTATTATGGTTTCTTTTATTTTTTTTTTAAAGTTTTCTAATTTTTTATGTATAGGTTAGGTATTTATAACTTATTTAAAATTATGTACAATCTATGCGAATATAAATAACACAATTATTACATTTTTATTTTATGAGTTTCTTTAAAGTAAACGTTATTAAGTATACTGACGTAGTGACGTTAAAAATTAAAATGTTATATTATAAGGCGCAATACATAATTAGGTATAACCGGTATATCATTTTTATGATCCCAATGTATTAATTTGGGTTGAAAATTTGCAAATCGATCGTAACCATTCCGGTAATAAATGCACTTAAAAACATGTATAATATGCAATAGATATATTAACATTATTAACTTCCAACTTCCGTGTTTATTCTCAGATCTTTCAAGAAAATATGGCATGAAGAATGAAAGCTATGGGCTGGTTTTGGTCGATCGATGTGATGATAACGTAGGTAGGTACATATATTAAGTGCCGGAAGTTTCTTCCAGAAGCTTATAGCTGTTAGTTCTCTCGCAGAAATCATAAAGTGATATCTAAATTATAGGTAGCAATGTAGGCATGTAGCGTACTAGTCATGAGATGATGTTTCAAAAACGAACGTAAGAAAGTTAGAATATCAAGTTAAAAATATCTTACCTATAACTATAGGCCATGGGTATGTAAATAAATGTCTATGCTTATAATTTCGAATAATGAACTAATTTAAATGATATATACGCATGATTAACACGATAATATTATTACATAATAGTTCTGCAGAATATTATTTATTTATTCTATGTAATTCACTCGGCCTTTCAACTGCAAGTATATAATAGTAATAACGTATAAAGTAATGAAAAACGATTTTTAAAATATCCCCTCTTGTCACTAACCTTGACGAGCGGGAAATTTTACATAGGTGCACATAATATTATAATATATATTATAACAACTACTGATTATTAATAGTCAAAATGCATTTAAATATTTGATTAGGCATTATGCCTTTCTTTATTAATTATAAAAGTATAAATGTAGTAGCTTGAAAGAAATAAGTGTGTACGAGTATGTTAAAAATAGCGTTATAATTTCAGATGTTATCAAGTTGATAAAATATCTATCGATTTACCTAAATTTAAATGATTGTTTTGAATTGTCAGTACTTTAATTTAATAAATGGAGTTTTTAATTTCTGTACTAAAATATATCTAAGGCGTAAGCCAAAGTTTTCCGTGACCAGTATAAACTATAAAGTATACGAACACAATTTCACATTTTAAATAAAATAATATACCACGTTCTTTTGTGAAAATAACTGACAATAGTTAGCGTGGCTGTGTAACTAATAAACACACAAATAAAACTATTAAACATTGGTATATTATTTTTTTTTAAGATGAAAAAATATTTAAATAGGTAGATACTAAAATATACTATGTAGTAAAGTCTTACGGCAGGTGCCTACGCGTAGAATACTTTCAATAGCTTTGAACTCTTAATGGTTTTTTATTGTCAATAACAGTGAAATTATTCTTATTTATTCCTATTTTTTGTAATAATTTTTTTTCTTAGCTTAGAAAAAACCATTTAAATGACATTTTTTAACTGAAATTACTTTAGACTTTTCAAAAGTATTTACATTTAATTCGGATGACATTTTGCGTACAAAAAATACTGTATAGAACGAATTCCAAGGAAATATTGTGTTCTTTGCAATATTACATTGTTAAGAAAAGTAAAATATAACATCTAATGTAGATCTATTAATGTAACGGAAAAATGGAAACATATACGTGTGTAATTGAAAGAAAAATAATATTAAAGGTATATATTGTTAATTGGAAAAAAAATCATGATTTTTGTGAATCAGTTGAGAAAAAAATAATTATTACCTATAAATAGTTAGAATATACTTTTATTATTGTTTTTATCTCGAAACATTATTTGCGTATTATAGTTCCGTCATAGGATTCGGATTGAAAAGGAAACGCATTTTATTAATAAGAACTTGAAAATAACGAACCGATATGCCTATTATCATTACTACGAGATATAGAAGTATAAATCTGAGAGAAATTTTTGGTGGAACTAAAGGTTTTGTTTTTCACTTTTACTTGGTTTGAAAACAATAATTAGTTGGGCATTGTGTTGTTCGTATATAACATGTAAAATATTGTATTATAAAAAGAAAATCAATCACTAAAGAGGTTTTGTTTTAATTTGCTGACAGCTTTTGTTTTCATAGATATAAAAATCCCGTCCAGTTATATTATTATTGTCGCTGTCCGAAGACATGGTAAATAAACTGTAGTGTAAACACTTTATTATTATTATATATTGACATTTCGTTTATTATTGGTTTAACCGGCACCGGCCGATGGGAATGCTGACAAATAATATTATACTATAACAGTGCGGAGACGGGCTTCGTTGTTAAAATATGACGCGCAAACCTCTGTAGCTATTGTGTAATACGTATTACATAGTATTATCGTGAGTCCAAGGGCGAGGAACAAATGCAAAAAATGTGAAAACAGTTGACGTTTGTGTGAATATTATTATTTGAAAAAAAAAATTCATGATCAGAGCACTGCGATTCGTAAGATATTATATTGTATCGTTGCGATTTTGCCACGTTTGACGATCGGCGGGCTGCGTTTTATATTATATTTTATTTTCGACTGGTCTGCAAAAACGGTATGATAACATTGATAACAACAATAATAATATAGCTTTTTAACATTCTAACGACTTGCCACGTTTTGTGTAATAAATTTCATCGTGTTTTAGCAGAGTAGTCCATAATATAAATATAATATAATCAATAATCATATTATAATAGCTATATCGTCGTGTCTGGAGTCTAGACGTCCAGCGCCGACCATCGATTCCACCGCCCGCACAATAATTCCGTATTATTCTTTTAACAGTAAACACTGCTCATTATTTCGATAAGTATATTTTATGTTTTTGAAAATATACAAGGTGATTCTTTTAAGTGGGTACACTAATTATCTCGAAAAGTATTCATGTTTTTGAAAATATTTTTTTACATAGTTTCAAATTCTTAAAAAAACAAGGTTTTTATTAAAAAATTATATTTTTAAATATTTTTTATCATTATAATTTTTTAAGTTTTTTACTTTTTGTAATGACAACATAGAATTTTAATTTCATATTCCAAATCAGAATAATTTTCTGAGTATTTTGAAACAAAAAATTCGAATTTAGGGTGAGTAGTTTATGAGTTATACTTATTTAAAGTTTAGACAAGCGGAGTAGTGGACAAACATTTTGCGGGGTAACCCCGTACCACTCCATTCTGCTTGTCTAAACTTTAAATACGTATAACTCATAAACTACTAGCCCTAAATTCAATTTTTATGTATCAAAATACTCAAAAAATTATTTTGCTTTGGAATATGAAATAAAAATTCTATGTTGTCATTAAAAAAAGTAAAAAACTTAAAAAATTATAATGATAAAAAATATTTAAAAATATAATTTTTTAATAAAAACGTTGCTTTTTTAACAATTTTGAACTATGTAAAAAAATGTTTTCAAAAACATGAATACTTTTCGAGATAATTAGTGTACCCACTTAAAAGAATCACTCTGTATACTATCTACCTACTTAGACAGTTATGCATACCATCTGAGAGTGTACGTGGCGCGTCATTAATGTATTGATAACTATATAATATACGCTAGAAAACAAAAACGAATAAAATGATACGACCGTGTTTCAGTTGGTATAGTTGTTTCAAAATTATCTTATATTTTATTGCTTGTATATATCCACGTCAAAATGGCTTCATGCCAAAATGCTTGAGATCAAACGCCATGCATATCCCTATATACTGCAGAGAGAGCAATCGTATCAGGTTTACACAGATGAACTGCAGTGATCCATAGTGTACTGTGTCTTTATATGAGTTACAGTGCTCGGAAGGAACGCGTTCAAAGGAATCCGTTCCTTTGATTTCGTTCCATTTTTAGGAACTTATCGGGAACCTAGTTCCTTTTCGTGTTTAGGAACGTATTTGAATTTCGTTCACTTTTTAGAGGAACATGAACGATTTTTTTCGTTCCTTTCTTTTTATTTTCAAATAAATGTAATTAAATCATTTTTAGAATAATACTACTAATACTGTATATAATAGTAATTAATGTACACTGTATTGTCTATATTAATAGTTATATATTTAAAGAAGTATTGTTTAAATTAAAAAAATTATAGTATAAAAAATGTACCTATGTTTTTTATTTTATTGTACTTCACATTAAAAAGGAACTGATTCCTTTCTCCAAGACAAGAACGGTAAGGATTTAGTTCCTTTTTAACAAGAAGAACATGAACGTAAACTAATTTCTTTTTAAAAGGAATTTTCCAAGCACTGATGAGTTATATGTACCTACGTTGACTACTTCATTCGCAACGGCATCCAATTGGTATACTAGTACTAGTACTAGTAATTATTCGTAAAATGCTTATATTATATAGTATTCGAATGAGAGGGAATGTTCCGTTTTCCATTTGGCCGTCAACGACTGTTATCATGATCGGTACCTTTTGAAAATGAGAATAAATATTGTTATACAATATCATCGTTATTGTTACCGCCGTGTCTTTTATAGTAGTATCGATGGATAACCACGGATTTCGTTCTAAACGGGTGTAATATTCGGCGATCAAAAATATTTTTTTTCTCTTAAATTGTCATCAGAAAATGTTCCGTGCGAAAACCTACTGGTGACTTCTCGAGGAATTTTGTAGATTCTTGGAAAACTTCCAGAAACAATAATTTACTACGAGCCTTTGCGGCCGGGATGATGACGGGGCAAGAGACGATAGATAATATATTATTTAGGTCACAATAACATTAGTAACTGAAAATCATGATGCAGATAAATCAATTACCGATTTCTATTAATCGTGCTATCTGAGTGTTTTGATCTATTTAAAGCTGTCAATAATTTAGTTCTAAACTAAAAATATTAATATAATATAATATCGTATCGTTTTATTTCTCTTTTAACTATAATAATGTTTAATAACAACTGCGTAGTTCGTTTTAAAGCTTTAGTACAAATACTACAAAGTACAAACAATATAATATATTATCTAAAATAACAACTACGCGTTACGATGTGATTTTCGTATCAAACTCGTTTCGAGGTGTACATTTTTTAATTGGAAATACAAAATATTCTCTGGCTACGAATGTAAAATCGATGATACGTATTGCATTCGGTCGAAACTCGTAATTAGATCTGAGGAACTCAATTTTCATCCGAATTTCATACGTGATGTACTGTAGTACATCTTTGAACAGTTAAAAATCCAAATGCGTAGCGAATACGGTTCCCAAAAGTATGATCATCATATTGTATGATGTTAAGGGAGTTTTATCATTAATAGAATTAATGCTTTTTGTATAATTAAAAGTTTGTTATTGTGTTGTTCGTACACAAATTCACTATACAATGTTCAACAATGATATTGCTCATAATACGATTTACTCGTATAACTGTACCGACCGATTATTCAAGCGGTCAAGGGCGCCCGCAGGTCGAATTTCAGGGGGGGGGATAGCCAAAGCCCTATCTGAGGGGGGATTCAAGGGATCCCCCCTCCCCCCGAAATTTTTAAAAGTGGGAATATTTTAGTGGTAAATATAGTTTATTGACCAAACATTTTCAGCATTTATACTTTAAAAAAATGTTGGACCCCGGATTTTTTTTTCAGTTACGGCCTTGGGATAGCTTTAATTTTTATTCATAATAAACACTTCTATTAATGTATAATGTATTAGGTTTATTTATAAAAAATGTTTAAAGTTAATAGAATAATATTAATATTATATTTTACACTTATAGATGTATAGTAACTATACGCATTAACTAATTGAACACAAATTGTTATTTTATTTTATTTTTCCAAATTCATTAATAACTTTTTCAGATAAATTAAGTTCTTCAATTTTTTTTCTATGTTAACTTACAGAATATATACAGAATCCAGATAAACAGTTCTCACACATTGTTGAATGTAACCAGGTTTTAATACGACGTAATTTACTGAATGTCCTTTCTATACTACAAATTGTTGGTGGAATAGTCATATAAATAATAATACTTCTCTTTAAATTTGGATAAAATTCACAATCTTTAAAAAAAAAGAAATATTTTCCTACCTATATGAAATATCAATACACCTTGGTACCAATAATGATTTTTGGGACTTTAGAATATTTAATTTGGATATAATTATTTTAACTAGCAGGAAAGCTAGGGGGGGGAGTTGTCCCCTCCCTGCCCCCCCCTTGCGGGCGCCCTTGCAAGCGGTATTAATAAACTTACAGGCGTTTTGCCGAAGACTAATTTTTGTTATAACATTATATTATTCATACTTCACACACACTAATTGTGGACGCTAATCGTGTACATCGTTACTGAAAACCCATTGCCGTTTATAGTGCACCGCGTTAGTTATAATATGGTATTGTACCTACAACATTGTTACACCGTACCGATGGCACAGTTAAGCGCAAACACGTCTTATAATATGTAATTTTATTGCATTTATAGTTTACATAACTATTTTTGAAACATCTTATGTGCACCATTGTTTTTAATATTTAATAATATTATTTTCTCACATCATAACTATCTTCCAATGTGATTTTCACTTGTCGGTGCGTACGGAATAAACAAATTTTTGAGTTTGAAATCGGTTACAATTTTTTTTCGAGTTTTTGTTATCGGTTTTTCAACTGCACCGTTTCTGACACGGTTTTAACATTAAAAGTCCTTAAGCATGGGTTCAAAATCGATCGTAGTAGTGTCATTTTTTCTGCTTACGACTGCATGCGGTGGTCGGATCTGCGCTGCGTGATGTTTAACGATTACAACGATAATATTATACGCCATATGACGTATATTATTATGGCCTTTAGATGTTCGTCGGCCAATCGGCTGAGGCTATTATTTGTGACAGGTCGTCATCGGTGTCCCTTCCGCCATCCCATCATATTATAATAATATTATAATAACGTGTTTTCTGGATTGGCGTGTCCGATTTATGGCTGACGCGTACGATAGTAATAATATTTGCAATAACCGTGGCGTAGCAATTCTATCTGTTGATGCATTTGACGTGGATTGATTTCTGCAGTTGCGACACAACCAATATTCGGAAATGCACCGGCGGTGTATGAATTCACCACGATATAATCGACGCTACTATAATAGTTCTATAACCTGTACTGCGGTATAAAATATTATATTATGCATAATATTGCACATGGTGTAATAATACACCATACGCGTCATACGCACGATTCTTCCATTAATAACAATATCGATCGTCGCATAGCTTAGGTTTTATAGAATAAAATGAGTACCTATACACACATGCCGCTGTATATAATAATATGTACATATAGGTAGTATAACGATATAATATATATTTAGGTATATATGTATGTATACACACTCACGAGTACCTTGTAATCCGAAGGGTGGCCTACAATAATAACGCGGCGGTTTTGTCAACGGGTGTGGTCGCGAAAACGGCTTATGCCGTTTCGTAATTAATTTCGTTTTTACCTCCCCGGGACAAAACACTATAATACGCGGATGAGTTTGGCCCGCGAAACGAAAACGTCGTAGCCGTCGTCGAACTGCAAATATTTAGGTAGTACGTATACATATAGGTATTTAATATTGTATATATAATCATTATAATCTATATAATGAAAATATTCAGAAACGGTCGAAAGCATAGCTCAACAACTGTCATACTCTCATCTGTATCTACACGGTAAATAACAATATAATATAATATTGTACATCGCCGTGATGTATAATACGATTTTTTTTTATATTATTATGTTTTACTAACATATTATCAGAATACGACGCTCGTCCGTTCACACGCAAGCGGGTACGACGACATGACTATTTTTCACTCTTTTATAATAACACAAACATGTAACTACTGTGCGGAATAGTATATTATATTCACGGTATATTATAATATACCGTGATTATATTGCACTGTAGCTAAACACCGTATCTGTATAAATAATAATCATATCACGCAAATACGTAATTACACAATATTATATCGTGTGCGTCCACTGTAGTCGTCGAATATTTTTCTCGATGTCCCCACGACTGTACATGGCCTATTATCACGATTTCTCTCATACCGCAATCGCGCAATCACTATCCTACCATAGCTATTATTATTATTATTATTATTATTATTATTATTCGCGCACGTTGTTCGTAAAAAAGTCCTACGAAATCGGCTCGTCCGAAATCGACTTACCACGCGATTCGCCGATGGAAACGGTCGGATACCATATTAATATTATAATGTTATTATACGATATAAGACATCGTCATCACCAGGCTGCGGCCGCGAATTCATTATTCGTATTTTTACCTATACCAGCCACCGGGGTCCGTATTATAATGTAATTTATTATGTATAAATTAAAATAATACGCTTCGCGATCCCTTTTGTCTCCGGTCCGTCTCATTTAATCGCGCCCGCTCGTCTCGCGTGAATTTTCATCTCAACAACAATGTACGCCGCCCGCGAACGGCGTAGGTCGCGGTATGTATAATAGGTATATAATATATTATCATATTATACATTATTAGGTCTGCAGCTTTCCTTCTCGTTTCATTGTGCACTGCTTGGTGGGTATATATATCGGTATACACACGCACAAATATATATATGTATTACGATAATAATAATAATAAAAAATAAAATCGTATATAACATGTATAACCTATAATATGTCCTATATACGAATACTTATATAGCTACACGCGCAGTGTAAGTCCCGTTCGCACATCACCCCGCGGCTGCAGTGGTACAACACAAATATTAGAGTTTCGCAAAGTCTTCGTCGCAAACACCGCCGATTATCATCCGTATTATAATATAATGTACCTATGCCTATCGGTGCCCTGCGAGTGTCGACGAGTTTGGATATATAAATTATTGCGCATATACATTACGAACAACCCCCCGTACGCGGGTGGGGGCACAAGTGTCTCGGTTAGGTACGCCCCTATTTGTGTGTATATATATATATATCGTATACATAGGTATATGACAATATAATATATATACCGTAGTTTGTACACGCCCATGAATTTAACAGCGGCGGTATGTCAGTGCGGTGCAACGGCAGAAGATATCATCTATGTGACCTAACCTAACACGCTAAAACAAATCAAATCGGACCACCGTTTCACCTATATAAACGTATATATATATATATATTTAACACATTATAATATATCATACACGCGGATGTGGCGATGAATAATTTGTCGGCAGCAGAGGCGCAGATCGTGTTTTATTCGCGATAACAATAATAATAATAATAATAATAATAATAATAATTATTATTATTATTATAATACCTATTGTCGGCGGGCGTGCGTATTATCCACCCTCGAAAGTTTCCGACCGCTGCTGCAGGTCGTTGGCGGTGTCCTATAGGACACCCGGACTTCAAACAACGCACTCTCTTCCCCCCTTGGGTAACACCGGAGTCATTATACGTTCGTCGGATTTTACACGTCCGGTCGGAGTTGAGGATCCCTGCAGTGCGGAGGGGGATTGAAGACGGCCAGACTTGTCGGAGACGTTCCGAGGAAATATAATATTATGTTATTATATTATTATTATTATTATTATTATTATTATATATCGTACACGCTCGTAAAGTTTATACCGTCATCGGAGCCTCGGCTGTTCCGAATTATACTATCAAACGCCGTTCAACACGCTATATACTCATCGTGGGTATAATCCATAAGGAAATACGGCGATTTCGTTTTCTTTTCGTTTGTTCAGTAAACAATATGATGTTTGCACGCTACGTCGCCATACCTACATTATTATGGCAGATTGTTTAAAACAGTCGGAGACTACGTTCTCTAGACAATTTCGGAACGAGTACACAATAAAACAGACCACGCGTGTCAATAGAATATATAACACCAAGCATCAGAAGGATAATAAATTAATAATAATTTATTAATTGTCAAAGCGAATATAATAATCGTAAGTTTTGAGCCGAAAAAATAAATAAAAACACCAGACTATATATTATATTATATAGTGGTTTCGGATATTAACCGTTTTTCTTTCAACGATAATTACTGCAGTAGTTATAGTATCAAAGCTCGTAACAAACCAGACGGGTAAACGAGTTTTAAATCAAAAACATATAAAAATTACTTGTTGTTAATACCTCAGTATAAGATATCTAATTTTCTATTGATAGCCATTCATGTATGTACCAACCATTTTTAAACACAAATATGAAATTTATGTCACTTATAAACATTTTATATTTCCATTAAAAATATAAAAAAAAACCATCAAATTGTTTTGATATTTAGACAAAATACTGTTGCATCCTACAGTAGGCGATGTGAAAGCTTTTATAGTACCATTTAATTGTATGGAACCACGGGTAACCGATACGTGATAGTCGCTGTATGTTATATTATTTTTTAATTTTAAAATGAAATTTTTTTTTGAACGAATGGAAATGTATTACGCAATAGCAGATATAACTATCAACTGTAAATGGTACAATAAATATATATATAAACATTTATATATATATATATATTTGTGTACAACTTTAAAAATAAAATCGGTATTTTTAATAAAATTGCTATTTATACAATTTTACCGTTTTTTTCTCACATTTAAATGTGAGTAGTCTAGTTGTCTCCTATGACATCCCGTAGACATACGGAGGATCGTTGTTGTTGGAATAACGGTTGATTTACTTTTTGTAAAGGATATTACTCGTTTTGTTTGAATAAAAAAATCTAAGGACCGAAAATTCAGTGTGTTGCGTTTTTGTCCTGATGCGTAATCGGTTTTGTGATTTTTTTTCCTTTCAACACTAGAAGATTTATTTGCAAGATAATCGAATTTTTACAATTTCAACACGGTATATTCTATATACTAACAATATTTCCATTCGATTGCATACTATTATTTTATACTCAAATCCTTGATATAATTTTATAACCTACGTCTAGAAGGGGTTTTAGAAAACTGCAGAAAATAATAAATCGGTATATATTATATATAGGTATACATAACGTTGTGTAGGTACAAAGCCGAACTGATCTCTCCCGACCAGATCTGAATCTAAAAATACTTGTACATATCAAATCAGATTTTTGCACGGCTTTAGACGATATCGCATCTTGATATTATAACACTGTACAAATAACGCTTAAATAATATATAACGCGCCCGGTTTGATAATCCTTTTGTGCGTATACATTTACCTACGCATTGTAATATTGTAACACACGGACGAATATTTATCCACACCCATATTATATGGCCCATACACGGTCTGTGAACGACTAATACACCCAACACTCCTCGGTGGCGTAAGACATACTTCGCAAACTACATTATTATTATTATTATTTATATTCTCGGTTACCGATTTAAATAATCCTACTTATTAAGTACTTGGGGACACACGCGGTGGAAACTGAAGTACTCAATTTGCGTGCTGCGCGTACAACCCTTTACAAACCGTATTTTCAAATTGTTCAACCGGTGCGGTTGACAGTTACATTGTGTACGCACAATAATTAATCCTCAGCATTTGCGTAGTAAAAGTAATTCTCTGACTATTGTTTAAAACATAACGCACGCGTAGCCATATTATATATGTATAAATGTATATATATATATATATATAAAATAATAATAAAAATAATGATAAGTTCACAATGGAATACATCTGTCATCTGTGTGTGTGTGTGTGTGTGTGTGTGTGTGCGCGCGTGTATATATGTATATAGACGTATATAATAATACACATTAATAGTTATATTTATATAAACATTATACACAAGTACATATGTATATACGATTAAAACGGATGTTTATAGTCACGTAACAATACAATTTTACTTTTAACCAATTTTAGCGCTTAGTGGTTGCATTTATGTACCTACCTACATGTATGTATATACCTACGCATGTTGGACTGGCGAAGAAAAGAGAGAGTTGCTTTTATGATGCGATCGTTATAAGCATTAAAATTTGTTAAATCAGTGAAAAACGTAAGCTTTACGTTCAATAATCCGTGCGTAACGATCGGATTGGTAGGTCCTGGAGTATTCAAATAATATTATACATAATACACAGGATGACTCACTTAAAATACTTACTCCAATTTTATCTTTTAATCATAAATTTGTTTAAATTTTGATACTATGAGTTTTTAAGTATTTTAGACCTACCCGTCTATCTATAATACATTTATGTTTAAAAAGACCACATTTTCAAGTACTTTGCAACATAAGGAATACAGTCGATTCCGCTTTATTGAAACACATCGGTTGCGTGTTATTTTGTCCCAATAATCCGAAATATAATAACAAACATATAATTTGTTGAAAAACTGATTTTTTTAATATTACAAATTACTATAGAAATAA
Organism: Schizaphis graminum; assembly: GCA_020882235.1. Classification (NCBI taxonomy): domain Eukaryota; kingdom Metazoa; phylum Arthropoda; class Insecta; order Hemiptera; family Aphididae; genus Schizaphis; species Schizaphis graminum. The sequence goes on from CM037032.1 coordinate 11,457,565, forward strand.
ATTGATAGTACAAAAATAAAAACATGATATTTTAAATTTTCATGCATATATCACATTTGAACATACGATAAGTTAAAATTTAATCTAATAATGGATTATGCAAGACGGTCGCGATTGTCAAACTATTGATCTATTAATATACTCGATAAAAATGTCCAAATTATCCGGATTCGTGGCCTGGATAAGCGGTGAACGTTTACCCTACAAGTATACATTTGTTTTCGTAATTGAAGAATTGTCCCTATTAGTGGTTGGTCCTTATTAACCGATGTCTCTATTAAGCGGAATCGACTTTATCCTGTTGTAGCGTTATAATTTTTTTTTTCAAACGAGTATTATAATGTTTGATTGTAAATTGATGAGCAACTGATTTAAATAATAAAAAAAAGACAACACATTTTTGAACTATGCGTTTCTGTGTTATTAAAATGTGTCATTCAAAAAAGGAAAAAACTTAAAAAATTATAAAGATAAAAATATTTAAAAAATATAATTTTTTAATAAAAACGTCGTTTTTTTAACAACTTGAAACTATGTAAAATAATATTTTCAAAAACATGAATACTTTTTGAGTGTTTTATGATAAAAGAGTCACTCCGTATATTATGTAGATAATAATTTATGTTGTAGCAATATGTATATATTTTACTGTTACTTGTACAGCTAGTAGGTATAGTCTGCAATTACTTTATATTCCATTTCAACGGTGAAATAACTGTTTCTCGAGAATAGGTCGCGATTCGAAGTTTCAAAGTCATAAATAGGGCTTATTAGGACATTATTCACGAGCACATATACCATATACGCCATATAATATATGTACCTATGTGTATTGTATATGCGTTCGTGAGTCGTAGGTATGTGCGTGTTTTACACGGAGATTATTAATTTGGGTTTTTTCTCCCAGAGTTTTGTCGATTTCCGTCTCTCGTCCCGTCGGATTTGGTTGATTTATAGCAACTGAAGCAGTTCTCTCCGGTATCAACTGAAATACTGAATATAAAAATATGAGTATGTATGTAGTCTTCACCCTGTTTATATTAACGAATTCGCAATTCATCGAAGATTCAAGAATCAAAAAAAGGTTTTTTCTAACCACCATGTATAGATAATATGCTGCACCGCAAGTTTATTAGTGTTTTGCATGAATTGATAGTAAATCAGTAGGAATTGAAGAATAGACAATAGACATCTTTATATTTTATTGAACTTCTTAATAACAACTAAAAGGCTTATTTTAAAACATTATTAAAATATATTTAGAAATAAGTGTTATTATATAAACTGATCAAAATCACATTATATTTAACCTTTTAAATTTTCATTTTTTTTTATATTTATACATCCTAAAATATATTATGCAAATGTTGCCTGGCTTCAATGTTTGGAATATTATTAGCATTTATAAATGCATTTCCTACGAGTTGGGGTCATAATTTTGAACTATTATTCACTTGAAAAAAAAATATCATATTTATAATAAAGTTTTTAAAAATCGTTCAACCAATTAAATAACTATTAAAACAATTTGTACAACGGCAAACATATTAACATCGTCGAAATAAGTAATATTATTTAAACTATTTATAAAATTAATTTTGTTTTTTTTTTTTACGATTTATGTCTTTAGTTTTATATGAAATTTCAAAATGAATATAGGTAGTTTATGTTATTGAAAATGCATAATATAATATATGATATAATATTAATATTTCCAATTTTATCATTATTTATTTATTTTTATAATTGTTATACATTTTAAGATAAAACAAATATGAAATATATTAAAACACTTCGATTATACAGTACTTTTGAATTTTTTTTTATGTTTAAAATATTTAATAACATTTTTTTCGTGGTAAAAAGTTCTTTAAAGGAACAGAATTCGTTATAAAATAAAAGTTATAAGCCATATTATAATTCAAAATAACTAAACCGTGCGAATACCATTAGCATTAGTGATAATTGATAAAATAATATGATAATATTATTCTAACACATATTAGATAAAATTATTTGATGAATGAAATATGTTAACATTTTTGTGTGAGATGCCAGAGCATACAATCAACAGTGTTAAAGAGAAACGGAAAATAAACATTAAAAAAATATATTGTTGACTTTATTGTTATTACAAAAACTTATTATTCAAATAATGATAAACGAAGTCAACGCTATTACTAATATATTATACAGTTGTGTGTACTGTATTCAGTGTACTCGTAGGTCATTTTTGTATAATATTTACAGGAACCTAACCTAATTTAACCGTACTGGAAGACGGTAGTGAAAGATTCTAAATTATTAGTATATACACAAAATAGAGATCAAGAAATACTCATGTTTAGATTCCACGACGATGAAGACGTGTACTGCAAGAACGTTCAATATAATTGGAAAATTTTCTATATTGAGTTTGTAAGCAATTGTACGGAAGAATTGCCTTTGAAGTTTCCCGATATATTCGATTGAATCAAACTGTTTTGGGTAATGCGTTGTAGCAACTGATCCGAATCCTAAATCGGACCGTACCGGTGTACTGTATATACAACTTATACGTATGACGTATAGATGGATTCGTGTTATATGTATTTCATTTTTAAAAGCACGTTAATAAGTTTTTTCATTGCAAAACACTAGCGCAGGTAATCCTCGAAAAATTGGTTAGAAGCTAAAATGAAATCTCGTAGATATTTAACTTCATCAAAAACCGCAAATGATCATTATTATTTCACGATAGAGATATTATACAGAACATATTGTGTACTTCACTGAGTCTAAAATATTTAATTGTAATATACCTACATCAACAATTTGCCAGGCATAGGTACCTACTATACTATTATAAATTTAAATATAACTAATGTGTAGTTATATAAACATATACATGTCATGTAATCAAAAAGGTTTGAATAATTAATTTAAACATTTAAATATTTAAAAACTATAATTCTTATTTTTTGATTTAAGTTTACTTCTTCAAAAATATTAATATACCTGCAGGCTGCAGTATAATAATTCAAAGGTACTACGGATTAGGCCGGCAAGGTCATTTGTTTTTAAATCTATTTAATTTAAACGTGAACTTACGATAAATGATACTTTTATATTTAGTGTCTTAGTAGTTTTTAAAGCCAAAATATTATTCCCTCTCAAAATTTAAAGCAATATTTTTTTTATTTAATTATAAATACGGTAAGTAAAAAATAATAATGCAATTATATAGTGTAACGGAAACGGTTTCAAATTAGAAGGGTATAATAATATAATGTCTACCGAAACATTAACATAAAATAAAATAAACGTTTTTGAACTTAAACAATACGGATGGGTGTACAAAATTTGAGTGCAAACACTTAACCGTATTAATTGAGCGCTAAGGTTGGAATGTTATTTGAACGTGGGCAATTTAAGTAAGTACGTATAATTTTAATACGAGTGAAATGAAACGTGATAAAATAATTTTCATCTCTTACATTTATACTTCATAATTATTTTTTTTAACGTTCACCTAATAACTGTGTTATATAAATATTATTTATTCGTTTTAAATAAAGTAATGGTCATTTATAATACCATTACCATTGCCATTTTTAATAGCAGAAAATTATTACGCTATTAAATGAATAAAAATAAACACATTTTGGAATATTTTTTAATGATTAATTTTTTATTTTTATTATGTGTCAATCAATAAGTAAATCTTTATAAATGGCGTATATAACTGTAGTAATAATCACAGCATATAGTAGAATATAGTTTGGTACTTAAGTAAATATATAAAATGTAAATTATTATTTAGCCGGTACTCGGTAGAGAACGAATAGAAAATATACTATGGCTTTCTATAATTAACTCGAATGTATTTACTGTTTATATTGGTTTATAATATTAAGAAGTCTTATAATACCTATTATAAAATTAAAATTTAATGCGTTTTTCATTGGCTTGAGAAAATAATAATTTGAACTGAATTTCTCGAGCTCGGGGAAACTAAATAGTGAATAATGTAATAGTAAGCTTAGGGATAAAATATATCTTGAATAATTCAATTACCCGTATTAACGACTGGACGTCACCACGTGAGAAGGACACCAAATGACGCTTCCAAAGAGAAAGGTAAATATTAAAAACTATCTATTAGCTATAATAATGGAACACTGGTTAAGTATAAAAATAGAACTTACATAATATGTAATGTAATGTGTCTGATAGTACGGGAACGGAAAATAAATAATAGTAAAAAAAATTAACTAGTTTTTTAAGTAATTTAATACATGCATAATTTATACGCAAATCATCAAAAAATTATTTAGTAGTTAGTATTTAACTGGATAGAAATATTTAAAATTTAAAATTATCTTTTAGATTCTGAACGAAGTGAGGAATGTATTGCTTTTACAATGATGTGTGTTTTTTTTTTTTTTTTTTTTTTTTTTTTTTTTGTCTGACTCCAACATTTGGAGCAGTAATAATGCTCCGATTTTTGACTTCAGCCCCTCTATGAATAGGGAATTGAATCTAGTTGGTACTTTAGGGGGGTCAAAATTAAAATTTTCTAATAGTTTTCAAAAAAATCGAGAAAAACAAAAAAAAAATGACAGAAAAATGGCAATTTTACGGAAAAACCACTTTTCGACAAAATCAATTTTTTGATTTTGCTGTAACTCAAAAACGAATTATTGTAAATACTTGAAATTTTCACCAAATGTTTATATTATGGTTATCTCTTTACAGTTAAATTTTCAAAATATTTTGACCATTTTTAAGCTACTAATAGACAATTGAAATTTTCGACTTTTCTAAGTTTTTTTTTCTTCAAATGCCGATAAAAATTTTTTGGGTGGCCAGAAAATCTTGAAAATTTAATACAAGGTTTCTTATAAGTTGTTCTTAAAGTGATAAAAAAAAATCCGAAATCGTTAGTCACAATTTTTTTTTATAAGTGTTTAAAGTTCGAATTTATACGAAATATTTCAAAATTTAAATTAAATTTCATACGCTCATAATGCGAATGTTGGCCATAGTAACCATAGTAACATATAAAAACTATACTATTTGTTTCAAAATAGAATATTTGACAATATTTAAATATAATATATCCTAAACTGACAAATCATCTTCGTTCAGAATCGTTTTTCGTATACAATGATACCTATCATTGCATTCAAATTTAACCTACCCTAGTCTGAGGTCCACCCCATCCCCTAATGTACAGCAGAGCGATACTCACTTACCAACTTTTTTAATTATTTTTATTATTTACGGATTTAGTTAAAAATTATTACATTACATGTTTATGATTTTTTATAATATACAATATGAAATTTGTTATAATTTCTCAAAAAATTTAAACATTCGTAATTTAATATAAAATATTCCCAAAATATAATTGGCTTTTATTGGCTTTTATTGGCATTTTTTGCTTTGTAAAGCATATTGTTGTCGAAGTGGAAACTATTTTTATTTTTACTCATTGATTAGGTTATATATTATTATATTGTGCTTATTTTCATAATTTTTCAAAACATTATTTTATAGTTATACTAAGATTTTACCGCGGTAGATTTAAAAAACGGAAACAACCGTGTTTATGTGTACCTTTAAGAAATACGTGTAACGCACACACAATATGCTGGAAGTCTATAAATTAGATTGTTTTTCAAAAATAAAACTTTGATCTGAGCGTACTGGATTGGAAAAATAACATGGTCTCGACAACAACGTAGACAGTACCAAACCTGTAAACTAATTGAAACGAACCGAAAAACGCTTTTAAGGCACTACAAAGAAAATAGCACTAGAAACTTTTTGTAAAAACGTCCGACAATATAATGTATTTTGCCGTATCGCATTTTGTACATGTGTATATAATAATTAGCCAGACGGAAAGACCGCTTCCGGTGTTAATCGTACCGAGAACATTTAATTAAGAATTTTTTACCCCCCGGCGAGGCGTTTATATATATATACTTTTTTTTGTCTTTTCCATCTCTGCGTAAAAGAAATGGCAACAGCGGTTGATTAATAATGCATTATTAATCAACCGCATGCATATTGTTTCTGTACAGGATGGTAATTTAACATGTTCACCATTATTTGTTTTATCTAATCAAATATTTTCTTTATGGAACTCAAAATATTAAACTATGCTTTAGAAAAAATCAATTGTTTTTCTTAATTTTAACGATTATAATATTTTTTAAACTGAATTACATGTGAGTTTAACATACATATTTAAAAAAAAAATATATTATATATTTACTATTTTATCTTATCTTTGAAAGTATTTATTTTAATGCTTATTAAATATAAAAAAGGTTTGTAGTGTTTGTACAATATTTGATATTTTATGAACGACAATGGTCAGAAAAATATTCCATCTCTTATAATACCAGTGGTTCCCAAACTTTGTTGTCTTACGGCTCCCTTTTAGAATGTAATTTTTCTTATGGCGCCCCTGATAAAACATAAAACCGATAACTATTTTTTTTTAGATAAAATATAGAATAGAACATTTTAAATTTATTTTTGGATCACATAACGATTAGCGTTGCGGCGCACACTTTGGGAACCGCTGTCTTTTTACGAAAGCTTGAAGTAAATAATAAATCAAAAGCACTTAAAAAATGAAGACAAATTTTCAAAAAGCCTTTTTTCTATTATTTATTTACTAATACCTACTGATGTGAAATTTTATACAAATCAACCTTAATAGGTAATTATACTATGATTTACGAATGTTGTGCTGTAAAAATATCACTCTGTACACGTGAAAAATACCCATATTGCGATAGTGTTCAGAGTAGTTTAAAATAGATAAAACAATAGATACACGAATATCTATAATTCTAATGGTGAGTCCAGTCCACTCCTTTTTTTCATCTATCAACCAACCACCTGTAGCACTCTTTCAACAATTAATAAGTTTTGAACGTTTTTAGACTAGTCTGGTTTAGAGATGGCTCACGTTTCATGGGATATTATAAAATATTATAATATATCTTTTCTATGATCGATAAATTTTGTTTTGTGACGATGGTAGTATGGTCGGTGGGGGGGAATGATATTTTAAATTTTATCAGAGGTCGGTAGGAAGTTATTTCGTATATTGTTATACAAAATATAATATGTAGGTCACGTTTACAATACGATACCACGTTTGCGATTGATGTTACAGTTAATAAAACAATATTCGCGTTGTTTGTTAGATATAAATGTTCATAACTAAAATTAGTTATTATATTAATCTATAATACAAAAATTATGATTAAACGTTTTTATCTACTTATTATGTACAAACATCGTAATCGAATGGTAAATGTATTAAAATTGACTGCATTGGGTTTTACATTTTTAGATTATTATATAGGTCATAGAAAATGGATGATTGATCAATCAAAAGAAACAGAATGTAAGAAATAATAATAATAAAAATAAACTCTTATTGATTTTCAACAAACCGAGTTAGTATATAGATTCCATTACTTTGATTTTAAAATCGTTACTATAATATAATATTAATATCATTATATAATAATAATAATAATGAAATATTGTTCTGTTATAATATTACTTTTAAATTTTGGGATTTTGGGCTTATATATTCATATATTCTCAGATAGCTAATTCGCAGTGTCGCTCTATAAAATCGATAATTGTTGTGTTTTTTAGGGCGATAATAATTATTGAAAATCATCAAGATGTTCATTGTACGAACATGCGTCTCAAACAATACGTCATCATTGACTCTCTACGGTCTGAGAATCGCTTATATGTATGTAATATTTTACTGTACAATAATATACATTTATAAATTGTTATTAAAATCCTGCCGATTTCAGTTCTATACGAAGTTCTGTGTTCTGTGTAGGTACATTATTTTATCGCGGCGATTTCAGAATGGAAATTACGACAACAACTACACTGCCAAGTGAATAATAATAATTATGTAGTAAATTGTAATAGGCAACAATTCCGACGGAATCGTTGGAATAATTACTACGATTTAGTCACGGGAGTGATTCGTCGCAAAACAACAGCCGTGGAAACTAATATATTATACGGCGTAGTAATTCGAAATAATATTGTGTTATATAAAGATTTTTATTTATATATACATTTTTTTTCACTAGGTTTTGACTTCTCTTGAGTGAAAAATAAACAAGATTAATCTAGTAAACCATTCCAAGAGGTTTTGCTTTTGCGATTTTCGTTCTTTCATATAGTATAGCAATATGGTCAAAGTGTTCTGGGCTATTTTAATTTATATCCAAACGATATAAACATGAGATACATGGCTTTTCACCAGTACAGTAAAATGAAAAACCCAATACATCACAATTTTAACGTAAAGAGTGAATGTAAGGTGAAATATTTCAAACATTAAACACTATTTATGCGGTAATTCAACAAATATACTCTCTCCTAATTTTCATTTAATAATGGTTTTTTTTTAATTATTCAGATTTTTAAATTTTTTAAATATACTTAATTAAAGATCATATTTTCAAATTCTCAAGATGTTTTGTACTGAAAAAGGCGTTTCCAACAACAAATTTCTGTTGTTTTAATGATGATCTCCCTTTTTTTACTGTAAATTATTTAGTACATATTATATATATTTTTTAAATGATAACTATCAAATTCAAAATTCAGACGAGTCGTTTTTGAATCATTAAAATGTTTATATCAAGGATAATTTAAAGTCTTTAATAACAGATTTAAAAAAATATAAAATAGATGTAATATCGGGTATAGTATATATTATACTTGGTTCATTTTTATAAGTTCTAAATATTGATTATTGATAGATAAATATAAAAGATTAAAATCTTAAAATTACCATAACCGCTATATCTTTCAAACTTTCAATGAAATTATTATCCTTAATACACGAAGTTAAATAACTCAAAAACTATACTTTATTGAATTTTAGTTTTCATATGTCAAAATGTTCAGATTTTTCAGAATTATTCGCTAAATAATTTAATGTATAAAAGGGAATAAGGGATGTTAAGGCTGTTATTTGAAAAATGTAGACATATAAACTATATATTATTATTCTATGAAGTTCTATTGCTTGATGGATTCTTCAATCATCCCAACAGTCTCCTTTTTCCTCATACATCATGTATACTTATTGCAAAAAATATATTTACAGATTGTATAATAAAAAAAAAAATATATTATTATTTATGTTATGTTCTGAATATTTTTAAATAATGGTAATTAAATTTATTATATTTCATTAAACTATGAAAATGTATTACAAATTATAATAATGGTGGTAAATATATATATATTATATACCTAATACTTATGGCACAACGCCATACAAAATAATTAAGTATTTAATTTACTATTTATTATTTTTATTAAAATTATTTTTAATATAATTTTTATCTATTTTTTTGTACTTTACTTACTAGAACTGCACTCAAAATTAGAAAGTCTGCCTACTTTCCTATACTTGAATTTGTTTGTTTTAAAAAAATAATCTTATAATTAGTGTATCGATCATACAAAAATATTATTATCATTAGGTACCTATTATAACTGATGTTTTAAAATATTAAGAATATAATAAAATTATAATTAACAATATATTAGTTATAGTTTCTTCTTGGTTTTTTGTTTTTCATAAATATTATATTATAGTTATTACGTCTTATTAGTAATGATAAACCTAATACAAAATATTGCAAAAAAAAAAAATCATTTGTATTTGCGATTCAAATTTCTCGGACAATGTACATAATAACTGGTATTACATACTGCCCGTAACATATATTTTATACTTACACTATAATATATGCATATATATTGTATATTATACATATATATTAATGTTTTTGTTGCTACCATACAAAGAATATGTCATAGTCTCTACTCTCTATTATTTGTTTTTAGATTTAGTCGTATAATATAATATCATTGCACAGAATGTAACCAAATTTTATTATCGATGGCTCTACCGAGCGACAGCGCATGATGACTGATGAGCTATCTGTATGTATTATTACATGTGGGGTGACTTTATCATACGCATTAGAGCCAAAAACCCAAATTTATTTAGTAAAATATTTTTTACGACTGTTCGTGTATATACATAATAGGTATCTATATATATAATATAATATTATGTTCGACGATTTACCAGTGAAATATAAATCGCCACCACGTTAAACAATGGCGAACTATTTATTTTCTGGTTTCCGTATAACGGTATTATTTGTCAGGTATCTACGTATCGATCGATTTCCATATAGTCCTATTTCCATTATTTTCTTCTAGTATCGTTTTTGAGAGTTATGAGTAATTTTTCGTTATTGATTACTTTGTTAAGAAAAAGGGAACATAGACATAATATAGTGGCTGATTTTGAGAGATAGGGTCCTCGTTCCACTCTCAGACCGTTTAACTTCTATTAAATAAATTTATTATTTAAAGTTCTAAAATATTATAATAGCATTTGATATGATAAAATATAAATAAGCGGGTAAGTGGGTATCGCTCTGCTGTATATTAGGGGGTGGGGTGGACCTCAGACTATGGAAGGTTAAATTTGAATGCAATGATTGGTATCATTGTATACGAAAAACGATTCTGAACGAAGATGATTTGTCAGTTTAGGATATATTATATTTAAATATTGTCAAATATTCTATTTTGAAACAAATAGTATAGTTTTTATATTATGTTACTATGGTTACTATGGCCAACATTCGCATTATGAGCGTATGAAATTTAATTTAAATTTTGACATATTTCGTATAAATTCGAACTTTAAACACTTATAAAAAAAAATTGTGACTAACGATTTCGGATTTTTTTTTATCACTTTAAGAACAACTTATAAGAAACCTTGTATTAAATTTTCAAGATTTTCTGGACACCCAAAAAATTTTTATCGGCATTTGAAAAAAAAAAACTTAGAAAAGTCGAAAATTTCAATTGTCTATTATAGTAGCTTAAAAATGGTCAAAATATTTTGAAAATTTAACTGTAAAGAGATAACCATAATATAAACATTTGGTGAAAATTTCAAGTATTTACAATAATTCGTTTTTGAGTTACAGCAAAATCAAAAAATCGATTTTGTCGAAAAGTGGTTTTTCCGTAAAATTTCCATTTTTCTGTAATTTTTTTTTTGTTTTTCTCGATTTTTTTGAAAACTATTAGAAAATTTTAATTTTGACCCCCCTAAAGTACCAACTAGATTCAATTCCCTATTCAAAGAGGGGCTGAAGTCAAAAATCGGAGCATTATTACTGCTCCAAATGTTGGAGTCAGACACAAAAAAAAAAAAAAAAAAAAAAAAACACACATCATAGTAAATGCAATACATTCATCACTTCGTTCAGAATCTAAAATAAATTTATAATAAATATCGAAGACGCAAAGCTATTGGTAGTGGTTATTATTATTAGTATTAAATTTTATTTTTGTATTTTTGTAGCATATCTAGCAATAACCGATATTTGTAGTTTTAGTTATTAATATTATGTTGAACTGTGTAATGTGTCATAAAGATAATATTATAGTATGTATAAGATGTTTAAAATTAAAAATGTTTGTCTACAATTCTACATTTTCAATTAGTAGTACTTTTCGTTAAGACTTCCCAGAATTCAACCCTATATCTGCCACTGCACAGTCATGAATTATTAATGACCGATAGTGTTTCTTGGTAGACTTCAATTTGAAACTTACTCAGGTTCTCAGGTACTTACTCGTCTATTTATGTGTCGTGTGCGCATTATAAGAATATAGATTTTCATACAGTATCGTAGGAAGACTCGTTAGCACCCCCGGAAATCTTAGAAAAAAGCGTCTACTTACCAATTAAAAAAAAATGACAAATGTACACAATGTGTGCGTTAATAAAAATAATTAACAGAATACTGATGAAACCAATTTAGGATTTTCTTTATGCTATTTTCATAATTACATCATTAAATTTACACATAGTATTTATAAATACGTCGTTTTGAAGGTAGAATAAAAATGTTACTTTCAAAGCAGAATTGTTCACCCCTTCACAATTTGCGCCCCTCACGTGACACACTTTGTTATACTCTTCCTACGCCACTGTTAACATAGATATGTTATAAATTTGTACCTAATAAATCATGCATAACAAATATCGGTATTTTGTATACTGCCAAGAGGACACATTATTTGAAGCATATAGCTGTCAGCAGACATTAGGGTTACCTAAATTTATCAGACATTAGGGTTTACCTCAATTTATCAGACGTTTTGAAATAATGATTATGTCATTTGATTACATAGTGGAGGTATAATAATATCTATCCAATTATTATGGTTTGATTGGTTTAGGAAATTCGGTTAATATAATTTGATTTCAATTCTGTCATCGTAGGAACCTACTAGTACGCATTCAAAGGTTTCTATTTGCATCAACAAGTTTATCTGTGGATTACAATATTAATATTACGATTTGTTCAACTCCTGCAGAGGCGAGTACCGGAGTGTCTGAAATATTATATAACATTATATGATTTGTAACCTATCGATAGTTTAAATTTGAATTGACGACTTGCTACCGCCGTAAAATATAATATTATAATTAATATTATCTACTTTGCTAATTTTTGTGGTAAGCAAAGATTCATAGCTGTAACTAAGTATTCCATTATACCTACCTATCTATTATAATACTATATAAGTGATAAGTCTAACTTTATTTTGATTTTTTTCTTATATTATCAACTGATAAATCGTAAAAAAAATATGCGTGATCTATGTTTTCATCGCAAATTGATAACAATAAATAATTAATATTAATAGACGAATAAGCCAAGTCGTAAAGTCGGTGTTATTTTTTTGCGTTCTGTTTGAAAAATGACAATGGAATAGGCAAAGAATTATAAAAAAATATATTTAAAATCAATAGTACCTATTCGTTTTGTGTTTTTAAATAATTTAACTCGTTGAAAAATAATACATTATTTTTCATAATTAACATAACATTTATGGCATGTATGCGATATGCGTACAAGCTTAAAATATAATAGGCAGATATTTGGTATGTTCTATGTTAAGTAAAAGCAATAATTGTGTTAATTAATATAATTTTAGAACTTGTTAACATACTGAAACATGTTTGTTTAAATGATTAAGGTTCGTGTTATTATAAATATTTACAATAATACAGTTTGTACCTAGATATTATTAGGTGAACAATATTTCTAAAACTGTGTACAAAAAAAATATTTTTAATTAATTAGTTTATATTTGTGTTGCCACAGTTTTCATCAGTATAACATCAGTATAATATGAAAAAAATATATTCATAATAGAGTGATATTTTCAAAATATCATGCGGCCTGTCGTGTTTGGATACTATTTATACTTAAATATTACACATTATACGCATACCTATCTAATATAATATAAGGTTAATATCACACTTGTAAGACATAAAAATGATTTACTTAATTAAAGAAGATGAATGATAAAATATTATGTTGTATGGTACGGTCGATGAATTATATAAAATTAGCGACTTGACTTAATCTCGGTCTGCAGCTGCAGTGCTTAACCTAAAGCCCGCAACAACGCTTCTGCAGGCTATTATCATTCCTACAATTTTAAAGCTTAACATATACTGCTTATATTCCATTACACTAAATACGAATATATATTTATGAAAAAGCGGTTATTATAAAAAAAAAAAAAAAAACGAATTGTAGCGTAGAGTACTAGCATTTGTATAAATATAGATCGACTCATCCAAAATACATAACCTGTATCTCTATTGGTATGGGTAAGTAGTTTTGTTCATCTTTATTTTTAAACGAAGTGAAATGTAATCAACTGTATACAAAAATATAATTTTTCTATATTTGAATAAATGGCGGTGTGGTAGGAGGTTGGTTTTTGCGACGTTTTTTTATACGTATAAAAACTGCGCAATGTTGACTGACCATTTATAAGGAGCAATGTTCGTTAAAATTAAGGTATACTTAATAGGTAAAACTGTATCGATTACACACATCGATCATATTATACTTTACGGAAATTACTATTTTTTTCGTGATCACACTTTTTAGAAATGACATATGTGTTGGAGTTTAGGACTACCAAAATAATAAGGGTGTAATATTCGTAATATAAAACTGACTTTGGGGTGGCATGTCTTTTAGCAATTATTTGGATCTACACCGGCAAACGTACTCAAAAATGTCACTCGCGTACGTATATAATATCATTTAGACCGTCGTATCAAATAATTTGATTTACACTGTAAGCACCGATTACGCGTGGCTAAATGGTGCATTTTATTTATAGTTTATTAGGGCGCGTTAAATAAACTCCAACAATATCCAAAAGGCACACGCGCTACCCTTTGCCGCGCATACAGTCGTCACACTCGTTGTCGTTAATTCGCTATTACCGCCCGGTAATTTCGCCAGAAATTGCGTTTTTCGCCTTCGCGGGATCTCAGGGGGGTGGTTTGAGATAAACGTCGTGTGCATCGCGCGCGTGTGCGGCAAAATCGTTACGTGTGGCGGTGGTGGCAGCGGAGGCACCGGCAAACGGGCGTGGGGGGGGGGGATGAAAAATCGTACCGATTTATCAGCCGACTATATGAGCGGTCAAATCGACCGTGCAGATATGGAGCGTGGCAATGGAAGGCCGGAAGTCCGAAAGTCGTTGTTTCGCCGTTTATATCGCATTATATACGGCCGCCGCCGGGGTGAATCGAATGATATAATGACAGTTCTCTTTATACATACTATATATATTGGCGTTTATTCGTATATATACATTTCGTGGTGCGTGGATGTGTGTATACGCACCAGTTTATATACGTACATTTCGCCCCCCCCCCGTACACTATATGCCACCTCCTTCCATCCCGATGACGACTGCTATATATACGCACGTTGTCGACCAAACGTGTCCCGAGTTTTAAAAAAACCGAATCCACGCCAATATATGATATAATATCTCGTATCCGATGTACATCAAACGCATAGCACATCATAACTGTGTACGGTTGCCTAAACAAATTAATACTATATAATATATAATACGACGTGTTTGATATTATTATTAATATTGGATTTAGCCCTATTCGCGTCGTCGAGATCCATGTCGGTTCCCCGTATACTCACGCACACCCGTTTTATACCGTTCTCAGAAGTCATTTTAAGGTCATTTCAGACTCAATAAACAATTCTCTGAAAGTATACTTTATATACATATATAGGTACACATTATACGTGTGCAAGTCTATACACCCACTCAAGTAAACGAATATGTTTATTTAATGCTATTGTTTATGATTTTTTTCCTTACACATAGCGTATTTGTACGTACCAAACAAAAATTTTTCGATTTTTTTTTCACCGAGCGTATTTTACCAGTCATGATTTTCAGAATTTTATTGATCAGCGAGTCTATCCTATAAATACTTAATCACATCGCGAAATGCAATGTAGATATCCTACATTTTTTAAGACATCTGAGTTCAAACAAACAACGATTTTTTTCTATTTTTTTTTTGTCCCTATTACTATTTTATCTGAAAAAAAAAATTCTATAAAGGTCAATTTAGTGCAAATGTCGTTACGATTTTTCAAAGTACACATCTCTTAAGAAAATACATGTTAAATATTGACAATAATATATTATATATGTTAAATTATAGTCCATACAATGCGACGTGAGATCACAATAACTAACAATTTTGTCGAGTTTGAACAGACGCGTTCAAGATTGCGTGTAGGTACTGTTAGCCTCTTGTATACTATTTGATGATGAATTATCATCAGGTGGTAATAATATACAATTTAGTATTCCATAATATAAATACGTCCAAATAAAAAACGCAGACTTTCTATAATCAGTTAAAAATTTACGTTTGTAAATCTCTATTACGTGCCACACGTCACAATTCGTATAGTTAGTATTTCTGTTTCGAGGAAACCCGCTGTATAATAATTATACACTACAGACAGATTTATTTCTGATCAGAAAATGAACATAATTATTATTATCTCTCGTTCCGATACGATTGAACTGTAGCAATTTCCTCGCATAATACGGGGGACAAAAGGAGTGCGCTTACAAAGTATTGTTAAAATATTTACGCATACATAATCCACGCGCCCTCAACCACAGCGCCTGGTTACAATTATTATTATTTATTACGATACAATTATCGGATTAAATTATCATCGCGTTGTCTCGACTGTTTCTCGACGACGACTGCGACGATATACACCAGGCTGTCCAATTAATATTGTTATTATTATTTTCGTAATTAAATAAAAAAAATATACGCTTTAAACTTTCGAGTGTGTCTTCAGATATTGCTGTCCACCCGATCTTTGAATCTCGGTGCGTAACAACGATAATATGAAAAGAAGAAAAACACTCCAGTGAACGAGGCAATTAAAACCGAATAAAACACGTTCTTATAATTAAAAAAAAAAAAAAAATGTATATACGCGAAATGAAATAATTCAATTTTCACTCATGGTTTTGCGTATAATATAATAAATTAATAACTCATGTCATTTGATTATTGAAGCTGGTTAAGTGGTTTTTCGTTTCATCTAAATCAGCGTTTCCCAAACTTTTTCTCTGCCGGACCCCTTAGAGAAAATAAAAAAGATCGCGGACCCCTAAATATCATAGCATCATTATTTTCGTTTTATGGATAGGTATACTTTGTAAATTTTTAATTTACGTTCGCGGACCCCCTCCGGTATACGTGCGGACCCCTAGGGGTCCGCGGACCACAGTTTGGGAAACGCTGATCTAAATGATTTTTTTCCGCACGACGTGTGATTGCGTTAATTTTTCAAATCGATGATCAAACGTGCGCATAATTAAATATTAATCATGTGTTTGCGGGTATAATGTATATGCATAATGTGCATGTTACATATTATTATTTTATTATAACGTTACGCGTATCATTATACGAGTAACAAGCTCGATTTCGATTAATTTGTTTATTTTTACTTCCGCGATTTTTCGTTTACAAGGTATGCCATATATTTTTCACTAATACCTACCATTATTTTATATGTAAAGTAATATAATGATTTAATTTTATTTAGCACATACTCACGTTTGCGGTAATACAATTATTGCGATAAAAGTGGAATCGTATTCTCTGCTGTGCAATTGAAGAGTACTAAAATAATATTATATATTATATTGTTCTATCGGAAGTGGTCTGCGCCTGCTGTATCGTAAGTTACGATTGCATGTATGTAGGCATTTTAATAACTCACTGCAATAGTTTCATTCGAAAAATAAACAATTGTATATATATGTATATATTATTTAAAATGCGATTAAAACGTATACGTTGGATTACCTATGTTAAAGGTATAGAACGTGAAACGCACAAGTGCTTGCGAGCAGTGAACGAAATAGGTGGTGAGTAGCAGACGGGGGTCGCAGGGGTGGGCGTCGAGATCGGGACGAGGGAGACACACAGCGTATAAAGTTTTCTTCTTTCGTTTGTATATAATAATATTATGTATACACTATACATGTATTGGCGACCATAAACCATAGCCGTACAACAGATCCCGCGCCGCCGTGTTCCGCGCTGACGATACATTTCGCGTAAATCCATTTACACGAAGGCAACAATAATGGTTATTGTTGTAAGTGGGATCAAGAAATTATTGCGTTAAACCGGCTATAATATAATGCGATATAATAATAACATTTATATATAGATATATTATAATAATATATTGTATGTACTGCAGTATAAACGCGCGCTAATAATATACGTGTACAGCATGATGCGCGCGCAGCTCTGTAATTAGGTATGCTAAACGCTCTGAATAAATTAATTACGATTAATGTTTTGTAATTTTTGAAATAATTTTTAACCTTGGGATATCCAATGTACAATCAGTTATTTGCTGTTGTACTGCAGATGTAAACTAATTTATGCGAAGATGAGTTATTTGAGTTGAAAATTAATTGAAAAACATTAGTGTTGGTTAGAAGAGACGGTTCAGATGGAATATTGGAATCTCAAAGGCATGTTGTTTTTCTCGTAGAAAGGATTGTTGAGTTTTCAATTCCAAAATTGTCGCAATACTATAGTATATTGACGATGGTTTGAATTTGATAGCATAAAGTGGAAATGCACCGTAAATTTTTCGTCTAAGAAGAAAGTTGGTTTTTCCGTGGCGGGGGTTGAGATTAAAATTTAAAAATCGTTATGCACATTTTGCAAACATACTGTAATGTTTTGGGTCGCAATGTAATGACAATTTGATACCCTACACTTAAAATTGGATTTTTGTTTTGAGAGAGAGGAGAATGGTGTTGAGCATTTCAAATTGACATTGCAAACTTGCAAATCGTTTCATTTGAAAGACATTGGAAGTAATGTAAAATCTTTATAAACTTCAAATTGGGGGTACCAAATTCATGGCTGTTAAAATAGGTGTGTAATTTATGTTTTTTTTTTTATAATATATTATATGTACGTGTTCTTTTTGACATAATAATATAAAATTGTGATCGATTACTATAGATGTATTATGTAAGAGTGTTTGACTTCTTTAACTCAGAAAAATATTAAGTTATTAAATAGTAATTTAGTTAATTAATTTTTCCGTTATAATTTAAAATATATGATCATAATATTTATAAGTTAACAACGATAGGGGAAGTAAGCAAAAACCCGAGATGAAAATAAAATTGATTCGATTTTAATTTAATTTTCGTATACCTATTAACGTGAGTAAATGGTTTTATTTTTTAAAAATAATTTCATGAAATATATTGAATATAGGTGCACACTAATAATGAACTGTAAATCAAAATTATCAATTTATTAAATAGTTAAAAATAACTAACTAAATACTAATAAGTATTTTTTATTAACTTTTAGTTAGTCAATGGAACCACGAAACGTCAATAAAAACACAGTAATTCTAAATTTAAAATAAATAAAGTTATTTTTTATTAATTGTAATTTTAGACGAATCGTCAGTTGATTTTCACATTAAAAAGTTATAATAACACTTATCTATCTCAAATAATATGTAATTTGATTTCGAGATGTCAAACGAACGATGGGTATATAAGGTACATGGATCATATTATTTACTTTTATTAAATAAAGGTATCAATATCACAGGTTAATTAATCTACAGAATATTTACTATATAAATAAATAAATAAAAATAGAAAAAATACAGTTTATGGTGGTTCTTAAGGATTAGATTATTAGATTTATATGTATAATGTTTAGAATTATTTATAAAATGGGTTTTTGTTAAGATTTTGATGATTTTTGTGTCATTGTTTTTGTTGAGAGCTACTTCCGTGTTCAGTGTTATAGAGATATTTGTATATTCCGGTTATTTCGTGCAATTTAAAATTATGTATTGCATGGAAAGGTTAGTTTGGCATTTATCACATACGGATGGGAGATTTTTGTGTAGTACGAGAAAAGAGTGAGTGTCAGAGGAATGTCCGATTCTAGTACTTGTAATGACAACTCCCGTTGTGGTGGTGAAAAAAGTTTTTTTTTGTATTTTTTCTTAATCGTCTTAAGTTTATTAGTGAAAAGAATGATGACTCATTAATTTTAAATTAATTTAATTTAATTTTTGAAGTTATTTATTTCTATTTAATTCATTAAATAAAACAGTTAATATATAATAGAATAAAATTAGAAAAACAAAAATAAACATAATGTAAAAACACCAAAAGGGCAGATGACGCCGACCCCGGACGTCGAATACACGAGTATAATTTACTTTACACTTATGTCAACCACGACATATTTAACTTGATAGTACCTACATACAAATTAACTGAACGTATAGTTAACATAATATATTATATATATCAAATAAATGGTTATCTTAACAGCGTTATTGGTTAAGTAGCGCGTTTCAATTATGAGTACGTTATGTGAGGCGGAAGTTTAATTCACGGGAAATGGCCCGGAGTTAAATCCGCACCAAGCTCGACCGGATATGAAAGAAAATCGCGCACACCTCGTCGTATATGCTACAGCAAATACCGCCAAATCATCAGCGCTGAAACGAGACAGCGACGACGGTATCACGACTAGGCTGCAATCTACGCCGATAACTCGATAGTATAATAATAGAGTATTATGCTATAAAGTGCGATCTGCCTAAGCTCCCAGCTGCTGTGGGTTATTTGTCTCGGTAGATGCTTATACGTGTTTTACCCGTTTTTTTTCCGTAGCAATTCACGTAAGCACAACAACTTATAACCATGACATGCATGATTTGCGTATAGTCCATCAAATCGGTCAACACGATATCGGGCACATTTCGTATGTATACATATTAAATATTATAATATTATTTTCTTTAATGCTGCACATACGCGTGTATTGCTATGTGAAAATAATACATCATTTATTCCACTGAGTAGTGATAATATTTCTATGGATTAGAATCGCATTGTAACTACTCAATAGGATCATGTTAATATTGATTATTGGCATATATCTATTTTTCTCTTTAAGACACTGCTAAATGCAGTCCGCTTAAGTGCATTTTTATATACAATATTTTCTGGTGATTCGGCTTGGTACGAACGTGTTCTCTTGGTTTATAGTATTGAAAAAAAAGTTTTCTTTATGTTTTTGGTGTGGGCCAACAACGGACGTACTGCACTGCACGTGAGTTATTACGAAAAACGATAGACCATATTAAAGTGCTGTAATAACATTGTAAAGCTATAACAGTATTATTATTACTATTATTTCATACTTTATAGTACTCGGCGACATTGTTATCGCTTCGGTGGCGTTGTGTTTCGGTGTTCGGTAGAGCGCTGACAACAAATCGATTCGAGTAGTGAAATTGCCTACACGTTGGTCGGAAAACTATAAAAACATTATATCGTTCGACATTAATATTATTATTCACCAATCGACAACCACGAAGACTTGTTATCTGATGGTTGTACCTGGCGTTGTGTTGTATTTAAAATAGTAATAATAATACCAAATTATTCAAACGAGGTACGTCTATATAGAAGTATAAACGTGTATCGATTACCGTTTTTATATTATTAGGTATATTGATTTTTTTTTTTTTTATATACATTTCAGAGACAGTGTATTCACTGTGATTGATCCACCATGCCTCGTGTAACGATATACGTCCAATTTTTTTTTTTATTTGTAATTTCGGGTTCTATCAAAAAAGTCGTTCAACAGGCCTCATATTGGGGACAGACCACGTAAAACATATCAAATGATGAAATGTACAAATTTATTTGAAACATTGCACGTGATACGAATGAAACATTACAGGATAGGTGTCGTCACTAGGTCTTGTGAATTATTTATTGCCAATTGACGTTTTTCTAAAACTTTGTTCATCGAATAATTTTAGCTTAGCATAAATAAGTTGTAAGAATAATTGTGAAACTCATATTTGTATTCATCAACGTTTATTTATTAAAATAACGGAATATGATAAAATGTATAAATCGTGATGTAAACGACGCCAATAATTGATTTTTATTAAACCGTAGATACCTATAATTTTTAAATTTTATGATCGATGTTCATTGCATTTCACAACGAATTTGACGTTTTGATATTAATTATGGGATTTATCTTAACCTAGTGTAAGGATAAGTACTCGGGATTGAAATAATGATTAAACTGCTTATTTCGCTGTATACAGTATAGTGCAGCACATTAACCGGTATCTTATACTGTATTTATAGTATTAAGCATTGTGTTTAAAATATTGAAAAACTAAATAAACTAAATTACGCTTACAGGTATATAATGAAATAAAACGTTGTCAAATATTTTAATTTTTAATAATTTTTTATTTATTTATTGAAATTAGTTCGTGTGTGGCGTCCGTAGCATGCACACTGGTTTTTGCTACGCTCCGTCATTTCATTCAACATTACATTATTTTTACTTACATTTGTTGCGCCTAAAAGGTTCAATTAGTGTTAAAATGAATATTCAAGTGTCAGTTATATCTTATTCATGTAAAACACGTTCTTACATCAATATATGAAGATTTTCTGATTTAAACGTAACGTATTATTATTTTATATTTTAATTTTTATATTACACATTACAATATCGAATATTGTCGCTAGTGCTATTGCTATTTGTTATCGCTTCGGTCACTCCGTCGTCGTTATCGCGCGCCGCGCGCGGCGGTCTATCGAGACTTTGTCCCATACCTGCAATGCCACTATCTCCTACACTCCCATTCAAGGACAAAGATAAAATTAATAATTCTAAATTAATTACTACTAAGATAATTAACGGCGACTCCAGTAATCAACGCACAATCAAATTTAATAAAAATAAATCAGCTGCTTTAAACACCTCTGATAAAATGGACACTACAAATAATGTTAACTCATCGTCGGGCGGATGGACTACATCTACTACAAATAAAACAAAAAGAATTCATTCAAATTCTTCCGATCCGAGTTCACCACGATCGCCGATAAATAAAAACAAAAAACTATTCTTTTCCACAAATCGATATGAAGTTTTATCGCAAGACGATCCTCCGTCCGCACATCCGTCGAACGATAACAATGATAACAATACAGTTCCTATTCAAAATCCTACAGATACTTTGAATGTCACACCAAAAGTTCTGCGACCACCTCCAATTTTTGTAAGAGGAGTATACAACTTTCCTGACCTATGCACTAAGCTTATCGAACTCATCGGAGTAGATAATTTTTGTTGCAAATCATCGACAGATCGAGTGAAAATAATGACAACAAACCCAGAATCGTATAGAGCATTGGTTCACTTTCTGAAAGACCAAAAAGCAGAATTCCATACTTTCCAACTTAAGGAAGACAAACCTTTACGAGTTGTGATTCGAAACCTCCATCCAACTACACCAACTGAGCTGATTAAATCTGAACTCGAAATGCGTCTATTTGAAGTTAGGCAAGTCTCAAAGGTTCTCCATAAGGTAAATAAACATCCATTACCTTTATTTTTTGTGGACCTTGAACCAACTGATCAGTCCAACGACATCTACAACCTCACGTCATTACTTCATACGTTAATAAAGGTGGAAGAGCCATACAAGCCCAAAACTCTAAACCAATGTTCAAACTGCCAAGATTACGGGCACACTAAATCTTACTGCGGTTATCCAGCACGCTGTGTCCGCTGTGGTGCTCAACACTTGACGTCCGACTGCCCAAACTCCAGAGATGCTACTCCCAAGTGCGCACTTTGCTCCGGTGATCATCCTTCAAACTACAAAGGCTGTTCAATCTACAGGGATCTTCAACGACGTAAAAAACCAAAGTCAAATAATCAGGTAGCTAATAATATTAATCCTAAAAATATACATGTACAAGAAACACAACCAGTGAAAGCCTCCTCGACACACCCACCCACTGCGAATTATACCTACGCCCAAGCTACTTCTAACTCCAACGCCAATAATACAGTTCCTCCTCCTACAGATATTAATTTACTATTAGCGAGTTTCATGAATGAGTTTAAACAATTAATAAGCCCATTAATAACTCTTCTCACTAAAGTAGTCTCAAATCTTTTAGATAAAAAATAATGACCTCTTCTACAAGTAACTCTATCTTAATTCTCCAATTTAATGCCAACGGTCTTAAGAATCACGTAAACGAATTGCAACTAGTCCTTCAGGAAAAGCGCATAGACATTGCGCTTATTTCTGAAACTCATTTTACTAAACACTCCTACATTCCCATTACTGGATATAATCTTTTGAAATCAAACCATCCGGACAATACAGCCCATGGAGGTGCTGCGATTTATATTAAGTCCTCCCTGCTGTATCAGTCACTCACAAACTTCTGCCAACCCTATTTACAATCATGTGCCATTCTACTTTATCTCAATAACATACCAACTACAATAGCAGCAATCTATTCCCCTCCAAGACATAATATGAACATACAAAATTATGTTGATTATTTTAGTACCCTTAGTCATAATTTTATAATAGGGGGTGATTACAATGCCAAGCATATTAACTGGGGCTGTCGTGCAAATAACCCCAGAGGTTTGGTACTTTATAATTACACAAATCTGAAAGGCTACAATATTCTAGCTCCACCAGGACCAACATACTGGCCTACTTCCCTACGTAAAAAGCCTGATATACTAGATATCTTTGTCTCCAATACACCATCAAACTTATTCCTCACGACTGGAAATCTTCTTGAACCCACCTCGGATCACTCAGCCGTACTTTTAACAGTCAGTGCTTCACCACCGATCCGCCCTTCACCACCTAAACTATTTCATCCGAATACAGATAGGTGTAGATTTCACGATCTAGTTGATCAAAATATAGATATGAAAGTTAGTCTCAAATCACCTCAAGAAATTGATGATGCAATAAATAAGTTAACAAACGTAATCCAATCAGCAGCTTGGGAGGCTACACCTACTCAAGCTCAGTTTTCAAATAATTCCTTCTCAATTCCAGAACATATCCGCATCCTGATAGCTAACAAACGCAGAGCTAGGGCCTTGTTTCAACGCTCTCGCCTACCATCACATAAACAAAACTTTAATAGTCTGGCTAACTCTTTAAAAAAAATACTAGCTAAACACAAAAATCATCTTCAAGTCAATTACCTTACTAATCTGTCACCAAATAAAAGTCTTTGGGATGCAACTAAAAAGTCCCTAAAAAACGCAGTACCAAACACCCCGTTAGTTAAATCAGATGGCAGTTTCGCCTCCTCAGATGCTGATAAAGCTGAATTACTTAAAATACACTTAGCTGACACTTTTAGCCCTCACACTGAGATACAAACTCCTCAAAATACCAAGTTAGTTAAACAGTACCTAGATAGCCCCCTTCCTCTCTATCTACCCACTAAATCATTTACTCCAAATGATGTTAATTATGCTATACAGAAATACAGCCGTAAGAAATCTCCAGGCTATGATTTAATAACTGCGGAAGTAGCCAGGTGCCTCCCAAAAAGAGCGATCATTCTCCTAACAGTCTTATTTAATGCTGCACTAAGATTGACATATTTCCCTCTACTTTGGAAATTTTCAATCATCATTCTATTCCATAAACCAAAAAAGCCTCCTGATCTACCTTCTTCCTATCGACCTATAAGCCTCCTGCCTTTCTTCGCAAAAATTTTTGAAAGACTAATACTAAAAAGAATCCTTCCTTGCATTTACTCTAATAACGTACTTCCTAATACTCAATTTGGTTTTCGTGCCAATCACTCTACAACACACCAGCTGCATAGATTAGTTGACGCCATATCCCTTTCACTTGAAAAAAAAAAATACTGCTCATGCGTATTTCTCGATGTGTCTCAAGCGTTTGATCGAGTCTGGCATGAAGGCCTTCTCTATAAATTAAAACTTTTTCTGCCACCAACATACTACTTGCTGATAAAATCATATCTAACCGACCGTCACTTCCAAGTCAGGTTTGGTTCTTCCGTTTCAAACATTGCAAACATTAATGCAGGAGTCCCACAGGGTGGTATACTCTCGCCAATTTTATATAATATATATGCCGCTGATCAACCTACCTCTCTAAATACAACTGTAGCCGAGTTTGCGGATGACAAGGCAATTATAGCTATGCATGAAGATCCAATTACTGCTTCCCTAAATCTTCAACACCACCTTAACCTATTGTCAAACTGGTACGATAATTGGAGAGTTAAAGTAAATCAATCTAAATCACTCCACACTACCTTTACTCTTCGCCTTTCTCCCTGTCCAGAAGTTACCTTAGCCGATATACCTATACCTTCATCTCAATCTGTTAAGTATCTAGGACTAACCATTGATCGTCGCCTTACCTGGGCGCAACATGTAAAGGAAAAAAAACTCGCCCTAAATGCACGTATCCGGTTGCTCAAAACACTATTAACTAACAAACATACAAAATTAAATATCAAATTGCTTATTTACAAATCCTTAATTAAGCCTATGTGGACATATGGCCTCCAACTGTGGGGTAATGCCAAAAAATCCAATCTTAACAAAATACAAACCGTTCAAAATAATATCTTACGCTCCATCACAAATGCCCCCCCTTATATCTCTAATTTTACTCTCCACACCGACTTAAAAATGAAAACTATACACGAAGAAGCTAAAACATATTACAAACGTTTTTTCAACAAACTGTCTGGTCACTCAAATCCTCTGATATCCGGCCTAGCCACTCGCACAATTCCTGGAAACCCTCCACGGCGTTTAAAAAGAAACTGGTGTAGAGATCTTCTAAATGAATAACGAAAAAAAAAAAAAAAAAAAAATAATAATAATAATAATAATAATTAAAAAAAATATATAGTTACACATATATTTAAACAAAAGGAAGTGTGATCACTGGATGGCTTCTTCCCTCACCCTATTCATGTTTTTTTTTACTTAATATAATGTAGCACATATTCTTATTATGCCTTTGGGTATAGATTGTATATTTTCTAATAAAAAATTAAAAAAAAAAAAAAAAATTTATTGAAATTAAAATGTTTTAGCATATTAAATTATGCTACTACAAGTTTGATTAAATTTATGTATGAATACGATATTAAAATTTTAAATATGTTTAACGCCAATTTGACATCATTATGTCCTAAAGCGTTTTCATTATTTTTAATCTATCCATGTTTGAATTATAAGGGCATATACATTTATAATGAAAAATAACCCTCACCAATTGCATTGTTATATTATAGACTAACAAATAATAATTATAAGCGTACGAGCTTATTGAATCAATCGAAATATTTGGAGACGTTAGTTTATACTACGTCTTTTTTGAAAGTTTACTGTAATATACACTTTTCTTATCTGACAATAACTCGCTTATCTTTATTCTCGTTTTATTATTGTTATACTTCCTGTTCGAAGAAGTTTTTTTCATTTTCTTCTCTCAGGTCCCACACCGCACATAAATTTTGGTGGCAAAGTTGGGTCTCTCGCTCGTTCGACTATATGCAGACCAGATAAGTTTTATATTTAAACGCGTATTCGCTGGTGGTGTATAGGAGGGCGCACTTTTTTTTTACCACCACTCTTTATCCCGCATTTTTCTTATAACATTTGGCTATGATCCCAAAAATAAAATATATCACTTTACGTTGTATGCTTCATTTATACACTCTTTAAAACATATCACCGCTACCACTCTCTTACGACATGTCATGTTTTGCACGGTGTTATCACTATAATGTATATTATTATTATTATATTGTCGTAGTTATTGCTGTTATCATGGTGTTTGCAGACAAGACATTGCGTTTTTTGAGTGATGACTGATGATGTATATAGTTACAGGACAAAAATGTAGGTAAATAATTATAATAATTAATATTTCAATAAGTTAACGTCTTATGTTTTTATAGATTATTTTTTAAAATAGTTTAAAAATACTGGCAAACAAGTTATGTTTTAGCGAAGGTATTCTTATAATGTTATCTTCTAGTTCTATATATTGACCGCCTGTTGTTGAAAACCAGATATTTTTGAAATCATTCAACAGTAAAATTTATTATTAATGATCTGTAAGTAAGTGGTATTTACCGATTTGTAAATGTGTATATTAAAAACAAATATATATATTATATAATATTGCTATAATAGTTTAATTCGTGAAAATTGTTTTACAGTTTTAGCTGCATCACAAATAGCATTTACAATAAAATTATTGACTAGTTTAATAGTTGACACTCACAATTATTTTCAAAACATGTATAAGTATTTTTATATATTTTAAATTCGTTATAAATAAAATTATATTTTTTACTTTTTACTCTTGTAGTTATTACTTTTTAAGTTATTAGTACTATTTTAAATGAAAATATATATTTCCAAAATGAAATATATTTCTTTTACAATTTTTATATTATAAGAATTAAATTTTGAATTAATAGGTAGTTATAAGTATTTAAAGTTAAGTCGAGTGGAATTATAATGAACTAACATTTTGTGGGATACCCGTAAATTAATTATACTAATTAATTATTTGATTAAAATTTGATTAATATATAATATGTGAAATGCTCAGAAAAATTTAAGTACAGCTATTGATTAAATATAATATATATTTAGATATATTATATATATATGAATGTAGTATGTATATTTAATCAATAGTACAGCTTAAAAATATGAAATAAAAAAATTAAAAATAGTAAAACGAATAATTTTTTTCCAAAAGTATTGTGCTATAATGGATAAATGGATTCAAATTATGTGAA
Source organism: Schizaphis graminum (assembly GCA_020882235.1). NCBI lineage: Eukaryota > Metazoa > Arthropoda > Insecta > Hemiptera > Aphididae > Schizaphis > Schizaphis graminum. The sequence continues at coordinate 11,485,831 of CM037032.1, forward strand.
GTAATATAATAATATTTTCAATAACGTTAATATTTTATGAAATGATGAGAGCCTACTATTAAAATGATCAACCCACATACTTTGGATTAGTTTTAAACTGTTTTGTACCTATGTATTATGAATTTTCATATATATATTAATATTATTAATATTATAATATAAATATATTATAATATTAATATTAATAATAAATAAATATATAAATAAAATAAATATTTATTATTTTTTTTTTAAATTCAGTCTAAAGTTTCAAATTTTAATTGGTACTTTCTTTGTACTCGTTATTATATTACACTAATTGATGAGTCAATAATTCTATTTACAAAACCTTATAAAGTTATTTATAATTATAATTAGTACATTAAAAATGTTTATAATAAAAATTCTTTTTTTTTTGTATATCAACATCTGAATATTATGTATATGTAAACGATTGTAATAGAATGCAAAAATGTTCTTTGATAAAAATGACATTTGGTATTTAAAGTTAAATAAAATATTAATGATTTAATCTTAAGATATTTTATTGAAAATTAACATAATTTTAAGGTAATGAAAAAATGTTAATTTTCTTGAAATAATGAAACCTCATATTTTAAAATTTAATAACATTTTTTAATTTGTCGTTTTCCATTAAATATTTAAAATGTTTATTTATTTTCGTTGATCATTAACTTTGTAAGAAAATATAAGATAAAATATGACCCAATGAATTTTAAGATACTCGAATTCTTCAATTATTTTAAAATAACTTATAAAAATATATAATATATTTCATACCAAAAAAAATAAAAATAATAATAAATAAATAAATAAAAATAATCAACTTATAAAGGTTGGGAATTAGTTTTAATTTAATTTTAAAATAATATCATGTTTGGAATCATGGTATACTTTTTGCTATGCTTGAACTATTGAGTACAAATATAGTTTATTTTATGATCCAAATTTTATAAATATAAAAATATAAAATCTAAAGATCAGTTTACATAAATCGTTTTATATATTATAGAAGAACTTAATTTTGGAGTTCAAAATGGTAAGATTTATAAAAGTATAATATTCACCTTTATAATCGTTATTGCATGTATATTTTTCGAAATAAATATGTTAAAAAAACAGTTTTGCTTATTTTGTTTTAGTGCATCACATATAAAAAACAGGTCAATAAATATTAATATATTTCTTTTAAGCACTGGAAGTTGTTTGTAGCCATGGATTACACTATGTAGAGTATTAAATTATAAAGCATATTTAATTGAAGTTTTTATATAATATACCTTACATATTAAATACCTGTAATAAGTACCTAATAGAAAATAATGGTTAAAAATGCGTATTATAAATTGTTTTATTTTCATAATTTATGTATAATCTGTATTCATTATATTATTAAAAAACAGAATTATATAATAATCTGATAGGTTTAAATTATATAGGGTGTATCGCAATAATCGAATACATATATTATAAATGTAATCAAACGGTTTTATCTTTCTGACAAATCATGCATTTTATATAGAACATAATAATACCTATGATTAATGAACGGATGACGGTAGAAAATATTTTTCAAATATCTATTAAATAGCTTACCGTTAAGTATATGAATAGTCACGGCCGCCGATGCTGACGGCGATCCAACCAAGCACGTGTAGTTGCCCGAATGTGTTTTCTGTACATGTTTGATTTTCAGAATGGATACGATTGTCGTATAACTAGAATCATTGCTGGTCCTATTTGATACATGAAACAAACACGACATTATACAGGTGCACAGTAAAAAGGCAATAGAAAAAAATACACACAAAACTCATCTGTACGTAAGATTATATATTTATAAACTGTTCAATACGTGAGCATAATATTAGTATCGTGACCGGATGATTACATATGTACATAGGAATGTAGTGTTTTATGAGTGACATTTTTTTATAATTTATATTTTTATTCCGAGTGCTAATGGTTTCTATATATTATTTAAATTACAAATTAAAAATAGAATAGTATACCTATAATATGTTTTATTTTTTAAGTTATCGTCATTGTTTTTTTATAATCTATACTTATTATTTAAAAATGAGATGTTTTTAAACAACCGGACTATATTTAGACATTTCTTGATCACTATCCTCAAAATTATCAATAATTTTTCCAAATTAAAATATTTATTCTTTAAGATGTATTTGATGTTATTTTAAAACAGTTTTCAATTTTTACCGTAGTGTTAATTTAGTATGAAAGTAACGCTGAAAACCACATGTCATGTGATAGTAATACATATGCATATGTGAATTTTAGTAAGCTTGTCTACGATGTATTATGTATTCAGATATATTAAAGGTTAAAACAAAAGTCAACAGCTTCTAGTACTCGATATAGAACATAAGAATATAAAGAGGTGGTACCAAAGAAGAAATAGTCCATTTAGAAAATTGGATTTGCCGGAAGTGGATGGTTTTCTTGTATTATCTTAGCTGTATTATTTTTTTTTTCATTTACATTGCACACATAGAAAGATAAAGCGTATGTATGTATTAAAGAAAAACCGGAAATAACCGTGAGATCTCACACGGGCGTTTTAGCGGAAGTCAGCCGTTTGCACAGACTCTTGTCATCCGTAGTAAGCGTTCTTGAAGTATTTGATTAACGCCGTTCCAGCAGTCAACGAGTTTGAGCTTTGTTTTTACGACCACTGAGAACGCCAATTTAAATTCAATAGTTTAAAACTACCACTTAATTAAAAGAACCTACTTCTTCACAAATAAGATGAGCAATTATTTATAAATATAAACAATTGTTTTAAAGGAAGGAATTATATGATTTAACGATCAATTTTTAAAGTTTTATTTTGAATCATTTGTAAATGTTACCAAAACTTGACATAAAGAAAAATCACATATTATATAACATTGCCAACATCTGCTTTGCATAACAGCTTATAAACTTATAAGTAAATTGTTTATATATTATTTACAACATAATAATTATTTGTTCTTGCTAAACACATTTTTGTTTTATTTATGTTTATTTTGCTCTTGTTTCACATAAACAAACAATTTTATTCAGATAATTAATTGATTTCAAGGCATTCTATATTATAATTGTTACGTAAATTATTAAAATGTATAGAAAGTGTGATTAAGATTGTATACTGCGCTTGTTAAAGTTTTGTAATGCGCGTTTAACCTTATAAATAACTTTGATCACAATTTGAGTGAATCATTGAACGTGTTATTTATTATGTGAAAATTTTGTAACTCGGATAAATGTCTACGTTTATTATGATTAAATGTATTTTATGCCACAATAGTTAAGAAAACACAAGAAACGAGTTCAAATTCAATTTTATAATGATTAATACTGACTGATTTTTAATGTTTCAATTTTTCTTGGATTTAGGTATATAAAATAATATATAATTTATATATAAATATATATATTATTTATAGTTTATATAATTCATATAAACTTCATAAAGTAATTATATAATAAATGTAACGACGCAAAAAATATAAAAAAAACATAAAATACTAAAATCTTTAATGTTGGTTGTACAAAATAGTATATTCAAAATGTATTTTTTATTTAGGTATTTATTACTTTAAGTTCTAATGAGTAAACTTCAATCACACACTAATACTCTAATCACTAACTATCAACGAACTGAGGTATTAATAGTGTTACCACTGGGTAATTTCCAGATTTATATTATTCACCGTTTATATTGTATTCGCCGTAAATGTTCTATAGATTGTAGATTTTTACTTTAATAATAAAAAAACCTCTAATCAAAATTCATAAATTTCATTTATAAACATGTATACGTAATAAGTATTATAATACATTGTATTATGTATAGCAGGGGTCGCCAAATTGCGGCTCTATTCATTGTGGTATGCGGCTCGCTGTCTTATTTACAAAAATCAAAATTTAATTTTTTTTCGCATACGTTTATAAAAAAAAGAAAATGTTTTTATTATTATTATCTTATAATTTTATAATTTAATATTTCGTAATTTGATATGTTTATCGGATGTCAGCTATCTTTATTATTTTTGTGGTATAAAAGTACAGATTAAATAATTTGGCTCTTGATATGCTTACATTAATATATGTGGCTCGCGTACATAGTCATGTAGGCTACCACTGATATATAGCAATAAAAATGTTTTCATTATACTTAACTAGATAATCTAAACCAAATAGTTTGTAAGATATAAATATTATTGTATTTACTTCTTATTCGATTGGTTAAATTAGCGTGGTACACACCTTTTTATTTATTATTTTTTTTCGGAAGCGATAAAATAAATTTATTTATATTATAATATACACTTATATAGTCCGTTCAAAATAAGAAACGTAGACGGCGGCTGACTACTGCGCATGGGCGTGGCCTTACTACGTATGTCAGCGGCTGTCGTCGGTAAAATAGACGCACGATAGGGGAAACATCTGTCCGTCGCCGTCGAAAACTGGTCGCCGCCGTCTACGTTTCTTATTTTGAACGGACTATAATAGTTAATGCAATTTTTTTACATTTTGTTTGGCTTGTAAATTAAATATATAAACAGATTAAAAATACTGAATAGCGAATAAGTAACGAATTTACCGTTCAGTGATCCCGGTTGAAATCGTTTGCGGTCCCCTGTACCACGACACTTTGGACCCGTTGTTGCTACCAGCGTGAACGACTTTGCACACGATCTCTAGAGTGCTGCCGGTCTTGAAGAAAACGTCACTACCGCCTCTTGTCACATCACCGGTACCGGTCACTGACATACGCACCGTGGGCACTGTGGATAAACATAACAATATAAATGATACAGATAAATATGGTCGATCGGGATGAGTTTTAATATTGTTGTCGGCGGAACAGCGTGGAAGAAACGCAGAAGTTAGTTTTTGCGCAGACGAAAGATTTTCGTTAAAGGATTATCCGTATGCAATTCCCGAAATCAGCGTTGTTAATGTTGGTTTTTTTTTTAAACTATTAATATAACTTTTAATAGGACTCAATCGCGGCGTCAAGCCACTGCAAGTAATCGGCGTAAACTCTCTAATAGTGTTACGTACCCTGGTAACTGGAAAACCGCGTTTGTCGAAACGCTTTTAAGCGCGTATAGCATATGTTAACGGAAAAGGGTACATACCGGTCGAACGGTATATGTATATACGTATTTGTATATAGAGAATAAGCCTTTATTGGATCTCGGTGGAGGCGGTGGCTGACGCCGTTTCCAAACGACTGGTTTGGGAATATCCTAGGAGGTCACTCGTTTCCCGCACAAACGAGACCCTGGGGGAAACGAAAGGACCAAATTTAATACGCGCCTCTGGAATTATGTGTATACATATTATGTACATATGCATGTATATATATTATATATATTGTTTCAATTGGTGGCACCATAACCTTTTGTCATAACCTTGAAATTTGCAACCATCGTTGTAACCGTTTCGAACATAAAGAAATACGTTTTAATTAAAAAAAAGACAAAATAAATCGTACGTCTTTATGAGGTTATTAGCTGGTAAGTACAGTACACCTGCTTATAATAATATATTTTCTGGAATATAGCCCCAGCGTTACTGTTAGCTTTTTCATGAACGGAGTAAATGTTTATGACCCAAACGTATTTGCTATGTTTAAACAAATTTTTTTCAGTTTCAGAAACTTTTTTTCCAATAATCGAAATATGAAATAATACATTTTGAAATATAGATATAAGATAAATTTTATATCTCTTTTTAGATTATTTTAAACTTCCGAGTGAAATTATGACAGTTACAGATTGGACCTGTAGAGTATTTCAAAAATTTTAATTTAATATATTTCTTTCTTACCTATAGGTACCGTAGAAAAATACCATTGAATTGAACGTTCTCATTTTATCACTAAATAATATTATTTTGAAATTAATTCCTTATGTTATTTATTAATTAGGGAATCTTTATAATTTTAAGTATTTTGTAAATATTGTAAATAAATTATTGTTTTTATTAAAACTTAGTATAGTAGGAAAAATATGTTTAAAATAGTTTAGTCCATTATTTTTTATTTAAAGTAAACAAAAATTAAATATATGTTTTAGAATACCTACTTGTGAGTAAAGAGTATTAAATGATCAAATATATTCACGTTGAAATATTTTCTCAGACAATTTGACGTGCAAGATTTAAATTGTTAAAAAGACAATTTTATTTTTGATCATACTTTATATTTAGTTTTATGAATAATTCGTGTTATATTAAGTAACCAACATTATATTAAATATCTATACCTAAAGTTTTCAAGATTTAGCAAACAATAAAAATAATAATAATTTTCTTCGTCAGTTAAACTCGGCATCCACACCTCTTGTTTTAAAATTTAAACGGTAGCAGCTCGCGAACCACTGATTTAATAATATAATTTGATATTCAAAAAGTTTCGTATAAAAAAATATAATAGTTATTTTTTATCAATAAATAAAATAATTAATTAAAAAAAAATCTTTTTCGTAACAATATTTTCTTTTTTACTATCATAACTTTAAAATAAAATTAAATATGTTAATATAATTTATAAACAATTTCATATTATATAATATATTGCATTTAATATAAAGTGCTTGACTTTTTTTTACGCATCACTTTATTGTATGAATGTAAACAGGAAATTAAATATGGTTAAAATACTAACCACGTTGTCGTTTATAATCAAAGCCTTCGTCATACTATCCTATAATATTATGTGTTTTTAATTGGTTTTACTTTTATGTGTGGAAAACAGTTTTAATTTGTTTTTTTTCTTTTTTGAAATTGTTTATTATTAAGTTTATAAAGTTTTTATTCGTTGTATAAACGACACTAAAACACAGTACCATATTTGATAGACTTAAAGGAGAACGAAATCATGAAGTTTGGTATAATAATGCAATTTAGTCAATCAGTGAGTAAAGGCTAAAGTGTATATAAGGAGCGGTGCAATATGAATAATTCATCATTGAACATTTTGAACAAAATTATAGAAGTTAAATAATACTTGATAAGAAACATTCCATGCAATTTATTTACACTAAGTTGATTTTTTTCTTTTATCAGGAAATATATTATTGTAGAAGAATTTTGTTTATAAGCGTATATTTACGGTAGGTTTATTAACCTATCTAAATTTTTGATCTTCTTGGACGTATAGATAATTAATTCCATATTTTTAATGACTTACTAGTATTTTTTAACGTTGACAAAACAAACAGAAACATTAAACTGTTACAGTTATAAAAATATTTCCATCGAATAATGTATCTCGAAGACATCATTAAATCTGAATATTTGATACGTTTTTTTAAGAAGTGTGAAAAACGTACTCATTTCATTTTGTATAATTAAGTTAATTTAGATTATTAGTATTACATTCACATAATCCTTACGAATTATCGTGTAAAGAACAGATCAAACATATATTGCGGGTCAGTTAAAATAAATATTTAACTTTAAAATCATGTTTAAAATAAAGACTAACAGCTATACTGTTGAAACCCTTATAAGAATATAACATAAATTGTATAAACACGAATACAATAGACTATTGTAGGAGACATAAAAACAACATTCTATATGCACGAATTAAATCTAAACACAAAATATACAAACGTGACCGTTTATTAAAATAATAATTTCTATATGTAAATTGCATGTACCAGAATATGTTTGTACTGTTTGTAGAAACCAGTGATTCTGAACCTTTATTAAGTGACGACCTCTTAAATTAGATATATACTCAGTTTTGTTATGTTTTTCACGTTTACACGCAAAGGTAATATTTTGTGTTGGCAACCTTAAACAATTAGTAGTTGTTAACTCTCTAGGTTGAGAATTGCTCATATAGTTGGAGAAGGTCGGATTTATATTCGATATACATATTTTAATTTAAAATAATATTAGTTGTGGATCATAATAAACAAAAAAACATAATGACGTATACAATAATTGATTAATATTAATTTGCATATTTTTAGATATAACACGATATTTGTATAAACAGTTTGCATAGGGTTTTCATATATGCGTGTAAATTATTATTGTTATCGTGAACGATCCCCATTGACAAAACAAGTAAAAACGATAACACGAAATAATACATCAGCATGACAATAGTAGATAATACTAATAATCATAACAAATATAAACGCGCAATTGCTGACTTCAAAGAAACAATGGGTATATTACGGGTCTCGTGTTCCCCTGAACACTGCCTTACCATTGCGTTCATTAGCTTTGTAAATAAACGTCCTGCAAAGAAAAGTGCTCACAGTGACAGTGATCGGTAAAGCTGGGTACCGGACACTCTGCAATATATTATTTAGTCTAGACTCTTTTCCTATATAAACTGGAGGAGTTTTATAAAATATAGACAAATCAAACAAATCAATTTTTTTTTTAAGAAAAAGAAAGGGAGAGATTAATAGAAATCTATTAATATATATGTATAGATCTAGTTAATTTTTAAGTTAAAAAATATTTAGGAATTCGTCAATATATTATATAGAGACATGAATAATTAATACTACAAACGAAAAATCACATAGTGGTGACGACATATTTTTAGTTCTCTAATTTTTATCTTTTAAAATAATTAGAAAATAACATTTTTTTTTTTTTAAACGCTTTTGAGAACAATTACATTCTCGATCGCTGTTACTTTAATGGTATTTTAATAATATAAGGGTCTAAGCACTGTAATGCATATTTTGTGCTATTAAAATAATAATTAATAATGGTTTTTATACAAATACACCTTGGGGGGGGGGGGCATTTGATCAGGTCGTGTACTAGTAAAAACAGAGATATATATATATACAGTGGTAGAGAAATGGAAAGACATTTTTAGCTCACGGTGACTTGTATGCGATTTTAATATCAACAATTACAAATTATTGTGCATGTATAATAATAACAATATGTTATTTAGCCGACGCTCATGGAATAGCTTGACCACTACATTAATATTATTATCTGAACGCATATCTAACGCATCGTGATTTCAAAGGTGTCGTTGAATATGTGTCTTAAAAATAAAACGATGACATTTGTAAGATTAAAAGCCGTTTTCCGACGGAGTGAGGGACGTTTTGTTTATGACAGTTAGAAGCGGTCTGGTACGTCCGAGACCAGACAATAATTTTTTTATTGAGGTTTTCGGCCCCCTCATAGTTTGTATTATAATATATATGTATATGATATTAGTATAATACCAGCTATTACGCCGTCACCGGAATAATATTGAAAAACATGATGTTGTGCGCTTTCGAGTCGACCGAATATACATATTATATTTCGATCGTGAACGACCGACGGCCGGTTTTATATCATAATATTTAATCGCACAAACTGAATTCGGAAACGGACGCGTGACCGCTAATAATATTAAAACGTAGGTACTTATCATATTATTTACTATAACAGTATTGTCGACGAGACGGGTTGACTCGCATCACGACTACATAGAGTTCTATTCAAACGATCTCGAAACGCTATAAATATAAATATTTTATAGCTGATAACCGCACGGCGTTATAATAAATATTAATACGTTTTTATGGTTTATTGTTCTCGTTTTTAGATACATTTAATAACGGAACGGACTGATAATAAAATACGTTTCGACGTTTTGATTTGCAACCGTTGGTATTTTTAATATTAATGAACAGATCGAATATTAGTTTACGAATTTACGATCAACTTGCTTCCTATTCCTGTATATCTATAGACTGTATATTATTATGTCTATGTACATGGATGAATCGGGAAACGTTATAAAATCTTAAGAATTATTTTCAAATACAAATCATATTAACTCCATTATAAATAACAACTAAGAGTTGAAATTAAGAAAAATATATGATATTAGTTAATATATCGTTATTTTGTCAAAGGATAAAGAAATATTACTATATGCTTTACAGCTGTGAAACAAATAGATTTCTGAGAAAGTCCGTTTTTTGGACAAGGTCCTAGAAATATAATTAGCTTCTATAAATTATACAAGCCAGCCTTCGACTCAGAAATAAAGTAATATTTATAATATTTTCCCCGACAATTTTATTTTTAATTATTCCATTTTTTTTTTAAAGATTTTTTTTTTGAACGATACTCTTAGAAAATAAGTGTTAGATCTATTAATATTTTCTACGTGAAAATAAATAAATGTTTAGTACCTACCTACAAGGTAAAATTCGTATATGATAAATTATAATTGACATCCTATTCAATACAAAAATTAATAAAGTAACATAATAGATGATGGCTATTTCTTGGACTGCTTTCGAGATGAAATTTTATCAAACCTGTACATGACTACGCGCGTGGGATTGGGATAAATAATTGCAGAACACAGACTTTGACCTAAAACGATTGACCGCTTTGCACGGAGCCACGGACACACTAATGGAAAAATAATATTGAAAATATTTGATTGCTATCGATAAACTGAAGGTACTATAATATGTTAGGCACATGATGGTAATATTTTATACGACAACGTCGGTGCTGCTATAAAAAACCGTTTCGGTGTAATTATTTAACCCGGTTGCATGGTTAAAGTTTATAAACACGATAAAATAATTATACTTTCATTGCAATAAAATAAATATTGTAATAAGTAATAACTATCAATGTATTAGCTCATAGTTTTTAGACGATAAAAAACTATATTAAGCGCTGTTTAATACTATAAAATGATAAGTATTAATAATTATTTGTGAAATCATAGTATAAAAATATATTTACCTAACCTACAAACGTAATGTAAATTCGCCGTGTCAACACGAAATTAATAAGTTATAGGATATTCCCGAAGACTAAATGTTTGTTTTACTTAAAATAAAATGTAGAAAACCAATCAATTAGTTAAAAACAAACATTAAACTATCTAAACAAATAGCTATTTTCAGTGTAAAAAAGTAAAAAGCTTTGGTTTTCGATTTAATTTCAAAATAATGATGTACTACTTGTATTGATATAAAAACATGGAAAGATAATTTACTAATGTTATATATTAGATTTCAATGAATTATTATTTTTATCGCCTAATATATTATTATCGTGGTTTTTGTAATTAAAATTGATAGTATAATAATATATTAGCCAGAACTTACGGTAGACGATGATTGTAATGATTGCGGACTTGGTGAAATAAAGTTTGGCGTTCATTAAATACGGAAGATTTAAAGTAATCCTTAAGTAGTAAATCCAAAGTTTTAAAATATAAAATTGAAATGTATAAATTCTAAGACACCGAACTCAAATTCATAATATAACTTTCTACTTCGATAATGTATATTATTATGAAAAATAAAATAAACATTTTTTTTTCAACGCGAGAATGTAAATGACAAAGAAATGTTGTTTAAACAAAAGAACAGTACCCGCAGCATAATTTAATTTAAAGTAAAAATATGTATGTATATATAGGTATATGTACATTATATTATATAAAAACAGATGTCTATATAATTTCCTGTTGGTACACTTGAACGTTATTTTTTTTATGAAATGCACATCACGTTTGACATAATAATAACTGTCAATATAATATGTCATATTCGTCGATATGGATTTTCTATGTTTCATTTATAATGATATACTTTATGTATTTGCATATTATGCAATTTATTTATTTTTGAAAATATTTTTCAATTGTTTTTTTGGGTCTTTTAATGAGAAACGTATTCTATGAGGAACCACATATTTATTACCTGTATAATAAAATTATATTAACGATTTTTTATTCTGAAATTGCTTGGACCTATTATAATATTTTTTATAATATTTGTAATTATGTTTATATATTAGTATATTATGTGTTATTTTATACTAGTAGGTATTTCGATTTTAATAGAGTTAACATTTTAACTTTTTTATTGAAAAATAAATAGTTTGGGATATATTTTAATATATTTTGTTTTTTTAATAAAATTAAATATAACATAAATATAATTTTTAAATTTTTAATATATTTTAAATGTCACTTAAAAAATGTGAATAATGTTAAAAAAAACTTAATTTGTTACTTCAAGATGTAATAAAGCGAATTTATCAAATATTTTATTAAAGTTAGTACCTAAGACATTTTAATAATCTACCAAATTAATTTAAAAATTATAATATTGGTTTTGATTATACTGTTAAAAATAATTAAATTACAAGTAAAAGAATCAAACTAATTTTTTTATGTCTTGAACATATTTAGTTTTAGATTTTAGAAATAAATTATCCTAAAATCACGATTTCAAAATACAACTTTGTTTTGATAATATTATTTATGAATGATGATTTAGTCTAAACTCGTTAAATATTCTATAGAAAGATATTTATTTTCTTTTATATTAGAAAAAAATTTAAAATTTGAAAGAAAAATAAATACTTTTTTTCAACTTCATCAAAATAATATATAGTTTTAATAGGTTTAACAAAATCAAAATTTGATTGAATATAACAACATTATTGATTTATAATTTAACTTATTTCCTTAAAGTCCTAGTTTAAGATTATAATAATCTTATGAAATTAAGTTAATTTGTATTTTCATACTACTAATTATATTTATTATTTTATACATAGTTTATGTTTATGGAATATAAAAATAATTATCTGATATTTTGTCTTCTCGTTTTTAAATTTTTAGTTTTGTTTTTATAGCATAATATTTAAATAGTCATACTAAAATTCAAGATGTTGAGTGTAAAATATAGTATTTCATATTGCACCAGTATGATGAATTTAAATTAATTTTACAAATAAGACGTATTATATTTTATTCCAAAGTTATTTTTAAACTTTTATGATAACAAATATATTATAAAATAACTTGATCAGGCTACAAGCTCTATTATAAATAACTTAGCAAGGGTGTTTTACTTAACTGAAGTATTGCATAGTATACCTGTCAGGTGAAATATAATATCATAAATCAACATGTTGGTATAAATATTATGTATTTTATTTAAAAAAAACCTACATCTATATGTTATAATTTAAAAATTACATACATTTTTTAATGGTAGATATATGAATAACTTTTTTTCATTCATGTGAAATAATATTATTTCTAAAGGTATTTAATAATACGTGTATAAGGCATACGACGAATAAAAGAGTAAATTTGTTAGGGAAAATAATATGATAAACAAATTTTAAAGACATTGATATTAAATAGTAATATGATATCTAAGAATTTTGGATTTTTCCCCCACTTTATCATTGTATTTTTCTTAAACTATTAATAAATTAATAAATTTAATAGTGTACTTTTTTGTGACTAAAAAAGGTATGAAAATTAATATATTTTATTTTATTATAATGTACATACCATCGACTCTAAGGTACGTTTTCTTGGTGGTCGGCGGGTGTGTTGCTACTTGACACTCATACACTCCATCGTCCCTGTCGGTTATGTAGACGATTTGAAGTCTCCAGTTATTAGGATATCTGAAGCTCAACGATATCCTTTGGTCTGAGCTATGCACCTGACGGCCCACTGTGAGCAGCTGTATATCGTCTGATTTTCGATGAACCCATGTAACCTGTATAACCGTGTAATCAATTTAATAAAAAAATTGCAGGCTGTATTTTTTTTATTCAGAGAAAATTTATTGAGGTAGGTTTATTAATTTTATTTCTTAAGTACCTATTATGTTTATAAGTATTATTAATGGTAGATATATTATTTTTGTTTTTTATTGATGAGCAATGATATTATTAATATCATCAGATTTCTTAAATATACACAAAAAATAATAAATAATTTCCAAAATATTCAATTAACTATTCTCATAATTTTTTATAGTTTATACTATATTATATATAACATATACCTACATATTATTTGTTTTTATTATTAATCCATTCTATAAAATTCCAAAATAACGCAGTATACTATCCAAAATCCACCTACACGCTAATGTACTGAAATTGCCTATACATTGCGCCGAACTAGCTGATTTGACATTTGACATACTTGTATCACTTTTTTTTTTACAGAATAATAAATAAAAACTTATTACAAATATGAACAACGTTTGAAAGGAACGTTGAATGCTTGAAACTACCAATAAAATAACCTATAGAATCTCTCATAAATTTAAGTCTACTGAAAGTTCGTTACCACTGGTCATTTTAACATTTGCAGCGTTTTCTTCGACTTAATTTATCGAACATTAATATTTTTAGTATTTAGGTTAAATTTGACTAAGCCGAAATATAAGAAAATTTATCATCACGTAGTTTTCCTGGTTAAGCCTTAGTTATTATTTTTTAAAGTATGGCATAAAATTGTAATACTTTGTAATAGTATTTGCAAAATATTTAATTATTAAAAAAACTGTACTTAGAATACAGAAAATACCTTTTGATGGTGCATTTTAATGTGTACTAATGTATGTTTTGTTGTACATTAAATAGTAGAAATATATTTTCGCAATAAAAAAAAAAATGAAGTTAAAGTATTACCTATAATATTTTTTTATTTTTTTATGTGTTTATTAAATGGACAAGTTTCTAACATTTTTAAATTATGATGAACAATCATGACTTTAAATGATTTAGAGGTTTCTGTTCCCTTAATAAAATATTTTATTAAAAATAATAACATTTTTATTTACAATAATATGATCATATTATTGTAAAAATAAAGTCATTATAATAACAATCCATGGACCAATTTATTATATTTCAATAATAATTTGTAATCACGTTTAATGTATATTTATCATAAATAGTTGTTTTATTGTCTTTATTATATTATTTCAACATTATCGAGTTTTTTTTTTAAACAATATAAATTTATTGTTAGATTTCGTATATGTTATCGATTGAAATATATATAATTTTGGGCTTTACATAGTGTGAAATCAATAACCTTTAACAATGTAGAGGAGCATAATTACAAAGGTCGTAAATAAAATCTACTCATCTATAAGGTCGGTCTGTATTTTTGTAACGCCAAAATCTATATAATACTGTTGACGTTTTAAATATGGGATGAAATAAATTACATGGCAAACAGATGTTGAAATAGTTTCGAACACATTTTAGTAAAAATTCACACAGATGGTACTATTTGCGAGAATAATGATAAAGTACTATTAATAATACTAGTATTAATGGTTTCGGAAATTTCGGGTCATCGGTCGTCAAATAAAAATTTGAATTCGTGAAAAATAATTAAATTTTGTTTTTGTTAAAAGTACTGTTATATTTTAGCTTTAAATTATACATAGAATAATCAACACAAAAAGTTGAAGTGATACATAGGTACATAATATATTATATTATAACTTATAAGGTTGTTATTTTGAAAAGTATTATGATCGTTGTCGAGTAAAATATCATATTATTTACAAAATATATACTATGCTCATTTAATATGATTAACCCTTGTCCCTTTCCGTACAATTTGTTGGTATATTTTGGTGACATTTTAGTGAAGCAGTGTTCAATGAATTCACAATGGATTTGTCCACGAAAAGGTGATCTGATGGAATTTTTTCACGTGCGGCTAGTCAAAGAGTTTATGGACATTATAATAACTATTACAGTATGTCAGATTGAGTGATGATTATCAATAACTCTTGTGGTTGACTTATGGCGAATAACTTAATAAGCATACGATGGATTTGATCACATTTTCGTTTATGATTTAGGATTTTGGGTAAAGTGAAGGATGTGACGGTGAAAAGTGTAGAAGAAGTGAAATTGAATAAGGCGTGACTCCACGTTTACGGATGAATTTCTCAAATCCACCCCGTTAAGGTGGTTATAATATTAATAGTATTATTATTATAAGAGTCTAGTTCAATACTAAAATAACCTGATGAAGGTAGGACGTGTTATCGGCAGTAGTTGGAGGTCATGGCGACGAAATCGTCTTGTCGACCGTGGTCGCTGGTGGCATACCAGAATCAATGTTGAGCGGAGACTGTGGGGAAAGATTGATTTTGGCGTCGTCGTGACGGTTTTCGACAACACAATCCCACCGATGACCTTCGCTTACACACACACACACACACACACACACACACACAGGCATACACACACACGTACTCAGAGCCGCCGCTCACAAATTCGGCAATGACTTTTGTGTGGCATGTGTACGCTTAGTTCGTGTGATTGTGGCAGAACTGACCACAACGAATGCACGTCAATTTAATAATAACATGTACCTACACAGAGAGATTTCTAGACCGACGTGTAACGCCGTTAGGTCATCGGTTTTTGACGTTTACAAAAAGTTATTAAAAATAATATTTTTCTCGTGTGAGTACTTCGATACGTCATATGTAACCAACAACATAATATTACATACGTATTTGTTTTGGAAACCGCAAAATTTGACTCGGTAAACGAGTGTCATCCTTACTATATATTATAATAATATATGATATATACATAAATAAAATACAACGCTGTTGCAACGGCGGCACACGCTGAGCTGTCGGATTGATGAATTGCACTGTCTCGTCAAAACGCGCCGCCGGAGGGGTGGCACACGCACACTGTCTTTAGACGTGGTGAGAGGGGGGGGGGAGCTCCGTTTGCCGATGAATTGATAGCGTTTTCGGAAAATAATCCACGTGACGCACACACATATAATATACATGATACGTGTATATAGTATATACACATGTGCACGCCCCGCGGCCATGCAGCGACCGAGTGATGTATGCGCGAATCGGCCATAAATCGCGGCGGCCAACCGACCGACCGACCCGGCTCACCAATTTTCCAGATTTCGGCTGTTTTTATGGGTAACGCCCCCCCCCTATAACGTCCTGAATCGCTGCCGCACGTTGATTGTGAGTGCGCGGGTGAGGATGCTTTTCGGACAGCGATAGTAAAAAAAAAAAAAAAATGGTGTGCTACAAATAATGTGGCATGCACACGTATCGCGCAAAAGAGAAAAGGACGACTCATATAATTAAAATAGTAAAAAATAAATAATATCACCAAAAAAACCACTATACGTTGAACACAAAACGGGCGGATGCGACTGCGAGAGGTTTTTAATAGCGTTTTTTCGTTTAATACTCGTATGTATATTAATATTGCACGTCATTGTTTCGTTTATATTATGTAGAAAATACTTGTGTCAAACGAGCGAATATCGCGGTGGTCATAATAATATAATGTCATACTACTAATGTATATAATATACAATTACATAAAATAAGGACGCCGACAATGAGTGTCGGATTGTTTTCGTGAAACCAAATTATAACGTTTCTAAGTGGTCATCGATTTAATAATATCTGTAGACTTATTTCAGAAACTATGTTATTTCAATATCATAGTTTTAACACAAATATTAATATTCAGAGCACGTGTTATTGAGAGCTACGCCGTTTTATTTTAAACAACCACACACAATACTGTTTTTTTTTTTTAATTTTTAAATTTTTCTTTAATCATATTTTTAAATAATTTAATATAATATGATAAATTTGTTAAAAATTTTCAAGAACTAAGCTGTTAACCATAAGTTTATGGTAACTGACAGATTAATGTTACAGCCATAGGAAAAAATATAATAAAAACTAATTAAATATTATTTATGTTAAGAAATTTTTTTTCACAAAAAATGATTCGCTACGCATAAATTAAAATAATGTAAACGCTGTTATAATTAAGTCATTACACACTTTATAAAACGAATAACCAAAACCCTGCTTCCTGTACTATGAGGTACTTATATTATATTTCTACTGCTATATAAGGAATTTTCATAATCGAAAAAGCAATATCACTTTTTTTTTAAATAATATCCTAGTGCGATGTTTGAATATAAAAAAAAAATAGAAATAGAACGGCAATATAGAATTTCATCAAAAAATTTTTAAAGGAATATGATTTTCTTATAAAAATGTATACCTACTATAAATACAAAATAATATTAAAATATGATCGTTCTCGTACTGAAGTTGTTCGATTAATATTATTTTTATTGGTTGATTTATGATTCAAAATACCGGGAATAGTAATTAATTTCTTTTTTTTTTTAAAAAAAAAACTTTTACCCGAGCTATACGATTCCACAATATACTTAAAACGATTGTTCAGAAACAAAATAATTTTATTTCCATTATTAGTTTTGGTGTATCATACAAAATTAAGAATTATTTTTTATAATTTTAATTTAGCTCTTGGGTATTATTAAATTTAAAATAAAAAACTAAGCAATTCGTAGAACTACTTGGATATTTAATACAAAACTTAAAAAATAATTTAAAATATAAACTCACATTTTACAATATAATAATTTTACATAATAATTATACTATGTAAATCATTGTATGGTGTGTTCTAATTAATCAGAACGTATTTATTGTTTATATTAATGCATTTTCTCGTCTTATATATATTTTGATTTAAAATTAAATACTATTAAATTTTGTAATAAAATAAATGTATTATTAAATATACTTTATATAGATATTTTTTAAGTTAGCGTGAGAGCATTTAGACAAATTTCATGGAAACATAAACAGAGTTGAATAAAATATAAAAGAATAAAAAAATAACTGAACTTTTCTGTGTTTAAATAAGAACGGTGTTGAGAAAAAAAACAATTGAATTATTTCATATATTAATTGAAATAATAATATAATATACACATGTACTTATAAATATTAAATTTGTGTGACTTACGAACACGTAGTTTTTCACTAAATGTTTACGAATAGATAAATAGTACGTGAAAAATACAATAAACTGTTATTATTCACACGCTGTGCACTTTGATATGTTGAAAATGCGGAATGAGTCCTATCGGAAACGTTTGTCTTATCCCGAAAATCATCATTTATCATATTGCACATTGTGCAGTTATAACACACTAAGATGAACTAAGATAGACTAACGTTTCTATAAATTCGGGAATGTTTATATAGAGTCATGAACAACTGACCGTGATGAAAATACTGTTTTAATTTTAGTGACGTGTGTGCCGACTACCGGGTTTCCAAGTTAGCGTCGTCGATGTTTATAAACATCAGCGCTTTTACGTAAACCGGATAGTCACCCGGCTGTTCCTGGTTTCGCCCGCTCGTGTGGTTCAGGCGCTAAGAGTGATGTCTCTATCATCCTGCTTACTACTTGATTTTTCGGTAAGTAATGGTTACCACAGTGGTAGTATCATGAAGGTTTCCGCGTGATTTATTCGACTCGGAGTACATATTAAATTCATTCGTCAGTATTCTGAATTTCCCTTCAGTAAGTTTATAGTTGTATAGAAGTGATAGTGTATTAGTCGTAATAATTACAAACGAAGTATTAGTCTTACATTGTTATGTTTTGTTTTTAAAATTGTTTTTTATTTTTATTTTGGGAGCTATCTTTCAGTACTTATAAAATCGCGAAAGCCGTTGTGTCGTTATGCGAATAGTTCGTTTGTAAACTCATTGCTATTTATTTTCGATTTTAAAACAAACACTTGTGCTACATTATGATACATTAGGATCATCATTGTGGGTTGTATACTATGATTACCAAGCCGCCGGTGCTAATTTTACAATATTGACAGACGTGTGCGTCATACGGACCATAAGAGATAGTTATATAGGTTATGTGTTATTATTGAGCTTACAATCATTATTACGAGCAATAAAACGTGGATATATAGCTACTTGTCGCTCAGCTGAACTGAATACAATGAAATGCTTCTATCGAAATGCAGTTTTGGGATACGATAGTAAACAATAGGGCCATCAGGAAACCGAAAACCCCACGGGCGTGTTTTTCAAGTAATTTTGAATCAAAAACATTGTTTGTCACTCTTCCTCCTCAAGATGGAAAGTGTCCCCCTCGGGTCGTCAAACACTAACGCCGCTCTTTGATCGTAATATTATTAATACCGTACCTACTATCAAGGCTAGTTGTAATATTTGTTAAATACACCTACAGCGCACATTCCGTTAATTAACATTTAACGAGAACGCAACTGTTTCAAAAAAAAAAAAAAATCATTTTCAGTTGAAGAAAAAAAAATTAAATTATGAAATATTCCCTTGTTAGAAAATATAAAAATATTATTTTCATGCAAAATAAAATAATTAAAACCAATATTATAAATTGAAAAAATAATATACTATTGCATTTATAATTTTATTATACTTATGTATTATTATACGTAATATACACTATCATAATATAGGTATACTAGTATAATACTACTCAGTATAATTGCTATTAGTTATTACTAATTGAATTTAGAAAAAAAAATAAACTGTTTGTAAACTTGCATTTCAACAGTTAAAATATTTTAATCAACGATACTTTCTGTGAGTGAAATGAAGAATTTATATGAATGCATTTTATGAAGTGAAAAATAATAATTTAAAATTTGAATTGTATTATATTATGTTCATTGTTCATATAGCGGATAGCCTATTAATCTGGTTGAAAATGAGTTAAAAACTATATAAAAATGTATAACATTTCCATGATTGAAGAAAAAATTTAAAATGAAACACAGATTTTACAGAAATTGCTGAACATTTTACGTTTTGGTTTAAGAAAAATATTTTAATAAAACATGTCTTACAACGAAATTGACGAACTTTAAACATAGCAAAAAACTATGTCATTTTAGAATACTTTTTTTATGTTAACAATAAAATGCTTTTAGCCTATAGGCTATCTACATTTAAGCTTTGACCGTTTTACATGATATAAGTAATATTAATGGCTTTGATACAATACGAAGATAATAATAATTATTATTTTAAAATAATAAAATAATTATCAATGCCACTATGGGTCGTGGAGATAATACGTTTAGATTAATTTTTAAGTGTTGTAAACATCATAATACGTACGGTTTAATTAAATAATCTCGTTTTTATCAACTTAATACTATTTGGTTAAGTGTTTTTATAATTATAATAATATAATTCAGTTGTACCTACTTCTTTTTTATTATTTTATTTAAAATTCTATGCAATATTTTTAAACAAAAATACTGTCGACACTATATTTATGACTTATGAATTGAAAAATGTATTATAATAATTATTATTTAAATCACGTACAAACTTTGTTTTACCTTACACACGCTTTAAATTATGAACAATAAGTAGATTAAATTAACCTAACCGTTTAATATAATAATAATATGTGATATGATAATATTTATGTGATAATAATATTTCGATAAAAATAAAAAATAAAAACATTTATTTCAGCTTAGTAGAAATGATAAAAAATGTTAAAAAAAGTTAAATAGGACGTTGGTGTCAATAATTGATTGAATTTAATGACTAAAAAAAAATCGAACAATGAAAGTAAAGATGGAATACTGAAAAACGAAACAATAGTGTTACAATATACAATAGTTTTTTAATAATATATTTTATCAATTATTAAACCAAAATTGTTTACGATAAATAAATAATAATTATAAACCATTTGTGATGTGAAATTAAAGATAGAAAAACGAAGATTGTAAAACTATAGAAATGTGTCTGTCATTAATATGTTCTTATATTCTATACAGTTTTACTTTTATAAAATTTAGGAATACAAACAAATTAATATATTAAATTATTCAAACAATAATAAGAAAATCTAATTTCCGACCTATGGTAACTCGCCTTGCTTCACTTATACTAGTATATTTTGTAAGGTGTATTTTATTATTTTAAATTAAAATTGACAATGTTCGGAAATAGTCAAGATATTATCAAAAATGGGTACTTTCTCTAAATTTTATTTGTACAAATTGTATGATTATATTTTTTGCAATATTTCTCACAACTACTTTTAAATTCGAAAATGTACCTTTTAATGTAAAACTTTTTTAGTTTTTTTACATTTACTTTCCACTAAAGTGCTGCATAACATTTATTGTAATAGTTTTATCTGAAAAATTCGTCACATTGGCCTTCAAACCAATTGCTGTTTATTAGTTTACTAGGTAGTTAGAATTAAAGTAAATTAGTTTATTAGTTTATGCATGTGATTATTATGATAACACAACGGTTAAAAGTAACCCTATACTTACTATCACATTTTTTGTTATAATCGAATACTTAATTCTACCATGAACACACAATCATTACTTGAATTAATTAAATAGGCACAACATTAAAGTTAAAAGTAAAAGCATTATCTGTAACTAGACTTTTTTTAACGGTTCTTAAATTTTTAATTGAGTTATGATCACTTTTTACTATAATAATTTACATGGATATTCGATTAAAAATTAAAAACTTGTAATTAAAAAATACAAATGAAATGTCCTTAACTTTACCTATATTTGACTATATTATGTTAATTCACTCTAATATTAAACCTAAAACATGAAATTGGTTCTGATAAATTTAAATTTGTAATATTTTAACGTTTTTAAGACTGATATAATATAATATACGAGTGTTCTGTATTAATTCCAGTTACAGATAAAATAATTCTAATTAAATATATTGCCTCATAGTATAAGTCAGTGTTTCCCAATCTTTTTACCCCCAAGGACCACTTTGACAATATTTTATAGGTCGCGGACCATCTCAATTTTACGCAAACTAGAAAGATGACCTTTTTTTTTTGCTCATTAACAAGAATACACAAAATTTATCGAAAAATGTTTAATTTTTATTATTTACTTTACAATTTCCATTTTTTTTTTTTTTACGAAGAAAGGTACCGCGGACCACCTATGACTGGCCCATGGACCACAGGTTGGGAAACACTGGTATAAGTGTTATATTTTAATTAATATATTAATATTATTATTTTTCATTTATTAAAAATATATAATCCTTAGTAATATATTCGTAAATATACATAATTAATTTTTAAATGAGTGAGTTAAAAATAAAATAGGAATATGTTGCTACTTTTAAAAGTATTAGAAATTTTAAATCCAAGTGAATTATATGATTTAAGATATAATATGGTTCGTTTGAAATCATATCCATTGAAAGTTTATATTTTATACACCTACATTACACAATATTAATTTCTTCGCAACATTCATAATTGAATGTGTAAAATAATATTACCTTCATATTGTTTTTCATAAGAAGGGTTATGAATATCATCAGTTTATTTTGAAGACTCAGTTTGGAATGCTTTTAAAAAAGTCAGTAAAATGATTTATTTCTGGAGTTTAACAACATTCATTTTGTTTAATATTTTCTATTCCAGTTAGACGTTTGACTAATATCAAGCCCTTGTGTAAGACACTTGAGTACGATTATTATAGTTTTGTTAAACTATGTATAATATAAATTGATTCAAATACAAAAATACATACCTATAATATATTATTTTTTTTTTATTGAAAATCAAACTTTTTATACAGATAAGATATTATTAATAATTACAGATTTGATTAACCTACCTACTGTAAGCTTATTCAGCTTGTGATGAAGGTAGGGAGTTGAGATTACAATTAAATAATACTAGAAAATAAAATAACATGTGGAGTATTAATACATATAAGATACATAGGAATTTTAATCAAATAAAATTTATCGTAAATTAAAATAAGACAATAAGAATTCTTAAAAAATAAAATAATTACATTAAGAATATTAAAAATAAAAGATATAAAGAAGTAAATATGACGACATTGCCATCAATTATGAATCAATTATATCAATAATTATATTATTTTATCAAATATTCTGTTAACATTACCAATATGGTTTATTTCGGCACATCTTTGTACGCTTACTTTGTTTTTCAGATGAAGTGAAACTATTTGACAGAATCAAATCATTTAGTGATTACGGTCATTTCCAAAACGATTGAACAGATTTGTCAATAGGGGTCAAAAACTCGTTATAGTTGCATTTAATATATCTAAATGTCACTCAATGTCATTTACTATAGAGGTTACATTTCTCTTTTATTTCTTATTCTATTAATGACATGGTTCTTCTTTAAGCAGATCACAATTCAGACTATTCAATTCCCCTGAATAGGGTTCTCTATCAAAGGCAATCTAATATTATTTAATATTACTGATATACTTTTGAAGTTGTTATGAAGTTTATCAATTAATAAACAAAAATATTTTAGCTATATTTTAGACGAGTTACATCTTATGAAAAACAATAACCAACTTCGAGTATTGGTAAATTTATGTTAATAATAAGGTAATTCATCCACTAATGACGAAAATTATAGTGTAAAAAAAAGAAACTAATAAAAAATGTAGAGTATTATTTTACACTAACACTGCATTTTAATAAGTATGAGTTTATATTAATTTTTTTTAAAAAAAATATATCAGTTTCTATACGTATTTATAAAATAATAAATTATTTCGAATTTCTAACAAATCATACATTTATTGAAGTCTTACATCAACTATTTTTTTATTGTTGTTTGTAATTATCGTATAAAACAATAATTTACTTGCAATATTTAGTATTTGCAGTTAATTTTAAGTAAATTTACGAATTCTATTTATTAATCTAATGATACAATTTATAATTTCGTAATCTATCATTTATAGTGTAGTCAGTCTTCAATAAAATTATCGATGTATTTAATCAATTATGGTAAAAAAAAACTAAAAAGGTACATCTTATAATGAATATATTATTTACTATACTTTGAATTCCCACCACCAATGATTTCATAAAACAAATAACTGACATTTTTTGAAAAAAAAATTCTTTCATGATACACTACTTCATATTCATAAACGTATACACATATATTAGAATATAGATACACTAAACTCATTACGTTTAGTGTGTAAAATACGTGCGTTTATTTTCTCATATGCATGTCCATAAACCGTATTACGTTTGAATTATAGAATTAAATTGTCTACATAATATCAGTGGAACGTTTTCCGATAGTTTTAGAACATTTAATCGCAAATGTCACACATGTTAATGGTGCGCGCCCTTTCATTAATGAAAACGTGAATTCGATGAATAGGAACATAATTATTAATATTTAGTTGTTTAATCGTTGTTTTCAAGTTTTTTTTTCATGGCGTTTATCCATCACTGGCATGGCCAGTGAATTTTAAGGATTTATGAAATTGTTTCAAATCTATAGTTATTCACGCATATTTTTCGCGATTAACGTTTTATACAATTCATACTGATCGACCAGAAACAATATTCAAGTATTTGGATTGAAATATTAATTTGTAAAGTATTTATTATCGTAGGTAGTATTTTAATAGAAAATAGCACAATCTCTTAACACGTGGCTTATAATAGTTAAACGGTTTCAAGTACAATAATAAAGTTTTTAATTATATCGCAGGTTATTTAACCGAGAATTGTATAGGATTTCATTGACCTGATACGTTAACTTCATATTACGGTTATATTTTCCTTCTTTATTATATTATAAAGTTTATATTATTCGTTGAATAGAATTTTTTTCAGGAGAGCAGTGAAAATGGTTTATTAAATAATTAACATAAAAGAGGAACAATTTTACTTAGGGTTTTCTCAAATCACGTTCGTTCAGTTATTTAGAATTTAATATTTTTTCTGCTCTACCCATTTTTTACGATATGATGTAAATTATTTTTTACGATGAGAAATAAAATTTCGTTAAATAAAGTACTATATTAAATGTTAAATTTATACTATTAATAAAATTTTTAGTAATACATTTGAAATGTTTCAGTAACAATAATATATCACATGTAATTTAAACTGAAGTTCGAAAACAAACTACAAAAGTTTTTAAATTAATGAAACTTAGATCGAATATTTCATCATGAGATCATATATTTTAGTTTTCTGTGTGAAAGAATGATGAAAAATAATATTTAAAGATTTAAATTTTCTCAATCCACAGGTATAGACATTTTTTTTATGTTTTCATGTAATTCATGCGTTATGATTCAATAAAATAACTGTTTTCAATAATGTTTTAAAATAATTAAGCAGTGATCAGAAGATTATTTATTTTTATAAATATTTCTTGAATGTAAATAGTAAAAAAACATAGGGTTTAGATTTAGAAATTATTTTCATTGGATATATGCTTTTTTCTTGTTGAGAATGATCAAAGATAAGAACAGTAATAACACAATAGTAATATAATATGGATCGGTATAATATTTACATAAAATGCATTATTGGACATAGGTAATTATTACATGACTTTTAAACGTAACTTTTATAAACAAATTATTTGGCTAAAATATAATACTTAGGTATATATAGATAGCATGTTTAGGTATAACAAATAGTATAATAATCTAATACAACATAATTTTATAATTCTATACCAATTGATTCTTTAATACTGCATGTTCATAATTCGAAAAATATATCAACCTTATTCTAAATAAAAATAGTTTAAAAGGTATAAATGTGTATTATTAATAATAATAATAATAAACACATAAACATAAACCGTATAATTTGAGAACTCGTTTCTGCTGATTACTATGTTACGTTTTGAGCTTACCTATCTTATTACTATGTGTGAAATGAATGAATGTATTAAATTAAAATTATTTAAATTAAAAAAACATATCATTGTATGTAAATAAAAAGATTTTTTTATCAATGAGACAGTTGAATCTCATCTTATTTTGAAGATTTAAAATGGTCTAGGCGTTCAACAAAAATAGGAAAAAATACAATTTCAAAAAAATTTATCGCTTTTTAAAATAAAATAAATAAAATTTGCTAAATAAACACAAATGTAATTAAAAATACATATTTGAAAATTCTCAAACTGCAGATAAATCATTATAGCAAATAAAAAACGGAGATACATTATGACATTTACAGCCTTGTTGTTATATGTAGAATGGGTAGAATCGTTGCAACACTTCATTGGATTTTAAATGAACCAACCATAGTGGTGTATGATGTATATGCGCGAAAACTATTCTTAAACTACGAAAATACGGGGAATGTAAAATTATATACATATTGATATACGTCCACAATGAAGTGCATCGAAAGACGTCAATTTTGACCAGTCTAGTGTGATGAATAGTATGGGAAATTATGTTCGACCTGCGGTTAGGGACCATCAATTGGACAGCAGGCTAGACAGTGTCTATGCGTCAATTTAAATTGAACGACGTGAACCCTGAACATACATATTAGTACATTAACTGCGGAGAAACATTCACCATCATAAATAATCTTCTAGGAAAAAAAAATCGGGGTTTTTGGAAATTGAAAATAATTATTTGTTAGGGTAGGTCGAATTTAATTAATATTGAAGTATCATATTTAACCTAACGAAACTTTTTTCTAGATAATATTATTTATTGTGTTGTAAACATTATGTAATTTTTAATTTTATAATATGTATTTTCAAATACTCATGTAAGTAACTATATACAAACTGTACAGTAAATATACTTCAACAATTATTATTTTTTAAGTATCAAGCACGTATAAAAATATGGAATTTTCTTTTTTACAATTACTGAGATTTCAATAGATTTACTATTTTATTCGAATATATTTCTCGGAATAGGATATAAATGTAGGTTTTTTTCTATTCAAAAATTGTTAACTCTGAATATATAGATAAGTGGGTACTCTAATTTTGAACGATGCAAAAGCTAATTTGTTTTCGGGAAAGCCTAATGATAACTTGGCACACCGTCTCTATTATATTTATTATTGTGAATAATAGAATATTGTTGAACGAACATTCATTATTTTTGTTAATTCAAGAATGTAGAGATAATGTAGCGTGTATTTAGCACTTAATTTGCTTGAGTTATTAATGTTTCTTCGTCTGCTTTATGCATTGATGATAATTATTATAAAAATTCCAATTTTAATGACAAAATCAAGAATTACTTAAATATCATTTATTTAAAATGTTATGTTAAATTTTTAATTTAAAAATTACAACTCGAATATTTAATGTAGTTATTTTAAGTATTTTTAAATGTTATTATATGAAGTTATTAAATGGAATTTGAGGAAAATTTTAAAACTAATTATTATTAAAAAAAAAAAAAAAACACTGGAAAACTCATTTGTATATATTTTTAATTTTTTTTTTATAAAAATGCATAAGAGCTTATTAGTAAAAAAATTAAAAGTAATATTGAAAAAAATATGTTCAAAGGTTTATTTATGAAAAAAAAAGTCTTCAAAAGTTAAAATTATCGGTTTTTAATCATTAGGAGAATGTATACATAATGTAACTATAAACGTTTATTATGTAGAAAGATTTTTAAAACACAAAAACGAAGTAGCCGTTAGTTAAAGTATTTATGTTTTTTCACATCCATTAAAATTGTGGCCTGATACATAATATTGTATAGTTATTCGTCAGCTTATAATATAAAAACTGAAAGAAGAACAAGTATACATTATTATCGGTTCTATTTTAATTCTAATACTTCATATATATCAAAATCGCAAAATCGAAACAAGTTTGCAGAACAATGACATTTATGTCTTACAAATATATAAATATAATACAATTTATCCACTGGGTGTAGTTTAATATTAAATTACAAATGTACGATGGTAAGAATAGTATCAATAATATTTTTACAAGTTTGTTTTATCGAATGGATTTATTTTTTTGAGTTTTTCTTAAGCTTCGATGCGTTTGTATATTTGTTTATATAACATACGATACATCGCCAGTAATAAGTTGATGTGAATCAAATACTTTAAATATTATTATTTTAGTATCTTTGATTTCGTTTCATTTCATTTTTATTAGTTTTTAAGACCTCCAGCGCTTTGTTTGTGGTATTATAAACAGTGATTATTTTATAACGCATTATCACATAATTTATTAGGCTAATTGAACTAGTACTACGTATTAGAGAGTAGATCATCGTTATAAATCAGAATATTATAATCTTTTGTAAAATATTATTTGTTTAAAAATAATTTTCATCTTATAAAATACTAGCTGCCCAAACTTCCTCCGGAAGAAATATTATTTTTTATAATTTAATTTAAAAACATATGACTACTTTTTGGCTATAAAAATAATATAATATAATTGCATATTGTAGTTATTGTTATTGCTAATTTCTGAAAATTAAATATCCTACATTTTGAATTCAACCTCTGGAGTGGTTAATTTTATTCTTTTTATCATTGAATAGAGATAAGGTAGAACAAATTATAACAATATATTATTTTTTCAATGAATAATATATATTTCGAATGGAAAAATGCAAGTGTAAACAAATAAATAATTAATAATAAATAAACAAACAAATATATATATAATAATTATTACTATGAGAGGAGGCGATAAGGTCAGAAACGTTCAAAACCGGTTTCCTTCGTCTCAAAAATCAGGTTAGATTCTTATATTATATATAGATAAATAGAGAACATTTTAAAAACAGTATAATATTATTATTTTAGTTTTATCGAATAAAGCCGATTATATTATAATATAATGCAATAAGGGTGTACCTATTTATAGATTTTTCGAAAAACATGAAAACACTATTCTTAGTAATATTTTGGAATGCAAATACTTTATATTAGAAACATAGCATGTACTTTTCTGTAATTTTTTTATACATAGTATTTTAATATAAATAAAGTAATTGTATAATTAATATAAATTATACAAATTTAAAAACGCTTTAATAGAAATCTTATTAAAATATTACAATTTTTTTTTTTTTATGGACAGTTTGATATGATTCAAAAAAAAAAAATAATACTCTTATTGCTATAATATTTTTATAATGCGATAAACCATAAATTAATTACATACATTTACAATATAAATCGAATAACTATCTGTTAGACAGAATTACCGGGAGGTTTGACTAACCAATAGTTGGTATGAGCAAACTGCCGAACGAGTATAATTGACATCTGAGAGAATACCAGCAAAGTGGTTTACGTTACAATGAATGGTGGGTCGGCGTTCATTAATGGTCACTAATGAGAGAACCACTGAATCGGGTTCGGTAACCAATTTTGACGTTCAAACACCGCACAAGAGTGTCATTTATTTCGTTTGGCGAACTAACCTCCTCACGGTCGTCCGAACACCATTTGCGCGTCAAGTGTATTCAAATCTAAACCGTTATAATATAATTATACTGTCAAACTTCCGAAATGATGTTTGTCTAATAACGAAAGATGAATTATTTACAACTGTATTGTTAAAAAAAAATATATCCATCATTAATAATCTCTTCTGTATATTAAATAAAATAAAAAAGATATTCGCAAAAACGAATAAATAATTATTAAGTTAAAACTAGAAAAATAATTTTCTTCAATAAAATATTTAAATTTTCAATCGTCATTTTTATCATTTTTATTTTTTCATACTGAAAATATTATGCTTATTAATTTTACGAAATGTATTAATTTATAAATTAATCATTTTAAATAATTACAGAAACAAATTCTCATGCTGCACGATTAAATACATTTGAGACTTTTATAAGTACTACGGCTAATTTAATTATTTAAAAGACACGTTTAATATTGTTTTTAATGTTGGTACAAAATTTGTTTATTAATCAATGATATTAGCTCATCTTAAGATATTAAATAATAAAGTAAAAACAAATATGTATTATTGAGACTTAACTCTGTTAACCGTCTCATTTATTAATTTATTTTACTTCCAAGTTAATTATTTATATCCAATATATAATATAAGCATTGATAAAAAAAAAAATCATTGATGATATTAAACTTCTCCAGGAAATGAAACCTCTATTAACAGCAAAATATGTTATACCGTGTATCGTGTATCGATATTCAAACAGTTTTTATTTTTATTTTTAAATTGCTAAATTATTAGAAATCATTATATAGTTGATTTGTAAATTAATCAAATATCCAATGAAAATTCAATAGGTACTTGACATCACATCCTGATTATACATATATTAACATAATCAAATATTGCACAACGATCTTTTCTAGATGCATTTATAACTTATAAGTCAAAATTATCTTTATAAAATTATGACATTTATATTCTTTATTCGGACAATTCTATTATTTATATTGTTGTTTTAGGCTTTACATTTAGTAGCAACTCGCGTAACTATTCAATTGAGCATATAAATGCAATATGCATTAAATCATTAGAAATGTTGTGTTTTATCAAAAAGGTGGCTGTTGAATTTCACGTGCCTTCTTCTATCAAGCTGTTATAGTATTTTCTTGTTCATTTTTTCTATAATACGGCTCGATTGTATGAAATCTATAAACTGTGACCTAAAGAACTAACATTTTTAGCCTGTAAAGAGTTCAGTGTTTCTTAGTTTGATTAATTTATTTTTAGCCTTTCCTAGTCTTTGATCATTTTATTTCTTGGTTGTTGATCAATTACAAGAAACAGAGAAATATTATGCATTTCCTAAATAACTTATTCGGTGATTCTATTGACTCTGAAATAAATATTGATGTTTCATCAAGTCATAATGTTCCTTTCTATATCCCAAAATTCGCCATTAACCATCATTGTAAGACCCCGCCTCTGCAAGAATTGTAGTATTTGCCAATAAGGAACCCTAGTTTTTTGTATAATTATTATATTATTTATATTATTGGTTAGTTTTTACTTTTATTCAAATTGTTTATGTTTAACTATACTATTAAGAATAATTATGCATGTTATGCATTAAGTTTTGGGTTAAACAGTGTTTTATTGAATAAATAAAATACTATAAGTAATAATTTTTATGTAATTGCGTGAAATAAACTGACTAATTATATTATTATTGTTCAACAAGTACCGAAAATTACTAAGTAAAAATGTAAATTTTTTCACAATTTAGATAATTTGCAGTCCACTTATTTTCAATCTTTAATTTTTTTTTAAATTAATAAAATATTTTTAGTTAGGATGTATTTTTAGCTTTTCATTTCAAAATATTAAAGAAAATATTCTGTTATGGTATAAAAAAATAATTACTGCTTAATACAAGAAATAAGATTAATTTATTTTGTTAGTATCAGCGTCCATAACCAAAAATGTAATGTAAATTTTGATAATTATCATTATTAACATTTTTAATAATACAAATAATTGTAAAATTACTTCTAAGTTTAAATACATTTTCTTTGAAAGTATACAAAGTAAACAAGTTTATTAAATTTGTATTATTACTTATTTGAGTTATTAACTAACTATTTTATAATTATTGAATGGAAATATAAAATATGAATTAAAATATACAGATATAAACTCAAAGTACTTTTAAGTTGAATTTCCTGTTATTAATTTAATTGAAAGTCGGATACTGATAAACTAAAACCTTATACTCAGACGGCTTCTGAGTATAATTGAATAAGTTGCATATCTAAAAAAATACGTATGTAAAATTATATCACTACGAATTATTATTTCATTTGAAATGTATTTAAACATTTTTATATACTGAGAACAAAACAGTGTAGTAAGAGTTATTATTGAGACAGTATGGTTCACGTGGATTGGCCGATTGGCGTTAGAACAATACCGGGAAATTAATATCGTTTGGATAAATAAATTTGTGAAATTTTAATAAATTTACTCGTCACGTTGCTTTATGACTTTTTTATGTGATATGAATTTCTCAGCCCTTGCAGAATTAATTTCAAGTTTAACCGATAGCAGTAACTGTTATTTTGCAAAGCTATAACATAATATTAATAATATTTTTAAATCGTAAAAACTATATTTTACGCGTCGAAACAGTAGATTTATTTTTATGATTTTTACCAAACTACCGGGCCGCTTATCTCAAGGTATTATCTGCATTAGTTTTACCGGCCAACGTATTATTAAACTTAACCTAATAATGTTAAACGCACTATTATGTTTGTATTATACAGTGGTGTTCACATCACTCATCATAATTTCATGTCGGGAGATTATGCCATAAAAATACGTGTCGTTTTAACGATATCAACAATGTTTTATTTTACGAGACAATTTAATATCACAAAGGATTGTATCAAATACCTAACGTGAATTCGATTAGTTTGTATTGTTATCAGGTATGAACGTCCCCGCCGGAAGCGGCGAAAGTCACGACTGCCGCGGCACCGTTATCGCAACCGCCTGACAAATTTTGCGAATTAAAAAGTTTACACGGTTTGTAATTTCACGCCGAAAACCACGAACGACACGTGTGTCTGACGTGTATGACTCAGTGGTACGACAATACGCGAAAGGTTCGATGTTATTTTCTATAATATATTATTGCGCATTGTGTTATTGTATAGTCAGTTTGAAAAAAAAAAATGTAAACTAAAACGAAAAACCTTTTTACGTGTGCCGTCGATTCGATTATAATATCATTGTGTATAATAATCTCGTGTGTGGAGATTAAACTGCTCACGCTCGGAGCATACAAAAAAGGCATTGAAAGTTTCAGCCAAACTACGAAAGTACCCATGTGCCTTTGTCCTTCAAATGGGCTGGGTTAGGCCGGGTGGAATTTCTACGTCGTGCCGATTAAATAAAATTGCACCAGGGACAGAAGTGCACATGGATTCGGCGAATCTCCAGGAATGCTCAGGGTTTTTAAATAAAATGAACGGCGATGTGTTGTCTACAGGATGATCTTTTATTCCACTTATCAGCAAATTTCCTAGTAAATCTATGGTTTTTTCTTTGGCATAATTCAGTATGGTAGGTCCCCAGATGCGACAAAGGAGGCATAATATATGTTATAAACATTATACATTTATAATAATAAAGGAAAAGAAAGAAAAACATAAATTAAAATATATTACACTATTCATTTTAATACATATTTTTTCAATATTTATTGAATTCTCCAACATATATAATAGTTATGGCCTATGGGTCGGCAATAATCCTTAATCTAGTTCTGGTTATATGTAATTTAGATTTGATTCGGTAAACTTGACCGGCCTTCCTTTTGCCACAAATTTATGAACATCTCACGTATCGTTACTAAGACTAGATAGGAATTTGTTTTGAAACGATTATTTATTCGTCGCGAATCGCTGACTAGGTTTTTAGCTTACCGGACGTGTTTTATTATCGCTCTTTTGAAATCGTGAACAGCAAAATGGAAGGTCGAACGGAAACTCATTGTATTTACACATGTTCATTGTTCACATATCCAAGCAAATTCTTATGGTTAATAGATCACACACTTGCCCATCACACAAGCAAAATACCAGACTCACGATTTATTGTCGAGCTTCAAATCCAGGTCATGCATTTTTATTATTATGATATAAATTCTCTTTGATATTGAATCAGTTGTTCATTAAGTTAATAAAGTGACAATTTTGGCATGATTGAATAAAAATCGAAAAAAATAAAACAAATAACAACAACAACAATAATTGATGTAGGTATTTAATAATAAAGCGAGTATTGTTACAGTTTTCAATGGTCTGAGTATAATATGATATTTTTATTGCTGTAACTTTTTCGCATTTGATTAGTAGTAAAGGAATTCGATTAAAATTCATAGAATAAATCGTTGAAAACAATTTCACACAAAAATAATTATATATATTAATATATCAGAAGTCTGAGAGAGCACTAACGATTATGATTGCCACTGTGTAATAGACAAAATAATAGAAAAACCGATACCGACTAATTAAAAAATCAATTCGAATACCATATTTTAAACAGATTATGTCAATTTTAAAACTGTTCGTAAAATAGAAATTTTTTGTTCAAATATAGTTATCATTATATATTTTGTGCAGTAGAATTAATGATACTGATTTAGATTCCTTTGTCGATTTATATTGCTCATTTGAGCATTGCAAACTTCACAAGATTAGAATTATTTTTAAATGTTTTGAGAAATATTATTTAAAATTGGAAATTTAATCAAATAATAGATTATTATCTATATTTATTTATATTTACTTAAGTTAATTTTATTACTATAGGTATAAGATAATATAATTATATTGAATATAATATAATGATCAGTCATTTCCAGCATTTGATCTAAAAAACAATCAATTTAAAAGTTTTATTATTCATGCAATTTGATTTAAAAATCAAATAAACTATTAAATTAATTTGATGACTATCTTAATTGAATATATTTACAACAATATACATTAGTCATTATTTTCAAGTTAGCAAATGTTTTTAAAAATACTTTTTTTTTTTACATAATTTCCAATCGAAATAAAACAACATTTTTTTTTTAAATTTATAATTTTTAATATTTTTATTGTTATAATTTTTTAAGTTTTTATTTATTTATTTATTTATTTTTTTGAATGAAACAAATATTTTAAATTTTACTTTCTGAAGCAGAAATCTTTCAGAGTATTTTGATACTTCAAATTGAAATTCCAACTAGTAGGTAGTTTATGAGTTTTAAATATTTAAAGTTTGAGAAACCGAGAAAATATATAGATCAGCATTTTGCAATGTTTCTTCTTTCTTCTTCTTTCCTTTCCGCTCACCATAATTTTAAATATTTTTATACATTATTTATTTATAATTATTCTTTTTTTTTCTGAAAATTATGTAAAAAAAAGCGGGTAAGTGAGTATCGCTCTGCTGTACATTAGGTGGTGGGATGGACCTCGGACTAGGGAAGGTTAAATTTGAATGCAATGATAGGTATCATTGTATACGAAAAACGATTCTGAACGGAGATGATTTGTCAGTCTAGGAAATATTATGAAAAAATCGAAAAAATGTATTAGTTAAACGTTATTTTACACGTGTATTTTTGATTTCAAATTAAAATTTAAACTTTAAACACACGTAACATTTTTTAAATTGAACAATCCTCAAACTTTTTTATAATTATTCTAAGCTTAACTTATGGACAGCATAGTATTAAATTTTCAATTCTTAGTTTTTGATAGAAAAATATTTATAAATTTTTAACTACCAAATAGTGAAAAATATTCATGATTTTGACGAATTTTTGTCAATATTTGAACTTCAAATGCTAATAAAAAAAAATTGTGCCTATGTATTTTTATAATTTTTGAGTGAGAGTTAGAACAAGTTATGTGGACCCTTCTATTAAATTTTCAAGTAATTTGTTCCAGCTACATTTTTTTTATCAACATTTATAAAAAAAAAATAAAAAAAAATTGAAAATTTCAATTGTCTATAAATAGCTCAAAAAAAGTCAAAATATTTTGAAAATCAAATCATGTAAAGAAAATGGCAATCTAAATAACTGGTAAAATTTTCAAGTGTTTATGACTTATACTGTTTGAATAACAACAAATATCAAATATTGTTTGAGGCTAAACCGTTATTTAACGCGGTTTTGTAAAAATATAAATTTCAAACACTCATAAAAATTTTTGTCTGAATCCGGTCGAGTTTTTTTTACAGATAATTGAAAAAAAAATTATGGAGAACCTTGTACCAAATTTTCAAAACTTAGTTATAAAAGAAAAAAATTTTACGATTTTTCAACTACAAAATTACTTGCAAATTTTCGCAATTTTAACATATTTCGTATAAATTCGAACTTTTAGCACTTATAAAAAAAAATTGTGACTAACGATTTCGGATTTTTTTTTATCACTTTAAGAACAACTAATAAGAAACCTTGTATTAAATTTTCAAGATTTTCTGGCCAGCCAAAAAAATTTTATCGTTATTTAAAAAAAAAATACTAAAAAAAATTAAAAATTTCAATTGTATATAAATAGCTCAAAAAAAGTCAAAATTCTTTGAAAATTTAACTGTGTATGGAGAACGCTAATGTTAACATTTGATAAAAATTTCAAGTGTTTACATCGATTAGTTTTTGAGTTATAGCAAAATAAAAAATTCGATTTTGTCGAAAACCGGTTATGCGTAAAAATTCCCGTTTTTCTGTCATTTTTTTTATGTTTTTCTCGATTTTTTTGAAAACTGTTGGAAAATGTTTACTTTTCACCTCTATAATGCACCAAGGATATCCACTTTGCTATCGGAAACCACCCCCAAAGTTTGAAATTGAAGCATTATTTCGACTAGTTATGCTGTACACAGACACAAAAAAAAAAAAAAAACACACATCATTGTAAAATCAATACATTCATCACTCCGTTCAGAATCTAAAATTATTTTCAAAAACAATTTTAAAATAATTAGTGTTGTTTGATAAATTGATTACCAGTATAATATAAGAAATAAGAATATTTTATAAGCTTTATTATCGGAAACTAACTGATATAATGATATGGTATCCTATAAATAGATATTACACATTTTAAATTTTATATTAATGTATTTTTTGAGGTCTATTTGAATTAGTATATTCAGATATTTATATTTTCATATTACCTATTATCGGCAAACAAGAATATATTATATCGTATAGCAATTATGTCTGATAATATGCATTACAGCGAAACATAATATATTGAAATATCATAATATGTAATATTATTATTTTATTATATTATTTAATATTATCTTATTATTTGAATATTCAATCGCACTAATTAATATTTAAACTTTTTATTCAACTAAAATTAGCTGATTAGCTTATAAATCACGACAAATGAAAAACCGAAAAAAATATTTATAACACGCCTTTAAGATCATACGAAAACCACGATAGAATAACACTGCGTGAGCTATAAAAAATTATTCTCGTCTAACATTCCAAAGGTGATTATCGGGTCACGCGTAATTTGATACGAGCTTTTATCGTCTGGAGTACGCGGGTTGGGAGAAAAAAATTGTTTCACCAACTAAAATGGTTGAGGCACGACGTTAAAATAAAAAAAAAAATAATGATAATAAAAAAAATATAAAAAAAATTCAGGATAGAGCGCGGAGTGAAAAAAACAACAATTATTCGTCCGGGATGCTTTGTACGGAAACAATAAAGGAAATAAAAGTTAAAAGTTCTAGCACAAAGTTGCGAGCACACTTTCTATTGTATAATACGCGGACCAACGGGTAAGAATAGAAGTGGGAATGTTTGGGTGTGCGAAAAAAGTTCTTTTTTTTTTTTTAATTTCATCGCGGTCGTTATCACAACCGGGTTTGTGTCACCTCGACGGAATCGTTAAAGACCCTTATTCGTCCCTCTTTTCGATATGGCTTGTTTACCAATCTCTTATGATATTTAATCATAATACCGACCACTGGCCGTACCGCAGTCGTAACAATTTTGCCTGAAAACAGTTGTGACTAACGTAAAAAAAATAATAAAATCAATCAAATAAATGGTCTCGTATGGATATTGGAACTTGACATATTTTGATGTATTAATTTAATCGACACTGGTCACCGCGTTTTAAAATTGTTATTTATTTGTTACTAATCATTGTTTTTTTATCACTCGGGATCGACATGTTTAATATTGTTTTATGCAATCATCGTATTTTCCATATGAAAATACGTTATTAGGTAGGTACGTAACATATTACAATATTATTAATTATATACCATAAAATAGTAATGCTTCTCAACCATTTTATTGAACGCTGAGCTATACTATTACATAATATTGTGTTTATGAATTGTTGACCTTAGAATTCACAACTAATAAAATTGGTAAAAAAAAAATAAATAGCAAAAACTTCGATAAAAACATTTATTTGTGGACAAATTTTATCTGTATTAGAACTTAAGTTAAATATAACATAAAATACGAGTATATCATAGATATTATCAAAGTTATTTATTTTCATTATATTTATCTATAACGGTGATATTTGTCTCGAATACGTGATGTAAAATTCTAAACGTTTGCTACAAATACATAAACAACATTTTGTCAACGTTTCTTTAAAACACTGTCGGTTAAATGTTTGTATACTATAGCTATTTTAGTAAATAGTGCAAGAGTCATGTAGCAGTACTTTTAGTGCATAATATACTCCTAGTGTATGATATACTGATTGAAAAAAAACAAACTTCGATCGCTTTGTTAGAATTTCACTGACGATATCCGGGTTTGTCGAACGCTGATCATTATTATATCGATAACTTATACGGTATTAATGTATTATCTGTGTACGCGAGCGCGCGTGTATGTGTATATGTAATTTTCTATTTCGCACACAGATTACGCGGAACAGTTAAAGAAACATTTTTGATAATGACCCGGAGACATCTGCTCGGTTGTTTGAAACAGAAAATATAGGCTCGCATGCAGCCAAATAGTAAAACGGTAGAACTAATAAAACCAAATTGATTTCGTGAAAAGAACAAAACGCGTACTAAACGGCGGCCAAACGGAAGTAACCTGCGTGAAACTGCAGTGCAGGTAGGTTTAAACAAATAAAATAAAAACTAAAAACAACAGTCATCCACGTAATAGTGTATATTATATGCGTGCGATATACACGTATATTGTATATATATATATATAGATGGATTAAACAAATGAAAAAAAAAATTGCTTACTGTTATTATCGCGATCATCACTTTAATCGTTAAATGAGGCAATATAATAAAGTCATATAGAAAATATGCAGTACAATGAGCGTTTGCCGAGTATAGGTATGTGTAGTTAACGAATAATGAAACGATAGCCTTAAAGTTCTAGCCGCCAACATTGTGATTGATAAAGTTTTGGTCTTTAGAAAACTTTTCTGTTGTTATTTAACTTCCACAGCGTTGTGGAAAAACCCTATAGTAACAGCTCGCTTTATATGTCCAAATCAAACGTCAAGTAGTTTTGCAATAGCATAGCGAAATATTTAATGAGAGTGGGAAAAAATATTAAAGTGGTTGAACCGTAATTTCAACAGTAAAATAAACGATTATTATTGTAAAATATACGTTTATGAGTTTTTTTTATACATTCCCGTGACGGTACTTTGTTTAATTTCACTAACTTGCCGCTTATAAATTACTATCTGGTTATAGAATTTAATTTTGTCAAGTTCTATTTATACAGAATTATATTTTACATCGAGAAAAAATATGTATGAATGTGGTATCTAGGTACTGATATTGTTAAGTATTAAACTTTGTGTATTTATATTAATATAATATGTTATTTTAATTTTTACACACAAATTAATTAAATTCAGAATATCGTTGTCGTTTAAAGTTTATTTTTGTTTTGATTGTGTTTTAATTGTTTTTTCATAAATTAGAATGTGCGAGAAATAGGTACTCAAAATCACAAATAAAATTAATCTGATAAACTACTCGTAAATATAATTTAATAATATATTCTATGATGTTCAAATATCATTGATGATGTTATTACATATTTTTAGTTAAATTTATTATTAGAATGCTTCTTATTTATTTGAATTTTGCTTATCTCACTATCTTATCTTAGTTTTACGCGTTAGTATATTTATAAAAGATAACTCCTCAATAAAAATCTAAATTATAATAACATATTATATATATAAAAGTACTAAATAGCTATCTTCTTATTCCAACTATGTAAAAGTTTGAAGCCGAAAAAATGACATAATTATCTTATCTTAAGACTTAAGAAATGAATGTTCATAAAATATTAGATATAAACCATACAAATGATCGTTCTTAGAATTCTTATAAAAAGTTAGAAGGTCAGTATAATTATATAATTCATAACATTTAATTACGAGCACAGAATTTTAAATTGAATTCAGTGAGTATATATTTTAGTAGTGTTGTAATTTAAGTTTGCTCGTACTGAAAAGTGAAATCTACAATAAATAAATAAAGCATGTAGATATATTTGTCCAATTATCTGATATAATCTAAATATTGCTGATAGTGTTTTAGATATTGATTTTTAGCTACTTGTTGAATTGAAAAAAGAAGTTAAATTCAACTAAAAAATTGTATTTGAATTTAAATTGCATTGAATAAACCTGTTTAGTGACAATTGAAATGGTATAATAACAATTATGTTAGAAATTCATACCATTCAGATATGATATACGACTCAAAATGATTTAATAGTTTTAGAGCTTACGCACGGCTTTACTATGAGTGTTAAGTGATTTATGCATGGGATTTACATACCGTTTTATCGTAAAGTAGTTGGATTTTACAGTTCAATTGCACTGTAGACCCGATACGGGCGGTGACGTTGACGGGTCCGGGACCATCCTCAAACAACGGCGACCATTTCGATCCAGCTTCGTGTTGATGATGATTTTCATCGATCAAGTTTACATCCATCGTAATTTCTGTTGTCGAAATGTTTTCTGCAAAAATATGGAGAACAAAAATGTCAAATTGTAAACTTTATTTTACAGTTTTACATATTATTAACGCGAATACAACATTAGTTAGTGTTCTAAAAATCTGTAATATTAGCTATTTTATCGTATTCATAATGTTATAACTTATAATGTTATGATTTAGGTCAGGGCATTCATTAGTAAGAGCAAATCATATATCAGTAAACATTTATTATAACGCGTTAACCACGATGCTACATGTAATAATATCGTAACACGCCGTGTATATTATACATGTTATATTTATATTACATTTTATAAGTGTCTGCTGTGGTTTTGCTCACCGTTCGCATGGGTGCATTTTGAGTGTTTATGCATACATTTCTACAACGGTGCACAGTGATAAACAAAAATCAAAATACTCAAAAGTAAAAATGAAAAAAAATCCCTATAGCTTACAGTAGGATAACGAAAACTAAAAACGAATCGCCATAGAGTGGTATGGGCATAGACAGAATAAGGGAAGTATCTAATATTCTAATGCAATCAATTATTGATTATCTACCCCCCTCTATGCACTACGATAAAAAAATCATCCTGATCAGAAAAATGACGTAAAAATGTACTTAAAAATACAGATTTCATTAAGAATATACTGGAAAAAAAAAATCATAGAGTAGCTATATATCTTAAACGCCATCAATTTTGTAATATAATTTATGGATTTATAAAGTATTTTTTTTTTGTTCGTTATAAAATATTAAATGTAATACAATAGTAATATTGTTACAATATTACAATATTAAATTGTTTTAACAAGATGATTTAAGAACATTACAACATTTGGAATTCTCACGAACACAACAGGTTTGTATTTTTGTAATATGCATAGTTTTGTTTAATTAAATTTTTTTTTTTTAATGGATACAAACTGTGTTAGAGGTGACTTGTAGCATGTCAAATAAATACCTAAAAGACATTTTTTCGTTTGTTACAACCATTTCTACTAAAGAACGTTTGTGGATTTTTCCAAGAAATGTCTTAAAATCTCTGCTATTCCTGTTATTTTAAATTATAGTATGGATATTACTTTATTTTAGCTTTGGCGTATATTGTTTACAGTTTCACAGGCTGAAAATGTTGGTTAAAGGTAAATTAGAATTTTAAATCCACCCGGGAATATTAATATTTACTTGCTCACTACCAGGCTAGTATTTTAGGTAAATAATAATATACGGAATGATCCATTTAATGTAACACACTTATTATTTCAGAAACATTGTATAATGTTTATAATAATAATATTTTTTAAAAACATTTATTTTATATAATTTCTAGTTAGAAAATAATATTATTAACAAAAATATTAATTTCATAATTTAAGGAAAGTTTCTTATATTATTATAAATATAATATATGTATTATAGCTACATACTCAATAAAATAAACTGCTCGAAGACCACATACTAAATACCATCGTAAAAGATTAGAGATTAGAAAAAATAAAATAGCATGAACTGGATATTTCAAATGAAAAATTAGAGTTACAGTATAAGAAATAAAGGTAGGATGTAGTATAACAATTAATCGAAAGAAACGATTTATAAAAATTACTTAATATTATTATTGATAGCTCCATATTGTATTTTGATACGTCTGTCAGTTTTTCTTTTGCAAAACATAAACATGAACATTCACAATAAGTAATAATTAAATTCAAAATATCAATAGTTATTAAGGCGAAGACATACAGGGTGTAACAAGACTTTTTAAAAAATATAGTAACATTTTTAATGGAAGTTTGTTAAATAGTCTTGTTACACCTTACATATATTTGATGTAGTTTTGTTAAACTTTACATAAGAAATACTGTGATACGAAATCACCATAATATCTTATCATTTATCAATAATAATAATAATAATAATAATTAATCAGCTGTTATCAAAAAAATTAAATACATGTAATTTTTTGGATTTTTTTTTATGTTTTAAATAATGTGTTTTATTAAGATTTTACTCTCAAGTATATTAATAGTTAACTTAAGTATTAAAAAGTGTAGGTAACAAGTGGGTATCGCTCTGCTGTATATTAGGGGGTGGGGTGGACCTCAGACTATGGAAGGTTAAATTTGAATGCAATGATAGGTATCATTGTATACGAAAAACGATTCTGAACGAAGATGATTTGTCAGTTTAGGATATATTATATTTAAATATTGTCAAATATTCTATTTTGAAACAAATAGTATAGTTTTTATATGTTACTATGGTTACTATGGCCAACATTCGCATTATGAGCGTATGAAATTTAATTTAAATTTTGACATATTTCGTATAAATTCGAACTTTAAACACTTATAAAAAAAAATTGTGACTAACGATTTCGGATTTTTTTTTTATCACTTTAAGAACAACTTATAAGAAACCTTGTATTAAATTTTCAAGATTTTCTGGCAACCCAAAAAATTTTTATCGGCATTTGAAGAAAAAAAAACTTAGAAAAGTCGAAAATTTCAATTGTCTATTAGTAGCTTAAAAATGGTCAAAATATTTTGAAAATTTAACTGTAAAGAGATAACCATAATATAAATATTTGGTGAAAATTTCAAGTATTTACAATAATTCGTTTTTGAGTTACAGCAAAATCAAAAAATCGATTTTGTCGAAAA
The DNA here is from genome assembly GCA_020882235.1 of Schizaphis graminum. Taxonomy (NCBI): domain Eukaryota; kingdom Metazoa; phylum Arthropoda; class Insecta; order Hemiptera; family Aphididae; genus Schizaphis; species Schizaphis graminum. Next base: position 11,529,517 of record CM037032.1, read on the forward strand.
GTGGTTTTTCCGTAAAATTTCCATTTTTCTGTCATTTTTTTTTTGTTTTTCTCGATTTTTTTGAAAACTATTAGAAAATTTTAATTTTGACCCCCCTAAAGTACCAACTAGATTCAATTCCCTATTCAAAGAGGGGCTGAAGTCAAAAATCGGAGCATTATTACTGCTCCAAATGTTGGAGTCAGACACAAAAAAAAAAAAAAAAAAAAAAAAAAAACACACATCATAGTAAAAGCAATACATTCATCACTTCGTTCAGAATCTAAAATATACACATAATATAGTATTAGAATATTAAATATTGTGTATACGACATATTATATTATGATATATTAAACATTAAAATGTCCAGTTAATTTTGTGTATTTTTAATTTTCATGTAACACGAAATTTCGGCCAAAAACTAGTAGTAACCAATACATTTTTACTTCTAAATACTCTTGATAGGTATGCATTTTTTATTCTAATTATTTACAATAAAGATATTTTGTTTTTTAATTATAATATAATATGCTATAAACTAAAATAATATGGATTTTCGCTGACCAAAATATACGGGTTTTAATTTCAATTTTTTGGATTAATGTATAGGAGCCACATGGGCCGGATCTAAGGGGATACGAAGCAAATCAGAGAACTTGAAGACCTTGGGGCAACAACGAAACATGTCCTTTTTTTGAAATTGTTCAACAGACAAAAAAAACATTGTAAATAATTCCAAAAAAAAAAAAAAAAATTAGAATTTTTTTAAAAAAATAGTAAACTTTAGTTATAGAGTACATACAACATATGTACTAGTAGATAGTGTTTAACTTTTAATAATAAGTTAAGGAAGCAATAAAAACTTGTTTGGACATATCTTGTTGTTGCACCGTAATACTAATTTGCTTGGACATGTCTTGTTGTTGCACTGTAATTTAATATTTTTGGATATGTCTGGTTCTTGCACCAATCGACGTGTTTTTTTTTTTTTATGATAATGTTAGCCGAAAAAGTGATTTTGACCAAAATATGGAGATGTCTGATTGTTGCCCCTAGGTCTTCACTTGTCACGGAATTCTTGGTCATGGAGCGCCAAATAACAGAGACGTAATAAAGGAGTGCTGAATAATTATGAGAGCACACTAATTTAATAATTTGCTCCTGGTAAAATATACGCTAGATCCGGCTCTCACCGTCATAAATCATAATGCACCTAATATGCAATAACTTTCATTTAGAGTAATAATATTATTAATATTGATGATTTATTTAGTTACGCGTATTGGAATTAACAATCGAATTACAGATTTAAATAAATATTACGCATCTTCACACGCACATTGTTCACTGGACAGTGTTTCTAATAAAATAATATTAAGATACGAAATAAAATAATCTATGAGAAAGTTGGAATGTATGAGTCAGGTGTATTTCATATTCGATCGAAATCGTACAAATAACGCAATATATAATATTCGCGGAAAGTAAACGTCGGCAGTGTTATTTTATCATAGTAAACATATTGTAGTATATTATTTGTTAGGTTTGAACAAAATACGAGAGAAATTATATATTTTTAGACTTGTTGCGTGGTGGGCGACGCGGCGGCTAGTGGGTATGGTGGTAGTATGGGAATGAATAGGTAATACGAGTTTCACAGTATACGGGCGTTCAAATACGAAGGAAGTCAGTTTGCTGTATCATTGGTATAGGTGTCAAGTCAACATCGTCATTGAGCGGTTCACTGTAATTACATTTGAATTTAACGATACATTTTCGCATTTGAAAAACGATTCCAAGCTATATTATTACAAAGGATATTTTTTATATTATGATATAGGCATTTTATTATATTGCTACTAGTAGTTATTTATTTTACAACACTATTACAATAAATATCCGTTATAATATATTTATCATATTATGATTATCACTATAATATTATTTATTAATTATATCATATCCTATTATATTAATGTTTGAAGTTCTTTTAAGTTGTTATATCTGTTAATTTCTAACTTACAAGAAAAATACATTTTTATATACAACTGATCATTTTTCCTGTTCTCTTTAATACATTTTCAATGGAATTTCTTATAGTACCAACTGGATTCAATTTGCTACCAAAAATCATCTTCATAAGGACCAATTCACTTTTGGTACCATAAAAAATGTCCACATACACAAAAAAACACATCATTGTAAAACCAATACATTTATCGTTCTGCTTAGAATGGCAACACCCAATAAAACCGTTAGGAAAATAAAATTTTAAAATTATACAATATTATCATACCTAATGTTATTATATTATACTTGGCGCCGTTAACTTATTTGCATGACATTTATTGTACAATGAATGGCAGGTAGTTTTTCAATAAAATTCGATTGTGCAGATACGCGTTGTGGCTTTAGAATCGACAAAAAAAAATTGTACACATTCGCTGCTAGTAAATAGTTTTCATTTATTTCGCCAGGCGCTCGATTTATATAAACGTGCAGTGTACCTATTTGGACTTCTTTTATATACCGACTTACAGTGTTTTCCAAATGGTGTCATTGTCTCACTATGTTTTTAGTGTTTCACACATTTTTGTTTCGATGACCAACAACTTAAAGAAATGTGTATAATGCAATTTGACATAAAGTTTTATCAGATGTAGTTTAATGAAAATTATACGTATTCGTTGTGATCGAATACGACTTAGTTTTTATTTTTATAATCCTGGTACAGAACATAGATATCGTACTGGATTGATTAAGTTTGAGTAACACTGGTAAGCGTACCGACAACTCTGTGACGGGCAAATATATCGTTCTGTGTATTTCGTACTCTTTTGTCTGCGGATGTCCACCAAGTCACAATCAATCATTTGGCAGGTGAAAAAGGTGCCTGGAGTCGGAACATTTGTTGCTAAAATTATACTATGGTTAGTAATTGCATTAAAACCCGTACTCATGGAACGTCCTCTTACCGAAATATTTCCAGGTGAATCGGGTTGTGCCAGCGAGAAAACTAAATTACACGTTAAAGTTTAGTTTTCACACACAAACACGTGCATATTCTGTCATCAACGCCGAGATAATAAGATAATAATAATCCTTTGTAGTAATTTAGTCGGATATTGAATTAAAATCGTTCCACAACTACGACAACGGTGATGAAAGTGGCGATGTGATGACGATGATGAGCGTCATAGCTCAATATAGTATGCTAACCCAAGCCCAGTGTCTCTTTAACCACCGATATTATAAATTGGTTATCTACGAGAAAGAAAAAAGAATGATCGATTTTCTACTACGAGGACACGAATAGTCTATGGACGATTATTTGCTTACGGGTTTCCGACAATATTATCCGACTATAAACTATTACAGTGTTTCCCAACTGGTGTTCCGCGGAACCAAAGGGTTCCGTCAGTCGGCGCCAAGGGTTCCGTGAGAAATTTGAAAAAATATAAATTAATTAACAATATTTTTGATTCAAATTATGATTCTAACATAGAATAGCTCCAATAATTATATGGTGGTTCCACAAAACTTTCAAGCTCCTGTAAAGGTTCCGCGAGTAAAAGAAGTTGGGAAACACTGAACTATTATATTATCACGTAGGCTTAATGAAATTCGCAATCATCCGGCAGAAATCTATAATTTTCTACGATTACACACCAAATTAGGTATAATATAATATCATGTCGACACGACTAAGATATACTTTTAAAATTGTCTTTATTATTTATATACCTATTTATAACATATAAAAATCAAATGTTTAAGAAACTTATAACATAATCACTCCAGACTCTGATGCATGCGCCTTGATGGTAAATCAAAAGACCATTGTGGCCATCATTCACGTCGCGTCCGCTATATACTTGAATTGTTCATCACTTTCAACTGTGCTAAATCTCATTATATTCCAATGATTAATTTGTTGTACTATATCGGAATCCCCCATTCTGTGCTAGTTACAAAAATGTCGTCTTTAAAAAAAAAAAAAAAAAAACAAACGAAATCAATTTTAATCTTACATTTCTATTAAATTATTACTTTTATTTGTATTGACCATTTCGTGTGTCATAAATTAAGGTTATATATAAAAAAAAATATTTTCCATTGTCTAACTGTAATTACTACTCGTCTTGAATCCAAGTCCCTTTCAAAAGGATTTTGTTTTAAATGTATAACATACGTTAAAAAAAACTTCAAAAATAGCAACGTCTTTACTTTTTGCTTTCTGACAACTTAATCTCGAAAATTATAGTTTGAATAAAAATACTTCTTTATCGACATTTTTAACCGACATATAAAAAACCGTAATTAAGACAGTGCAATACTTTTTGACAAGACTTACCATTATTATCAGTATTTTATTTTATTTTATTTTATCTCTTCACTATTTGTATTATACAATAATCTAGGTTAACAAACGCAAGTGACTGTCTTATTAAAACTATCCAAGAAATACGATAAGTGTACTTGTAATGTACGTAAATGACATAACTTACTGTCTATTTGATTGTAAAACTCGACTTGAATATAAAAAAAAAAAATCAAAATTTTTCGGTAAAGTTACGCTGTGGAATTATAATACTATATTATAGTATAGTAATTGCCTTAAGGCCCGTGTGCAGAAGACACCTTCATTTGCCGCCCCTACTGTTATTTCGCCACTCGGCTGTGAAAACAAGATTACACGACAAATTTCCGTTGTCTCTCACACACACATATATACACACAAACGTGCATTTGTCATCAACACGGAGATAATAAGAGCCTTTAGTAAGTCAGAAATCGAATTAAAAACTGCCACCGTCGTCTTCTGACAATACGAGCCAGTCAGCAGTGGGTGTGACGAGAAGTGTTTTTTTAACTTTTTTTTCTATCGAATTGCGAATGTAATACTCTACTTAATTGTGATTATTCTTACGTAATTAACTTATTGCAAGTATACTTCGAGGTGGTTCATAGACACGTGGTTTTTGTGGTCAGCTGCAGTTAGTATCGTAAATAATATCATAGATTGTTCATCGCGCATAGTTTGATGTTTAATAATCAAAATATATGTGCATGTTAAAATCGATTATACAAAATATGCATATAATATTTTAATTTTTGTTTGATTCATTGAAGGTATAATTGATAAAACGGCCCGCGGCGTAAGTATTGGTTCTATAATGAGCTTTCGAGTTTTCTCTTATATTTTCTGCTAATACGTTTTTTAAGTTGTACGCATAATTAAAGTATTAAAGTAAAAAAAAATAAACATAACACATATTTCATAGAGTCGAGTCAAAATAATTTATTATTAACCAGTGTATATTGATTTGGGTTTTTATAATATCACAATATGTCCTTAAAATAGCATGATAAAAAACTATAATTTTCAGCATTAATTTTCTTATTATATTTTGTATAGGATTTTACCTTCATATTTTGTACACGATTATAATTCTGAAACTTTTGGTTTATATACAGTAAATTATTAAATTGTCATTATATCTGAAATATCTGTCAATAATAAACTATACACTTTTTAAATCAAAATAATTGACCTTAATTTATATTCTAAAACAAGTACTCAACTTCAGAATGGTAGCTATTTGGAGAATTATTGTGGTAACTAACTTTTGAAAAATATCCAAATGAAGTCCATTAAAGATTCTCGTGAACTTAACTTTTATCAAGATTTATGTTGAATATATTAACGATTTATTATTTCTCATAAACTTCCATACTTTGATTGCATTCGATAATGCTACAATTCTTGTGGCAAACCAAATAGTATTAAAGATTTATTTTTAATTTATAGTATTTTGAAACGTTTTAAAAATATGATAAATATTAGCCAAAAAAGTAAATTTATTTCATTATACAAGTTTCAAATACAATTAACGATAAAACGCATACTTAATATACTGGACCAAAACTATCTATGTTATATATTTTTGTCACGCCACTTATATAAACCTGATTATACATTAGTAAGTTGACTCGTGAACTTAAGTTTATTTATTAATAAATTATGAGGTAGATATTTTAAAAATTACTGGGGAAAAAATAGATGTTCTTGAAGCAATTAATTACAAATACGATTATAACTTATAAGTATAGAGTAATTAATAATTATACATATGATTACGTATTGTCTTTGTGATTTAAATCAAATTGTCATTATATTGATATTTGGGAATGATATGTAATATATATATAAATTATATATATATATTATTACATATATTATATGTATATGTATATATGCTCATTTCTAGTTGCCTGAACTTCCTCAAAAAGAATTTGTATAACATAATTTAAAAACATATGACTATTTTTAGGCTATACAAATAATATAATATAATTTACATATTGTAGTTATTGTTATTGCTAATTTCTTAAAATTATATATCCTACATTTTGAATTCAACCACTGGAGTGGTAAATTGTATTCTTTTTATTATAGAATAGAGATAAAGTAGAAAAAATGTAACAATAAATTATTTGTTCAATGAATAATATATATTTCGAATGGAAAAATGCAAGTGCAAACATATAAATAATTAATAAATAATTGAATATTTAATCTGATTTTTTTTAAATGTAAAAAAAACATATCGTTATAGGTGAATATATGAAAATAATTGGTAATTAGGTAATTTATTATTATTATTTATTTATTATTATGAGTTAAGCGATAAGGTCATATACGTTCAAAACCGGTTTCCTTTGTCTCCAAAATCAGGTTAGATTCTTATATATATATAGATTATATAAATCGATGAGATAAGAATTATTTGAATATTTGGTAACTCAGTACATTGCCATCAACTGTCTAATATTGTAGTCGTAATTCGTAAAATGCGTTCATATTTGAAAATAATATGATATAATAATAATTTAGATATTCAGATGTAAAATATTAACAATTTTATATGTTTTATATTATAGTATTAATTTGTATAGATAATTAAAAACAGGATAATAATATGCTATTATAATACTATTATATTACACGACATAATATCGTGTGAGACATGCAAATTGTACATATAAACGTATCGGATGATAGCTTAACTGGATATCACTAATATGGGCGCATATTGTGGCGTATGAGGCAAAACCGACGACGACAAACATCGCTTAAGTTTGCACACGAGCTAATTTATAATTTGTGTTGATTGTTCCGAACTTGTTGAGCACACAGCGAAACCTTGGCCGTTTACAATAACTCTATGCCAGTTATTTCCGCATGCAACGAGAGTCACGGGCTCTGCCTGACCCATATGTATCATACATTTATATCTATTATGACTATACTACCTGTGTCACTGTATTATACTAATCAAGAATTATTTATGATATGAATACAGTAACCCACTGTCGACGAATTTAAACAACCGATTTAAGGCTTAGTTTGAGTAGGGTCACCACATCTACGTAAAATAGGAAAAAAAAAATGAAAAAATCCCTAAAAATTGTTTGATAATTGTAATAATTAAATAATATTTTGGATAATATGTCACATACCTATTCTAAACGAGGTGTGTTTTTGGAATGGGAAATAGCTGATACGGGTTTGTAATTAAATTGTATGTCTTGTGCTAACTGCTGACAAACGATAGCATTTAACGATCGTACGACGAAAACAGTTGTTTTGTTTATATTTTATATAATATGGTTTTAATAAAAACTGTACAAATGTATTGTTTTGTTACTTTTGTGTATTTTTAATTTTGCGTACACACTACACATAATAGTAATATAATAGCAATAATACCAGAGATCATTGTCTAAAATTCGTACAAAACGCATTCCGTTAGAAGTATACCGAGAAGAGGGAACAAGAGACAAATTCGCTTTAAACGAGACGTATGGTCACCCCGAGTTAAAGAAAAATTGGAAGTAGTTTTTACTTTTCTTCCTTAGTTTTGACATGTAAGTATAGACGTATTCCCACGAGCCAACCAATCGTTGTTGATAAATTTATATACAAGACATGGATACACATTGATGTTGATTTATAAAATATTAAGCAATTATTTTTTTTTTTTATCAAAAAGTTTTAACATTTAATGTTATTACTGTTGAGAATACTATAGAAATTTTTAATTTCTTATTTAGAAGTAGAATATATACCTATCTGGAAATTTTAATATACAAACTATAAATATCGATTTTTGAACTAGTGGTTAATAAATAATAGGTGATTCTAAACTTGAATTACTTATAACAATTAAACTATTCGATAGAAATTATATTTTTATATATTTAAACTGTCTGATAAATAATTTGCTTAGAAATATGATATTAAAAATGTAGGATGTAATTTAGAATAGTAAAGATAATGATTATGATAAAACATTATTTTTTTTTAAATTGTATTTTCTTAATAATTTCAAATTATCTAATAAAAAAATATTTCCATAAACGATAAAGTTTTTAGAGTAAATTTAAATGAACGTTTGCTCCCAAAATAATAATTATCTTGTATTAATAAATCAAACGAGTGCAACTATTGTACAAGTAATAGTAATATGAAGTTTTAATTTATATCGGAACACCTATAGCCAGTAATTATAATAAATGATATTTCTTCAAATAAGACACACTACAGTATTTCAAAAACTATTAACATTTTTGAAAATAGTTTTTATATAGTTTGAATTCATTAAAAAAAAAAATATATATTCTACTCTTTTTATATACAACAAACATTTTAATTATATATTCCAATATAAAATATTATTCAGAGTATTTCGATTTATACAAATACAAATTTAAGACAAGTGGTTTATTAATAGTTATAAGTACCTATTTAAAGTTTAGATGAGCAGATTAGTCGATAAACGTTTTGAGTGGAACCTCTGTTCCATTTTACTTCGCTCATCTAATACGTCTTACAATGCATAAACTACTGGTCCAACATTCAATTTTAATATAACAAGTAAAGTGCTCCAGAAAATATTCTGCTTTGGGACAATATATTACGTTGTAATTGAAAAAAAAATAATAAAAATATATTTTTTTAATGAATGCTAACTATATAAAAACTATTTTCAAAAATGTTAGTAGTTTTTGAAATATGGTGTTTTATGTCAAATAGATGAGTCAGTATAATATGTAATGTTTTATCAAACGGCTGTATATACCAGTGTTTGAAAAATATTATATGATTTGCTAATGATGCATAGCACATATTTCAAAAATTGAAAAATTATTGCTTTTAGAATTTTAGATCAATATTTTGTAATATAATATATTATAATATTATGGATTATCTTCATAGTTCATGCCATTCATACGGCGATTGATCAATCTGTAACACCGCAGCCGCGCCACAGCGATAACGTAATAATGTTACATTAAGAGTTGTAAGTATATATGACTATAGTTTTATAGTCTATACTGCGCCGTAGTAATGTCGTATACCTAACGTTATTTTATAACGCTTACCGTGTTTATTAAATGTATGCAGTATGCACGTTAGCGGTTATTGTTGTAATTTAAATTTATGAATTTAAAATCATAGATACAATAGTGTCTATAAACCATATAATAATCAACGAGGTTATTCGTAGAGTTTATTTTTTCTGACTCACTTCAAGCCGGTTTACATACACGATATAATATTATACGACAGTTTTTCAGCAACTCAATGAGGTATAATCGTGTTATTGTGTTTTTAAATACAGTTTTTTTTTTAAATAGATAATATTATACTAATATAATAACCATATTAAAACGTCAATGAGGTTCGAGTCTTTGTCTGTTGTACGTAAACTATTTCTACTCGAAAAAACACATTACGGTAAATTATCGTTTCTAATTATTAACGTGTACTCTTTATAATACTGGTAAAATTCGTTTTACAAACAAACAAAATCACGCTCTGTCCATTTCAATGGCCGTCCTTTTAACTATCAGCTTTACGTCGTTATCGAGTTTATTTAAAACAAAAGAATATAATTTTGAATTACCACAATGTTATCTGTTGGTAGATGAAAGGTGGCTGAAAAGTGTCTCAGCCCTCTCAAAAGATCTCATAAATCTAAAGAGTGTCTCGAGATTTTAGTGGCTTACTATAAACATGATATACTGCAGTCATTATTATTATTATTATTATTATTATCATTATATACGTGGGCGATTTTTGCGAGTCCGTCATGACGCAATTTCAAGGAAAACTGACCGAAATCTCGATTTTGTATTCACCCGTGTTTGTGATTTATTTTTGTTTTCTTGGCGCGTCAAAACGAATTTTTTCTCTTTTTGCTGACAAACATAGCGTGACGAGTCAATAAAAAAATGTTAATAAAAACAATGTAAATCACATTATCATAATAATTTATTTTAACAAAGTATATCTTAATACGTATTGACTATTGTTCTTATTTAAAGTGTATTATTTATAAAGCGTACGTTACATATAATACATGATTTTCGTGTAATGTTCATTTAATATTTTGCGATTTTTGATTTAGAATATGTCACGAGTCACCGAAATATATCAAACTTTAAACTGTATTGCGCACTCGCGCGTTATTATTGTTCCCAAGAGTTATATTTGTACAAAATGCGTTAAATATTCCCCGCGAGATCTGACAAGAAATTTCTGAATGTTTTTCACTTTTTTTTCGTCGCAAGAAGATCTTAACTCTCACGTCTACTCCGAATAATAAACATTTTTGTCAAAGTATTCATATTGCATTCGTAAGCCGTTTTTGAATCACGTCCGAGTCGTTTGTACACGCGCACTGTATACGCACTTCGGTCGCAGTCATCCGGAAAAGTTTTCACTCGACAACGTCAGATCATTCGCGCAATGATGAATATATTTCAATACATCGAAGACATAATTCTTTTAAAAGGCACAGAATCACATTTTCTGAGCAGAGTAAAAATGGAATTTATTTGATTTTTCGTGAGTTCTCATGTACTATTGTGTACATAACTATATGTTTCTGGTGAATACGATTTTTTTTTTTATTTTATCAATGACGTGAAGTCACAGACATTTTACCGTTATAAAGATGATGTTGTACGAGTACAATAGAAAAATATCATACAATTTTAGAGAAAAATTAAATTTCACTTACTAAGTCAGCGTTTTAGTCAGTACAGGTCACATCTTCCAGATACATTAGGTATGTACAAATTATTATGACATATTATATTTTTGATCGAGTGTATTAGATAATTTAGTAATTTTAGTGCCACCTAAACATTTGCGTCGTGCAGACTACTTAAAATTTCTCTTCACATCGTGGTGACCAAAAGAAAAAACAAAGTTTGCTTATTGTTCTTTAATCCTTAGAGATCAAACAATAGTAACGTGATGGTAGTAATCGTTTTAAAAGTCAAAATATGTTCGAAAAATATAGAACAAACTTTTCGTACCGAAAACTATTTTAAAAATCATCAAGCATATAAATATATAAGAAATGAAGATGTCTTGTTGACCTTAATATTATTAAACTCTTCGAAATAACTTAACTTTTCAATGTGATAAACAAAAACGGATATATAGCTGGTAAGTCACGAAAAGTGGTTCCAATCAAAAAGATAAAGCTCGTTGAACCAGCGTTCTTGTTGATTACGTGAAAAGGTCATTTTTTTGCCCGAAATATGTGATCATAACACGAACAAAACACAGCGCATGTGCGTGTAGATATGAACTCATTCTTTTCTTCGAATACCGTCTGTTAATATTAAATCGTAGCCACCCATATATTTACCGTTTAATTAACATAACACGTTGAACCACACATCGCATATAAAATGGTTTTCCACCTGAAACGATGACGATAAAGATTATTATTAACGTAATCAGCATAATTATTATCATTATTATTGTATCTGTCGTGTAGCGACGCGTGCGGTCATCAAACGAACGAAATACCAACCCTAAAGGAGACTTACCGGAAAACGAGCGCGTACGTAATAATAATATATTCTGCTGTTCCTTTGACTTTTTTAAACGTTTGAGTCGTATAGGCACTTGACAATTCAAACAAGTCTCTCACCGCCTCTCTTGGAACGCAATGCACTCGTTGACTACGAAAACGTTAATCCGAATTGCGCATACATTGATATCATTATGTTTTATATTTCGAATTTGATGGTGTTTTCAAAATTCATTGTTAGTAGGTATAACTAATGACGCTCTTGTTTCAAGTCTTAAGTGATAACATTTTGACCGGACTAGAAAGTTATTTTTAAAGTTATTATTTTTTTTTTTTAATAAAGTTTATTTTTAGCGCTTTCACATACACTTAAGAACACCAAAACAAGCTAAAAAAATAGCACTAAAAATGGGTAAATATGCAAAAAAAATTGTCATTAAAATGTTCGTTTTTATTTTATTTTTTTATTTAAATAAATACGTATTTTTTTAGTTTTTTAAATACGACGAATCCAATAACAGCAGTATAATTTCTGGTATGATTAAAAAAAAACTAAATTAATATAAATAAATAAAATAAATTATCTGATGTAATCGGCAATAACAATATTGATAACGTACCTATTATATGAAAATAAAAATATATGTTTTCATTCGCATATTTTTTTATAGTAACAAACAAAACTATTTCGTTATTTCGTATTACAATATATATATATAAACAATATATATATATATATTTATATATATTTTGTTTTTATGTTTTAGTTATAAATGATATAATATTTGATATTATTTATGTTTATAAAAATATAAACATAAAATATAAGTTAAATAAGTCTCTTAAATTAAATATTATGATAAACAAATGAGGTAAATGTGTTTTAAAAATATATCGAAATCCGCAGGATCAGTATGCTTGGACTTTTTCATAGTTGATTGTTGCTTATATTAATATAAATTACACTATAATTATTGCGCTTATGTTTTTTTTGTTTAGGCGTTTACATTAGGATATAAATATTTAGATGTAATAGGTAAGTTAAAATAATGCCGAATGCTTGAATCAATAGAAATATTTTTTATTTTTGCATTATTTTTGTGTAACTGAGCTTAAGTAGATAATTTATACATTATAAAATCAGAAATGAGCCACAAGTTAAATTAATTCAAATACTACAGTCTACATCATTGCAGGTAATCACGGTGTGAATGGACATAAAAAGTTAACTGTATACCAATAAACAACTAAGGAAAAACGTGAATAATTTAGATTCAAAGCGCACTTTGAAAACAAAATCTTGCGTGTCGACGTATAATGTATAATAATATATAATATATCTAATTCATAAAAGCATTTTAAAATATTTTATAGTATTTTATAACTATTAATTTATGGGACATTTAATTAATACATCACCATTATTTATGAATATAAAAACTATTTTATTAATTTGATCGTACAATAATATTATAGTATTTACGAGTATCAATTATTTGTATCTGTGCCGAGTTAATAAAGGTTAAAATATATAAATATCTTGGACTTAATATAATATATGAAAAAAGTTTAACGGTTAAAAATTGTTTAGGTATGATATGTTAGAAGTGTATTTTTTTTTTTTTTTAATATAAATGGCGTTTATTGAAAATTTACAATCTGTTCATTATATACAATAAGTAAATATGATAAGGCATAATAAAATAATATGAAAAAGAAGGCTTTGAGTAACGTGAAGGAAGGCTTGCAGTCGAGTCACCTTTTACAATGAAATACAATTTGTATGAGTACTATAGATATATTTTACAGGTTAAGAAGATCTCTGCACCAGTTGCGATTGAGACGTCGTGTGGAGTTGTCAGGAAGAGTTTTTGAAGCAAATTGAGAGATCAGGTGGTTGTGGTTCTTAGGTAGTTCTCCGTGAAACCTTTTGTAGGAATTGATGGCTGTGTCATGGATGGTATTGATTTGAAGGTCATTGTGAAGTGATTTGTTCGTTACGTACCAGGGTGCATTGTTAGAAGTGTTATAAATGTAAATTATTAAATTAATAAAATTAAATAAATACAGTCAATGTAGGTGATGTCATGTACAGTTATTAAAAGATGAGAAAGAATAATTAAGAATACGATTCTTAAAAAATAAAAATTGTAATATTATAACTTATAATATTAAAATGTTTGCTTATAATTTATAAGTATTTTGTAAAATTCTTTTTAAACATATAATTGTAATTATGTTTATATTTTATTTTATAAGTATTGGTCTTTTCAGTTTTCATTTTTTAATTGCAATAAAACCAATGTATATAAATTGCATAATTTGTATCAGCGTCATGATTGTTATTCGGTTTAATTTTTTGCAATAATTATAACAAATAGAAATAATGCAAATTATTGATAAAACCTTAAGTCTACTAATTTGTATCGTGAAAAAAAAAGCTTGGTGTAAACATTACCATAACAAAGTTTAGACGTTTAATTTAGTCGTTTTTCACGTGCGTTTCCACCCCAAATCTTATCGGATATATGAATGCCTTTACTGTTTAAAACTATAAATCGAACATAGTATGAACATTAGTCAAGCGTAATCATAATACCTATACTCTACAATGGCCACTAAATAATTTCGATAATAATAATTATACAAATTTAACGACATTAATTGTACCTATTTACGCATAACATACGTATTGTGTTTATATTATAGATATTTGCGGGGATTATTGAATTGTGAGTAATATATCAAATTCATTGTTCATTGCCCATTGTATCTTTTCACGGTTATTGACCGATTACTGCGGCCAACAGAGGATTCTCCGCCCGTTTAAAAGGATTAGGAATTCAGGATACATTAACCGATATTAAAGGTCGATATATTATTCGCGGAATGAGTACACACACACACATATCTACACACGTCATACATATTTCAATTTGCTGATTCAAATTCGTACAGTGTTGACGCGTTTTTTTTTTATCCAGCTTTAGTTTAGGTACAGTTAACGATAATACATTGAAAACCTCTAAACGCATTTCACAGCTTCCGTTTGAAACCGACGATGTAAAACACACGTCAACAGCAAATTATCAGTTTAAAAATAAAAAACGCATTTACAATTTTAGCATTTATCATGCCAAAAACATGCGATCTTTCGTTTTAAACGTTAGTTCAAATTTAATTTACAAGTATTGCTTTCTGTTACGTGTACATATAGATGTAATAGTATACGAGTATATTATTTGTAAATACTTCAATTCAAAACTGTTATTGTTGTGTAATTCTACTGGGGCAAGTCCAAATATCTAAAACTTTTGATTGTGATTGGTGTATCGAGTACTTGAATTTGGATTGGTTTTTGGAATTCCTAATCGAAACGTTTAAGTAAAGATGTGCTATGTGAAAACTTCTTTGGTGGTTGGCCAAATTGAACATTTTTAACTTTGTCGTATACCGCAAATCGGCTGAAAGGAAGACAATTAAACGATCATGACTCCAAGTATATACTACTTTGTCTTAAACATTTGATCTTTGAGTAACAATGAAAAGCCCAATGGCTTTCTACTTACAGATCACAATACATATTATACTAAAATCCTAATAATATAATATATATTGACAAGCATAGTAAAAGCCATAAATGATTTTATATTTATTTTTGTAAAGATTTTATTATTAGTACTTATTGTATTATGTATTTATTATTTTTTATTTTTACTTCTTTTTCATTTATTATCGAATTATAGTTTGATAATATGAAGTTATGGTTAATGAAAATATCTATTCTGATTATTTTTATTCATCTCATTAAAATTAAAATTAAATGATTATTATTCTACAGTTCTACACAGTAAAATATGTGTATTGTATCGTTTAACTGTCAACTGATATCTATTTGGTACTTATACCAACTAAAACAATAAATTACTTATTTAGACGTGTAAATTATTTAGTTAATACTATGGTAATGTACTTTTTAAACTTTACTTTCTTGACATTGTTTGAGATAAATCTTCGCCATGATCGTATCCTTACTTATTATAAAAGCTGGCCATAAATTATTATCATTCATTATATCAGCTAAGTCACTTTATATTTCCTTTGTTTCGATATTTTACATCCAATTATTTGTATATGTAGAACAAGCAAATACTGAAGTTTATCGAAAATGACAATTAAACTTATGAAAGTGAATAAACATTGAGCATTATATCTTTATAATATTATTCATATCATTTATTCAAAGTTAATAACTGTGCAATCAAATGATTTGAAAAGTCGAGTGGAAATTTACCGATATAGAAATAAAAAAAAAAGATGGATCATTATTTTTACTATTGATTTATTAACATATTATGTTATAGCTATATTAATTGTAATAAAGTTAAACGTATAATTAAAATTATCTAATAACCAGTTAAGAAATTTAATGACAAAGTTAAATAATATAACATTATAATATTAAATTATGTGTTTCAAATATTGATCGATATTTTTAACAATCGTAATTTAAATGATTTAAATTATTAATAACTTATAAATGTGTACTTATAAGCTTAAAGAGTTTAAAATATGTGTTTTGTAATATTTATTATTTTTCGACATTTATCATGTATATTGTATATAATTTGTATGGTTAGAATATACACATTATATTTATAATTCATATATGTATACATTTATTTTGTGTACGTATATGATAATATTGATGAATTGCATAAATAAAATAAAATTTAAAAAAATATATTATTAAGGACTTTAATGGGAATAGAAAAGAGAAAATAATTGAAAATTCTTGTTATTTAGGAAATAAGAAAAACATTTAGGATGTATTTTTTTTATTATGCACGTACAACAAAAGTGTTTAAGTAAGGTGAAATTTCAATTCACTTTCAGTATCCATAGAGTTGACGGGCAGTTTTTCTACGAAGAAGGATTAGATTTCCAATTTCAAAGGAAACTTTAGTTTAATTAGATTGTGTTTTCTTCTGTAGGTTTATTAGTAATTTGGTCGTCTTGTGGAGCTGAGTAGTTTGTATGTGATGTTATAGGTCAGACATAATTTATAATTAGCTGAATAGCCTTCCGAAAAATAAATAAATATATTTGGTTCAAGTATAAATAACATTATATAATATGTGTTTCAGCATATTTACCCGTTTCTAAATGAAACAACAATAAAATTTATGTCCTTCATAGATAAAATATTTTGTCTCAATTTGATAATTTAATAATATTAATTATTATTTAAAAACAAAAAGTTATCAGTTATTTTAATAAAAATAAATAGGCAAAAATAATGACACCAATGTCAAATTTTAGGACTGCGCGAATATTAAATTTCCAGACGCGTAAAAAAATTTCAAATAATAATATGAATACTAGCTGTTGAAACGTTTGCCATATTTACACACAAAGATACGATGGTTTATCTTAGACGAACGGAAACGATAATATTGATACGTATGCTACTCTTAGGTGATAACCTCTGTTGTAAATTTTGGAGCGGACACCGGAAGGATGTGAAATTACTTGGTCAGCGGGCAATGCACGTCCGGACAGGAACGCAATCACATTCTCGTGACCGCGCTATTCGAAAAAGCAACCGCCTACACTACCACCGGTAACGACAATATTTGAGTATATCCACTGGCATATCTCTTTCTCTCACTTATCATTACGGAGCCGTCACAGTATATTCCATTACTGCACTATCCATGATAAATATTATAAAACAATAATAATAATACCGAGTGATTCTGGGATACTGGGATATATTAAATATTCAAATATAATATTTATATTCACTTTTTTTATACTCAAACAACATGAAAATATCTGGAAATAGACTTGATCTTGGCAACGATCCGATCACCTGCAGAACTCATGGATATTAAAAAGTATCTGCATTTAATAAGGTATATCTCATCCACGTAAATTCGTGCAATATACCGTTACTATAATAAGTAGTAATAACGCCGTCGACGTGTGCGTTGTACGATTATACCAGTTATGATACACACGGTGTAATAACGGTGTTATTCAACCGCATAATATTACATTTCAATTAAAAGAATATTATCTAAATTTGTTAATCATGATATACTGATATAGTGATATACTATACGAATAATATGTTTTTACCTTGTTTTGCACGCCTTTTATTTTATTATTACTAAGAAAACCGAACTTTACATGTTTACATGTAAGTCTAGATAAAGGATTTACAATATTAACAAATGGATCGGCAGGCCGCTGGAGAGTCGTGGTGATGCCACGCGCATGTTTCCGGCGGATGTTTTCTGAACATCGGGATCTAATCACTTAAATTTGAAAAACCCACAACGCGTTTGGAAAACGTTCAACGCCTACGATCGTTCTAAGCTAGCGAACGTTTTCTCTGGCATGCCACCGTTGTACTCGGCGCGTAAGATTGTGAATATCGTGACAATGTTCGTGGGCGAACGAATAACGTGACGATGTCGTATTCAATACAAAATATATACGTGCAGTACGCGTGAGGATACACGGTTTAGGACTCAGTGTCATAATAATGCGCTTTTCGGTTTATCGAACAAATAAACACCGTGGTTAATGTGTAGGTACTCATAATCAAAAATAGTTTTGCAGTTAACTCACGCGCGAAAATGCGTCGACGTGGATTTACGTACAAATATATTTCGATGTGTCGCTTGAAAAATAGGTATTAACCGTGACAATTTGGGTACGATTTTGATGGATATAGGAGGAATTATATTTACTGTACTAAATATTTTATACAAAATAATAATAAACAAAAGTTTGTGATTTTGACGAGGTTCAACATTTTAACTCAAAACGCTTAAAAAAAAATCATATCCATACATTTTTAATGTTTGTAAATAGCTACAAAAACATTTTATGTGAAATTATTTCTTAAATATTGAAAGTTTTTGACGGAAGCTAAAAATGTTTAGCAATACTTGAAAAATTTTAAAATTTTAAACATCAATAAATTGATTAATTTGAGAATACATATATTGGAAATATTATTAATTATAGACAATAATAATTTAAGGAATAATAGAATGCCTCAAGTTTATATTATATATACTTTTTGAATTACAACGAGAATATTATAATATTATCTAAAACTAAAATAATTATTTTATGTGTGAATATACAATTTTGTTAAAACTATACGCTTATTAATTTAAGATTATTTTGGAGTAACGCTTTACTTTTTATTTAATTACAGTAATAACTACTTATGAGGAATATTGTATTATATTTGCAATTATTTTGATTGAGTGTAAATATTTTTATCAACATTTATAGAAAAAAATATGTTGAACGCTCATAAATAGCTCCAAAAATGTGAAAATAATTTAAAAATAAAGCCATACATAATCGTTTTAGAATTACAACAAAATAAGATATTAAATATTATTCAAAACTTGTTTCATGTAAAAATTTCTGTTATTTCCTATTTCTTTTTGTTTTTTATTTTGATCCTCTAAAGCACTAACTAGATTAATTTTTGTCATAAAAAAGATATTTAACTTGAAAATTAAAGTATTTTTTGTATTATAAAAAATGTCTCTGGATACACACACATCATTGTAAAATCAATAAATTTATCGCTACGCTCAGAATCTAAAATGTAAAAACCACTATAGAAATGGGTAAATTGATGGGTTTCTGCAGTGCAAAACGATTAACAAATGTAAAAAAAAAGGCAATGGCAAAATGAAGCATTTGCATTTGACCGGTCTACAATATTATGTTATATATTATATGGTTGATGGGAATCGAAATAAAAGGGTGTACGTGGGTACTCGATGGCTAGATGTAGGAGAAAAAAATGATAAAATAATTTAACACGAATAATATAAACGAAATCTGATTTATTGTCATCAATTATTTGACATATAGCATTATTTCATTTAACGACGCACTCGCAAAACTTTTACCTGAAAATATCTCTATAAAATATGATAATAAATTGTTTAATTCACGTTCATATTACGTATCGTGTATAATTTCGATATATATATAAAATGTATTATGTATATTTTATTCTAATGGTTATAAACAACGTTAATTGGTGTACAAGTATTGTTTGATGGAAAAAAAAATCCTTGTATAATTAAAAATTATACAGAAGCTGAAAATATTATGTTAGATTAATAAGCTGAGTAGTAGTAACTTATGCGTTAAACAACAAAATATGAAAAAAACAAGAGAACTGTAGTTTGTAATGAATCACAATTAGTTATAATAGGATATACTCACTAAAATACATTTATTAAAAATTATTGTATAAAAGTGGGTACGAATTTAATGAAATTATATTAATTTTAAAATAAATCTCGAAAAATAATATTCTGTGTACAGCTGATGTGTTTATCCTATTATTATAGTATTTTGTTTTTAGATACGAACGTAGAGCACGATATTGGAATGATATTATTTACCATTCGATTATTGGTTGGAATTCTGTTCACCTGATCAGAGTACCAAGGGCATCTCTGAAATTTGAATTTTATAGAACGTCACAGTCACTGATAAGCTGCAACCGGGTCATTAAAAAATAATCATATCAATTTACAGACATTTTATATTATTAGGATATATTATTATAAAAACTGAACACAGCAAGAACGGTAATGATAAATATAATAATTGTGTATTTTCACCATACGTTCCAGTATAACGTCCGTTTTCATTTTTCCTTTCCGTTTTTCAATCATAAAAATTTTGGATTTGCACTAGATATATTATGTAGATTTGAATATTTATTATTCTATTGGATTTTAGAAAATACTGTAATCCTCAATCTAATGTACTAATATTACTAATTATAAGAGATTAATTGAATTATTATAATAATAACCTAACCTAACCTGGTTGTACTATTAAAGTGTATGTTATTAATGCACTTTTTTCGTTAAAAGTAAAAATAAAACATTCAACTAAAAGAAACATCATGTGGGACGTTATTCACCTCTAATGATTGATGAGTTTTGAAACTCGCACTTTAAATTTATGTTTACTGAGAAATATTTTTGGTATGTAATTTATTAAACGAGAAGTTTGGAAACCGTTTTCGCTCAAGTCTAATTGATTGGTTTTATTAATCAGATAGTTACAAACTTTGAACGCTATTTAATATGATGATACATTCATCTCGATAATTATATAAATAAATCGTTAGGTATGATTACGAAGAAATACTTTATTTATTTATTCAATCAACCAATATAATTACGATTGTAAAGGAATTATTATATACCTAGAGTAGAATTTAAAAGTTAAACAGTAACAAAAGTAGCAATATCTAAAATTAAATTATTTTTTTCCAATCTTAACTTCGTACATATCCCATGCAATATTCCGAGGAAGCTAAAAATAAATTGTTGTAGGACCTTAGCAAAGAAAAAAATGGAAAAAAAAATCATATCAATTTTTACATTTTTACTTTATTGTTGTTGGGTAATTCCTTTTAACTTTTTATTCATATTCGTTCAAATTAACTTATTTGAATATAAAATATACATAATGTTAAAATGATTTGCGGGCAAATTGTATGTTTACAGCTAGGTATGTTTAAAACTTAAGTTATACCATAAAAAAATAACGGAATATGGAAATTACTAATGACTTTAATATGGTTAATGATTAATAAAAAATAAGGTGTAAGTTCAGTATATGTGCGTAAAGTAGCATGTGCAGTGTAGTATCGTAATTGAGGCATAACTTACAACGAAACGAGCATTATTTACTTACTAAAACCCAATACTCTAATATCGATAAAAAAAAATAAATAAACTAACGATAATAACAAATAATTTAACCACATTTTAAAAGTATTGCAATTTGAACAAAATTATTTAAATATCAAGCGCTTAAATACTTTGTAAAAGTACATTCACTGAATAGTTTGTATCATAGCGCGTAATGATATAATATACATTTCGCTACTTCACTATCAATCCTGTTTTAGAAAATAACTGAGGTTAGCTCTACAAAATTCCGACCAATTCTAATGAAGTACTGTACATGGAGTCATGGAATGGTGGTATATATGACTGTTTGAACTATGATTTTTTTTATTGATATAAATAAATGTCGGGTAAAATTGATAAATACAAATTAAAAACGTTGATTTTGTCGAGCAGTATCCCCCCTTCTCATTCATCTTATCAATCTCACTAAGCGATTAATGCACATCACGTTAATATTTCAACACGATTTTCAGAGAATATTAGACTATTAAAACAATTATTATAAACTGTATAACATTATAATTTTCACGTGGTGGGATAAAGTCTGCCACTTTGTCAAGTTTTGTATAATTTGCATTTTTAAATTCTACTTTATTCTTTCCGTCAATTGACGAATGCGAGCGAGCAGACGCGCCAAGCAAGTCAGATATTACGTAAAACAATATTTGAAATTAAAACCACAAATGTGTACAACATGATAAGTAAATTAAGGAATTATTAATTATACTGTCATTTTAGGGTATGGTCGTTATACTGACCAAACGTCAGTGTCCCAAGACACTTAGGTGTTGTATACGGTTGAGCCGTAAGTATATTAATATAATATGATAAGTATACATAATATTTACCAATAGAAGTATACCACATGTTTTTAACCACATAAATAGTTAATTTATTTTTCATATCGTAAATACTAACGCATAAATAATAACAATCGTGCGCATATAGTTTTCGAAAAACAGAAACTTACGTCGGTATACTTAATAATATTTTAATAATCGAGTTAAGTCCACACACGTCAGATACGCGAACACTTAAATATTATGAATATTTTGGACATAATAAAAATATAAGTACGTCATGAATTTCATACAAGAATGACATTTATAGTTTAAAGGATTATAGTATGTTCGCTTATTTATTTTACCACTTAATCCAGTGAATTTTAGGCGCAAAAAACACCACTCGTATAAAAGTTGCAATAATTTTTATTGAAACACGTGAGAGCTGCCAGACGCAAAATTCTTAAACAATATATTTAGGTGATTTTTTTTTTAATTTTAAATTTTCGAGAAACCGCTTGTGGACGTTTCCATACTGCTACTTGACGAAGAAGTATATTATACAGTCTGTATACTTTTGTATAAACTTCTGAAAAGTCCTAAAACTTTTTTTTTTCATTCGCAATTGGGACACTGCACGCATAATGGGGGTCTAATGAGTTTTGAATTATACGTTTATTATGAAAATGATTTCCCCCTAAACCATCCTTTTGAACTCGTTTTGTTTGCACATGAAAAATTACGAATTTATAATAAATTATTGTACATAATCCACTATAAAAATGTACAATAATGTAGTAATATGTATGCGTGACTACTACAAAAGTCCCCCCACATGAGATGATCGACGAAAAAATAAATTCTGTTCAAAGCAGTGCGTAGAATTAAAAACATGTTCCAGAACGAAGAGTTTTAAAATTATTATTTTAATAATAATATCGTAGAATACGATTTGCATTAAAAAACATCATAGGTAGTTGAAGATCACAAACGACTCGAAATTGACGAAAAACGTTTATACTTTATATTATATTGCATAAAGTAGATACCTACTTTAATGACAATGTATATAATATTTTATAGTTTGTTAAACGGATATAATTAATCGTTAGCCAATAATTTCTTAATATACCCATTTGTATAATAAGTGAAAATTTAACCAAGTAGGATTTGATATGGGACAGCTATTCTCGTGCTGTATTTCTTATATGAAAAACTTTTGGAACAGATTGACAATATGGATTCATAGTCCGTTTTAATTTTTCCAGTATTTCAGTTCACGGACGATGATGTAAATGCAAATAAATTAAATAATATCATGTTTTTTTTTTTTTTTTAATTTGATTTTCCCTTTTTTTATATATATATACCGCAAAAAATGTTTCACAGTGAAAATATAGCGGCTACAAAAATAAAATTCAACTTTCTGGGCTGAACGTTTTTAACTCTAAACTCTTACAACAATTCAATATATTCCATCATGACCTCAAAACTCTCAAAATTAATTAATTAATTATTATAAACACTAGTACACTACTATAGAATATGTGTTGATATATTTATTTTATTTTATTGTTTTGCATAATATTACCTCGCCAATTACAATGCATTGCGTAATTAATTCGAAACTCGTGACATTTTCTAACACACCGATCCCTTTGACGGGAACTACACTCTTGTGCAAATACTCACCCAATATCTATATGGTATTGGTACTACACAGCACAAAATCATTTCGTCATTAATTAATTTAGTGCTGGAACAACTATACGCGATGCGTATTATAATGTTATCTATTGCCGTCGTTGCATTTAATATGTTTTGGTATTGTACAGGGTGATTTACTAACCATACTTACATAATACTCTTTAGTATTACCTATACGCAATTACTTAATACCGGTTTTTAAAAAAAAAAAGTTTTATAACTAAAGGCCATATTTTTCAAAATGTTTAAGCTACTTAAACTGTACTTTACAAACTGGTTTTTTGAACATTTAAACATATAATTTTTATTTGAGATAATATGAAATATGTCGCATTAAAATTGAAATTTAAACAAAAGAGACATGGATTGTATAACATTTTTAACGATTAATGGTTAAAATAACGGTTCCCAAACTTATACGATCATGCACCCTTAAGAAATTGTTTGTGTTTTTTGTAACCCCCATTTTTTAAATATTTTAAAATTATAATTTTTGATAATATAAATAATCTAAATATAATAATATAAAATAATTTTTTCAGTAGGTAATCATATAGGTACATTTGGCCGAACCCTTGACATTTTCCGTTGGACATACTTTGGAAAACGATAGTTTAAAAAATATTAGCAACCATAGCCATTTGAATATTATAGTTATTAGTTTTTTATTATTGTATTTATTTTTTTTAAATATTTTTTTATGGACTCTACACGTATTAATATGGTAATTATCATGAATTATGGCCAATATATCATAGACCTGATAATATATTATCTATTATCAGGTCTATGATCTAAACGTATTAGCATGTACTATTATTCTTAGTCTATTATGTTTAATAACTTAAAACATTATTGTTAAACATTTAATATACATTAATATTTTTAAAAAAATCATAATATAATAAATAGTTCAAAATATAATATTTAAGGGTGTATACCATTTGGAAAATTGTATTTTGTATCATTACATGAAAAACGCATTGAATTGCATACAAATATCTATGTATTTGAAAATGTGGTTTTATAGTATAAAAAAAAATTCTAAATAAAAGGATAATCATGATTAACGAATCACTCTGTATAATGAATACGACTTTGTAGAACCAGGCCCGCTTATTATAGCGAGAGTCATTTTCATGTCTATATACACTAATAGTGATCCATTTGAGTGGAAAATATGTTTACCCTTGTTGTATATACTTTGTCTACACCGATAGCGTATTATAATAAGCCGTTAATAGTGCCTATTATGTGGTCCATAATCGTCTTTACGCAAAACTTTTAAAACTCATTTAATTTTTTCACGTTTCACCAATTAACTAAAAAAGTTTTTTTTTTATATAATGAGGTAATCTTCATCAACTTAAAAAAAAAACTTTATACTTAACCAAAGGTAGCAAATACAATTAGATGTCCGAAAATATGTTTGATTATTAATAATATTAGATTAACAACTAAAATTGTAAATCTTGTAAAAAAAAAAAAAAACGACAGATTGCAATTAATTAATGGTTAAAAAATAATTTGATAACGACTTTGCAATATCATTTGACGATATAATATTTATGATATTTAAAAATATGTGTGTATACCGTGAAGTTATCACGCGCGTGACATACATCATAACTCATAAGTAATGGGCATTTCGAGGGATTTTTCATATCAAAGGATTAAGTCTCCCTCTACTTAAAGTAAATAACAGTTTAATTATAATATTACCCATAATAACTGTAGTCTAAAACGTCCATTGAAAATTACTGTACACATAAATATCTCCATGAAATTGATGAAAAAAAATTATAGTGTACACTGTACATATATTATAATGGTGTATATCGTTTTTATATTCATCTATATTGATCTTAATATTCTTTGAATAATAATAAATAAGGAATATATCGTATTTGATAAAAATTATTATTTAATGTTTAAACGTTTATAAAAAATTAATGTAGCTTATTGATAATTTATTTTTTTTTAATTTTAATAAAAGTAACTTATTACTCATAATTTATGAGTATATTTTGTTTATAATTTGCAAGCATGAGGTGCTTAAATTGAAAATGTTATTGATTTTTAAGTGCAAACTAATTTGCCAATTTCTATGGTATATATATAAAAACTAATAATGCATTGTTAGCTTAATGCTCGTCTTCTCCTCTTTCATCAATAATTATACATCATGACCAATTATAGTAACATAAATACTACGAGCGAAATAATAACAATAATTATGATACGCACGTAATATTGTAATCTAGACGATGATAATATCGTTGTGATCGGAACCGAACGCGTGTAAAACGTTTGAATACCGTCGAAATGTATATTTTTAATTTTTTTTTTTATCTGACTAGTACAAACAGAATACCTATGGACAGAACGATAATATTATGTCTGCCGATTTTCGGAAATCATCCTCACGTCGGTCGGGCGAATAATAACAGCACGCCGGCAAACACGTCTTTGGCATGGACTCAGATAAGTGTCGGACAAACGATTTTTCAACGGCGGACTTTGCAGTGCCACTTATTCTTTCCATTACCTATATGGGGCCGCAGCAGCACTCTAGTCATTAATTTATTACGACGGGCCCTGCTGCCTTTATCGGTCAACTCGGGACGAGCTTAGACATTATATACATGTATAGCTTCTTACCGGCCGCGGCTCCTGTGTGTGTGTGTGCGTCAGGAGCTTTTCTTGTCCGTTACCACAATTAGTCCCCGGAACGTCTGCGTGGGAATATAATAGATCATTCCGGGCAATAGAACACCGCCGTAGAGGTGTACCTATGGCTTTTTTGGCAAACCGCACACACCCAGAGGGCACTTCTTATCTTCGTGAAAAGGTACACCGAAGGTATAATATTATTATCATTATATTGTGTACGGTATAGTGACCTACACGCTGACCCTCCCCCCTGAATACGCCACCGTTGTATTCGTTTGGAGACAGACCGATATTAATACCATCGGAGTCATAGGAGGTGCACGTCGATCGACTTCGATTGTCGGCACCGAAATATTATAATAAAATTTGACAGACTCATTTCGTTATACGTTTCGAGTCCGATCGATTTAAAAACACACTAATAATTATTATAATATTATTATCAACAGAATGCCTACTCGTTATTTCGTGTGTATACAATTATGATATTTTGCCAGAGTACTTTGAAATCTGAGCCGACGTTAAAATATGTTAGATCCGTGAAAAAAAACCTTGAATATAAACTCGACAAGTTGAAATTAAAATTAAAATTCTCGTACAATAAACGAGGAGTTTGCAGACAATGCAATATATACGATGTATATTACTATAGTTTTTCAAATTTGACATATTGCGTAGTACTATGTATTGCAAAAATCTAATACAAATAATACAATATATTATATATAT
This sequence comes from Schizaphis graminum, assembly GCA_020882235.1. Classification (NCBI taxonomy): domain Eukaryota; kingdom Metazoa; phylum Arthropoda; class Insecta; order Hemiptera; family Aphididae; genus Schizaphis; species Schizaphis graminum. The sequence goes on from CM037032.1 coordinate 11,557,057, forward strand.
ATATATATTAGTATAGTTACAATAGAAATAATGATTAAAAATATTACATTTAAACTATCAAATATAACACACGATATTATGTTAACCATCCTTCATTCATGTGTATTTGAACTTCAATCATTACAACTCGTTTAGTTGGCATGATAACTTGAGTTCGTTTCCATTGAAAACGTATTCTGTACGAAAGATGGCATTGTAGACGAGAGTGAAATAAATTATAGACTTTTTAAATAATTATCTCATTATTTTTTGACTTATTTGGTCCTAGCCAGGAGCCTGTTTTGGTTGATATTTATATCGATTTATTTTTTAATTTCAATTGGTATGAAGTGTTTAATCTTTTCACACATTTCATTTAATGACACTATACTACCAATATCAAGTTCAGAATCTTGTTATGTTGATGCTGTTCGGCTAGAAAACACGTTTCCAAATGACATGTATATTACGTTTCAGCTTAATCCTGGTCACTAATTTCTAGAAAGTTATTTCTATCGAACTCCGGAAGCTTGAAATAATAAATAAATGAGGCACAGAAAAAATAATTGTTAAATCTTTATAATAAATTAGTGACACAGTCTAATTTAGATATTTTGAACGACCAGTTTCTTCCTTTCGCGGTCCATCAATTGCCAACCGTTATTTTAGGTCTTTTCATTCGTTTTGTATCCAACCAATAATTACCTTAATGAATAATCGGTGTCATTCGTTGTAGAAAGATCACTCAAATAAGACCACCTAGGTAAGGTAACAATTTTTGAACGGTTATCAATAACTCATCACGAATGAACGTAAAACCTATATTTGTTATTGTTATTTGATTAGTATACTGTATGTCTGTATTACATAACTATATAGGTATCTTAATACTAATAAACCATTTTGCTGTATAAACACAGAAGATTATGAAATAGCTAAATAGATATTATCAATTTTATTAAAAAGTTAAATTACACTATATGGATATGTAATATGTGTACGCTTGTTATTAAAAAATAAAAAATAACATTGCTCAGGTGAGTCATTTTGTTTTTAAACTTTGACTTTTCAGCCATTTTCCAATTTTATATTACATTTATATTATTCTACATGTATTTCGAGACAAAAAAAAAAATAAATTACAAAATAAATTTTAATAAAACAGTTTAATAACTTTTATGTAGTATTTATACAACCATGCAGTAAACGCTCGTAATTGATAGCTTCATATAATATGTTGACAATTCGAGTTAATAATAAGTAATAACATATGAACAATTTTTGAAATACTACTAAAATGTTGTTGTCATATTTAGAATTAAATATTATTAAAAAAATTCTTAGATGCGTAGTACGAATGTCAGAACTTTCAATAATTTTCAAAAATATCGTTTCTTTTAAACTACTATAATGTTGGTAATTGTATTTTTCATAATGTGATTTCATCGTAACTCATTATTAAACAATATTATAGTAAATACAATGAATGTGAAGTTGGTTTCACAAATAAAATAGAAATTTAGTGAGCTTGCACATAATTAAGTGTAATGATAAAGACATGATATTATTAATTACAAGAACTGGATTTTTTTTTTGTATACATGTAGTGGTGGCAAATGATGAGATCTTTATGATTAGTAATCACTACAAAATCAATATTTGTAATGATTTTTATCAAATCCGAAACATACACGTTAATTTTTTTCTTTTGTCCAATAAAAAGATTTAATCATTTCTTGATGGTATGCGTTGATAAAATATTTTTTTAAATATTTGAAAATAAATTAAAATTGATTATTAAAAATCAAATTTTATTATAAAATTTTAAATATAAAAATACTGTTATATTATATACTCATTTAACAATACATAAATTATAATAATGTGTTTTAAACGAAAAATTCGATACTTAAAACATAAACATTTTTTTTTGTGTGGGATTAGGTGGCTATTATCCATTTAGATTCGTCTCTGGTGGGTCATATTTTATTTTAAAGAAATTATATTTTTAGAATCCAACGTAATACAAATTATGTAGCCTATATTCTACTATTATAATCGTTTCATTAATATTTTAGAATATAATTTTAATCTTATACAATATTATGTAAATATTAGGTATATTTTTACTTTATAAATAATATAATTTGAGTGTCTATAATAATTAATATACTTCTAAATTTTTTATTTCGATACAAAATTAGTAACATAATGATTATACCTTTTTTTATTTTTTTTTTTTTATAGATTTTTTAAGTTTAAACTTTGGTTGAACGGGGAATCGTAAATTCCTATATGAGAGTAACAGGTAAATTTTTTTTTTTTTATATTCATGTTTTAGTATCAATGGTTTAGGTTATTAACAATACTAGCGAAAAAAAATTACATTACATTTTTATATTAAATTGTACATTTTTATTTGTTTGTGGAAGGTGATTGTTTTGTTGATGTTGACTTCGGATGGACTAAGGGCCTTGTACTGGCTGTCTGAAAAATCTAGGGTCCTCCTTGTTTGTATATGGTTTTGGCAATGAATAAGGAGGTGCTTGACAGTTGAAGGTTCACCGCAGGTTTGTCTACGCATAAGATTACCATGAGACATATTCGAGTGACCTATACGTAGGTAATTTGTAGAGAATTACTTCATCTTTTCGATTTAATAAATTAAGCTTGGACCGGTATGTGGTAGTATTTTTTATTTTCATTAATTTATTATTGAACGTCATTTGGATTCCCATAAACAGGTGCAATAGGTGTTAATATTCCTAAAGGTTGTCAACAAGTGCGGAGCAAGTGAGTGTTTCCATCCTTGTGTTATCAACTGCCTTACGAGCTTCTTTGTCGGCTTTCTCATTACTCTCAATTCGAAAGTGGCTTGATGTCTATTATACATACGTTTATTCCTACATAGGTATATGATGTATAAATTCTTACATGGAAAAAAAGATACGTATACATTTCCTACACGGCGCAAAACAAGTAAATATCTACTGTATTTTATTTAATATATATATATTATAACTTTATAAGTTATCAAACTGATGACACTGACTTAAAATAAATTAAAATATCATCAAACATTTATTTTTATTTTTATACATTTTAATAGTGAAAATATATCTGTATATTATATAACATTTTATATGATATTATAATTGTAAATAACAAATAACAATAGACATAAATAAACCTTCACTATACATTTTTTTTAATAAATATAAAATAATAGAAATAAATAATAAATAATAATGTCATAATTTAATAATAAATCATAAATAGTACTTATATACTTAATAAAATAATTAATAATAAATAAATAATATTATGTTCCTTTTAGCTTTTAAAAAATTGGATATAAAATAGAGAAAAAAGTATTAAACGATCCAACAAAGCACATTTTATTCCAGGTATTTAATATTTCTTGAACAGAATATTAGCGTGACACTGTGACTAAAAATAGTATTGTTAATTGTTATCAATTGTATTGCAATTTTGAATTTAATAATATTGCTGTTAAAATATTATTGTAATGTAATAACAACAACAGCCTTACCAATACTTTATAGTATTTGATATTACCAACCTGTGCATTTGTAAATTGTGATACTATGCGATTCGATTAGAGGTTGTTTTTTTTTTTTGGTATCGGTTGAAGTATCGTTTTTGAAAAAAAAACCGATACCGATAAACCCGATACCACCGATATCGACCGATATTTGGTATTGGTTCTAGTATCGGGCCATCCCTAATTATAACTATAAGTAATCAAACTAATGATGTGAAAATAATATAATTTAGAATAATATAATAGTGTGAAGTGGTTGAAGAAATATTATAATCACATAATAAATGAATTATTATTATGAATATATTAATGAATTAATATTATCATATTAAAGTATATGACAATATTATATGATATTACTGATATTAGATTAATAACTTATAAATTATATATAATAATATAACGTACCTTTTTTACCGTGTGGGAAATTACACATGTACCTATTTTTACTGTGTATGAACTTACACAGTACCTTATTCTATCGTGTAAGAACTAAGGCGTATGTATTTTTTTACCTGCTAAGTCTAGTGTAGTAACTTACATAAGCCTGGTTGAACATGCATTATTAATAATCCCGATGTGTTTGAGTTCTTAAAAATTGAACAACTAGACTTTGAAAAATGAAAATTATTATAAAAATTAATAAGAGTAATATAATATTGTATTATACAGTAGATTGACTAATATTGTAATTAATATTAGTGTTTAGGTATCTATTTTTAAATAGGTACTTTATAAATTATCACAGTTATGAAATGTAGTGTTTATGTTTTATTTAAACTCACATTTTTACATAGCTTTCCTATTGAATTCGTAACTTTTTTTGTTAAAATAAAAATATTTTTCAAATAACATATAATATACTCGCTAGTTAAATCAGATATTTTCTCGTTTGGAGTTAATTATAATATGTATATTGTATAATCATTGTACAAACATTTCAAAATATCTCTAAAACCCACAAGTTGAATGTATTATTCATGATGATTCAATATAAAATCTGATTGGTTTTCTGTTGGTCAATTTATAATAATTTGACATATCAATGTTGCTACATAACAAATAATATGGATATTCGAAATGCATAGTATTAAACGAAAATCACCTAAATGTATTTGTTTCAAATGAACATTTCAACAAAAATGCAACATAAAAGTAAATGTTTATGAATAAATTAAACAAAATAATAAAGAGCTTTGTCATTATGAGTGTTTTAGTGACAAGTTGGACATTATTACTAAAAAAAAAAATACCAATTAAACGTTAAAAATTAAATCTCGTTAGTAAAAAGTATAATTAAAAACAAATATATGTTTAAAAAGTACCTTCAATTAGTTTTAAAAAACATTCAATTTGCTTTACTAATAGAATAATAATGAACGTATACCTATATAATGTGTTTGATAATTTATTGTTATGGTTTAATTGGGTAATATTTTTATATAATTATATCATTTGGCTGAATTTTAACAGCTTACAATCACTGAAAACTCATGTTATAATAATAAACTATAAAATATTACATTTTATACTTAAATATAATATTTTTTTTTCATACAAAAAATTATTAACAAATTTATGATATTCAATAAGAAAAAATATATTTATCTGTTGAAACTCACTTGAAAGTGAACTTCACAAATATAATTATAAAACATTGAGCGTGAAATAATATGGGTCATATCTTTATTTTGAAAATGTTTCAAATAAGTGGGAAAAACCTTTTAATATAATAATCTTCTAAATAAGCTGCATCACGTGATGTTATTTAGTTTTAGTTACAGTTTTATGTAAAATAGATATTTACTATTCAGCGAACTCATTGAAGTTTTGTGAAGACGATGATAGTATTCTGGTTACGACCACTCTTTAGAAAGTTTGTCGGATTGTGCATCGCGTGGATTGTTGTTGAGACACGTCATATTTATTCAGAACATGTCTTAGCCGAGTACGGTTTAAACGAAATTAGGTATTACCAGAACTAAAATTTAAAATTTAAAAATATGGAAACTAATATTATTTATATTTTTAGTGTATAAGTGACGATGACGCCGACGTATTCCCCGATTTCAGACTACATTTTGTTTTCTTTACATTGATCGGTTGTTTGGATTAATGTTATTTTGATTTTTTGCAATAATTAAAAATAAATTATTTCGATTTAAGGAAGCCTTATGCTTTGTAATAGACCTCGTCACATTTTCTATAGCAATAATTGTATGCATATAAATAGTAGTTGCGTATAACATACGACATTTCGACAATAAATCATTACAGCGTTATTTATGATTAATTGCGTACATGTGTTTTTAGTCAAATTTAATATATTCATACGTTTTACTTACACGCAGCATCATAATATTATGTATAGAACATAATGTAAAATCGTATGGTTTCTGCTAACAACATCACTGTCAAGATTTACGTTGATAGTCTATTTGATAAATTATTTATATCTCGAGGGTATAGAAAAGTGAATGATAACAAAAAAAAAATAAAGTGGCAAACGAGTTAATCAAAATACTTAACGTTTTTAGTAAGAATATTCAGAAAGTGTTTTAATATTAATTTAAAATATGTATTATGTATTTACAATTTTAGTGCGTACAATTGAATAGGTACTAATATTACTGTATAATATAATACAATTCTAAAATATAATGTAAGAATATATTCTTTAGAGTTTCTAATCATAAATAAGAATTCGATATCGACTATTTTAAAGTAGTTCAATGTAAATAGTAAAATAGTAATTCTCTGTAATGTGTGTTATTTTTTAATAATGTAAAAGAGTTTGTATAGAATGCAACTGCACGCAAATATCACCAATTTGTGTTCAACGAGTGAAATTTTTCACTAAAAGCTATGTAAATCTTGTACAATAACTATGTCACCAATAATTAGTGATCAAACTACATATAGTAATTTATTCGATAAGCAATCTGAAAATATTAATATAAATTTGCTATTAATCTTACTCGAAATAGTCCACCACATTTGTTGGTTTTTATTTTAAATTTTCTGTTTAATTACCGTTTACAATTTAAAATTTAATTTTTAAAGGATTATTTCAGTTAAAATAGTAGAATGAATTTTTCGAGTGTTAATTATAGAAATAAACGATTCCAAACATGTTTTCAGATTTGTTATCACTTTATTTATAGAATATTATTATACATTGTTTTATCGGTACAATGTACATACTATGGAATCGTATACGTAAATAATATGGTAGGTATTGCTGCGAATAATGCAACGGATTAACTGTTTTAAAGCGTTGTGTTTAAATATTGATTATCGGTGTACACTGTTCCTACATCGAATATAAGTATATTGTATTGGTCGTATAGAACATATTATTTGAAACTCTGCGGGTGCGTGAAATAGACTGTGATGGAACATGGATTTCATTTTAAGACACAGGAAAATAGCAAATTATTATTATTATAAAATTTAATAGCATGAATAGTTTCTTATGCAAAATATCATGAATTATTACTCTATAATAAAAGCTATAATATTTATTATTTAACATTTCACAAATAAATATATAATAATAATAATATGATATGAATCTTATTTTTAACACATTCTATATTAAATTATTTTCTCCAAAGTACGTGTATTACTATTACATAACATACGTATTAAATAAAATATTTTATTTTATATTTCTAAAAATATCAATACACAAAACGGTAATACGTCATTATATTATCATATCATTTTTATTTTATCAACTATTCAACAATTGTATTCAAATAAATTAAAACTCAATTGTTTTCTATATAAATGTAATAAATAAATCAAACTTATAAGAGACCTTGTATTACATATTTAAAGTGTAAATGAATATTAAAAATTAATAGAGTTAACATATTTTAAAAATTAACTTCTTTCAATTTTTTTATCTAAATGTTATTATGCCCTCACTCGCACAGTATATACTTAATTTAATATGTCCTTAACTCTTGGAATTTTTCATCGCCTAGTTTTGTAAACGTAATACCAATCTCTAAGGCTGACAATCGAAATTCAATAAGAAATTACTACCCTATCTCAAAATTAAGCACATTACCAAAACTTTTTGAGAAATTAGTTGAACCGAAACTATCTTATACATGCTTTTAATAGTGTTATAATTGCGGGAGAACAGCGTTATTTCCAAACCCATAAATCAATTTCTACTAATTTGTTAGTATACATTACCTAATTTATTTGATGTTAAAAAACTCAGACAAGTTGATTTTATATAATATACAGACCTATAAAAAAGCATTTTATTCAATTTTTCATAAATTACTAATAAATAGATTTATTGCTCTTGGAATTAGTTGCCCAATAATATCATAGTTCAACGCCTTTTTAATGGATAGAACACTTAAAGTTAAATTGTTGGACCAAGTATCATACTGTCATTATTCGTACTTGTTATATTATATTATCTTAAGTTAATTTAATTATAAGTTATACTTTGTACATTCTAATGCCTTCAGGTGTTAAATAAATAAATACATTTATTTCATGTCTAAAAATGGCTAATATGAATTTTCTATGAAAATGTCAAGTGTCTACTGTTATTTATTTTAAATTTACTATAAAAAAAAAAAAATACATATATACCTATCATTCTTATTTATTTATTTCAAGTGGGCCTCATGTTTATTTTAAAATTATAATTAAAGTTATTGTATGCTATAATATATATATATATATATATATATATTTATGTTTATAAAATCCTCCAACATTGTATTTGAATATGTACTTGTATGTTCAGTATTCGAATAGAATCTTATTTAAATAGGAATGTATATTATCTAAATAATTATATAAATAAAATATTATCCAGATAATGCTCTTCTCCAGATACAATGTATAATAAGTATATTGATGTTATTTTTATTCAAAAAAAAAAAAAAATAATAATAATAAATAAAAATAAAGAGAGAATACCATACAATCGTTATAAGTTATAACAAATAACTAGCTTGTTTTCCCTTTATCCTTTTGTCATGTATATAATATGAACATATTAACATAAATATTATCTAAAAATATTTGGTTTTCAGATCTGGTAAGGATGAGAGCGTGATGTTTTTATACTATTGTATTATCTGTTTGTAAGGGAAATCAATATACATTTTCAAGCTGTTAAATTTATCTTTTATCAAAAATTTATTGAAAAGTGTATTGGTAATAATATTATGTTCACAGAACATAAATAATAAATATTATATCTTACAAATATTTTTAGATTACAAACATTATTGGTTGTTAAACAATTCCAATTTTAATGTTGTATTTTTTTTTTCAGTTTTTCACTAATTATATTTTGGAACGACAAAAAATATCAAATATACATAGTTAAGAATAAGCAAGATACTTTATAATAAGTAATTACAATGCATGATACATAAATATCATCTCTAAATTGAATACGTTACATATTCAAAATTTTTGAAGAGATTTAGATTTAGGTTTTAAATACTTTATTTTTTACTCATGTATATTAGCTTAAGAATTAATCTATTTATATAATAATTTTAGTAAGTAAAATAATTAAAATATTAGTAGGTACTTAAATATTACTTCATTAATTGGGTGAATATAAATAATAAATACTACAAATCTACGACGAAACAAATGATGATGATATTTTTGTGTTAGAAATCCAATCATAACATCATTTTTTGCATTCAATAAAAATATGGTTTGATTTTGTTTTTGTAAAAAATTTAAACATAATTTGTACTATACCTTAAAGTTATACATTTATGAAAATTTTAAACTTATTGATATTTATGAAATATAATTAATTTAAACTTATTTGAATAAATTATTTTTTAGATTTTTATCTTTATTACCTATAGTTTCTTAACGCAAACAAAATGTAATATACAACTATGCAAGATGCTAAGAACAAATTTATTTAAATTATATATCTTAAATATATTATCAATGATATTGTCCATTCTGCATGCAGTACTTGGAAATAGTTTATCTCAAATTTTCAATTAGGTTTCAATGATAAAATTAACTTGAAATCTATGTGAATTAATCAAAAATATTAAAAATTGTGTAAAGCAAGTTTGGTATAAGATCCTTTTTACGAATTTTCGAGTTTAAAGTACACAATTTAATAAAGTACCAATGTCATATACCAACTTATGTCTTCCACCTCAATGCTAAATTTAAGACCGAATACCAATTACTTATATTTTATAGCTAGCAACTTACACGATAAATTCAACTAATGTAATTTAAATATAAATAACATATTATAGTTCAGTTGTCAAAGAAAAATATATATCAGTAAAACAAATATGTTTAACAATATTATATGAACCGATAAATAAACTGTAATATTTTAAGTAAACATATTTTCATTGCAAAATAATTTGTTAATTAGTTATTGAGAGTTTATCACATAAAGCTGCAACTAAATGAAAATCAATTTCCACAGAAATTTAAAAATTCCAGTATGGTAAGGTCAGTGAAATAGACTTACTTAATGTATATATATTATTATATAAATGATTGCTTATACATTACTCATACATTACTCACTAACATATAATTTTATTTGTTTCTATATTTTGCTGTAACTCTACGTGGTTACGATAAATGATGGTCTTCTGTTTTGCACGGCCGAGACAATAAGATCGATTATTATCAAAACAGGTTTCAGAGTAACTGAACGGAAAACTTAAGTTACCTATTCGTTATTATTTTAGATGACATACAATACTTTGTTTGATTTTTAAAACTATTGATAAAGACGAATTGCAAGTTTTTCGACAGAATAAATAATTAACACATTATAAATAAATAGTTATTGCTTTTGAATTTCGATGAAGAAATCATTTTATTCCGAGTATATAGTAATTTTAGAGATATCGGATTTTTTTTTTTATATATTTTATAATGTAAAATACATTATTTTGTATTTGAGATTGAAGAATTAAGTATAAAAGATACAAAAAATATTTTTAAATTAAAATTTTTAGTCATAGTCAATAGTTTTACTATATGATAGATTTTACATATTTTATAATATATTTAGATATGATATGAAATCATCAGTGTTCTAGAGTAAAATGCTCTTACACGAATGTTTTTGTCATCTCGAAACTTTAAAAAAAAAAAACGAAAACCTAATTAATATTATTTTTAGAAACACAATAGTTATGGCCATAAAATAATAAATAAAACAAGAGAAAAAAAATACAATTAAAATATTTTTTCTTCGTCTTGGCTATAAAACATTTTAAATTTTAGAATGTATAATTAGATTTAGGCTTTTATATTTTATTTTTGTAAAACGTGACTTTTGTGACTATATTTACTACGCGAAAATTAGAATAAAAGTGTTCAAATGCAACGAGTAAATATAAATGATATTCTTTATTATTAAAAGTTTGTTTAAAGTTTGTTTGAGAAAAAAATTATGAATACATGCTTAGTATAATATGTTAACGAAAATATAATGTGTGTTAAAAGTAAAGTTTGTTTAGTACAATTATATTATCATGAAAAAATTTTAATAAAATTATAAATAAAATAATAGATATTAATATATTATAATGGATCTATAAGGAACAAATAATTTCCATATTTTTGAATATTTTATAAATTAAAGTTAGTACGACATTATACATTTTATGAAAATGGTCCGATTGTTTCATATACAATATTTTCTGTAGTATGGTATCCGTTTTTGGGGAATTTGAAATTAGAATAGTGGGCGACAATGTGTTAAATTATAATTTGTAAATTGCATGTTAGCACAGTGGATGCTAAGTCTTAGCCATCGCCCATCAAGTTATTATGTGCAACGTGAGATTCTCGTGTGACTAAATCTAAGCTTATTTAGTATAACTTATTTACTATGGGCTTAGCCTTATGTAGTTTAGTGAGAGTCTTAAAGTGTTTTATTCAACTTTATTTGTTGTCTTTAACATTGTGTCATATGTGCCCCATATTAAATTAATGCAGTATTATATATATATTTCTGCAATGTCAACAAGTGATAAAAAAGATAATGTTTCACTTTTTTTTTTGTTTATTGCATTTCGATTTGCTTCGTCAGGATCATTGTTATATTATATATATTAGATAAATATCAATCAAGAATGCATATACAACGTAAATAATTATTAGATTTATGTGGTATAAGGTCTATGTTGTATGATGTGTCTAGTAGTGTTTAAAGTCAAACGATTAGTTTGTATATTATTCGTACATTTGAAATAGATACAAATTAATTTTTTTTTCTATATTGAGTGATCTTTAAATTCCTTTAACAATAAATATGTTATTATTTCTAACCCTTCTCGTCACTAAAAAACCAATACATTTTTACAAAATGTTATCAAAATAAAAATATATCGAACAAAATCTCTTTTTAGTTACTATATGAAAAACTTTGTTTACAATATTATACTATTCTTAGTATCACCTTTGATACCATTGTGGTAGTGTTATCAATTATCATACAATATATAGTAAAAATCAATCAATGATAGTAAATATGCTATAAATATCCGTGTGCATAGTTGTTTCGTTAAAAATATTTATTTCATAATTAATATTTTAATAGCTATTTATATACTTAATTGGGAGTGAAATACAATTAATAAATATATTTAAAAATATGTCAAATATTTGTTGATAGATACCTGTCTAGGATTACTAAATTAAATAATAATAAATTAATGAATAAAATAAATACAAAAATTCATTACATATAATTAACATATATATGCATGTGACGTAGACTATAAATAATTAATCTGTAACAGAAATTATAATAATAATAACCACCAACAGAATATAGAAATAATAATACTATGTCAAATTAAAGTCTAAGGTACGAATTTCTCGAATATGATGAAATAAAAATAAAATAATAATCAAATTCTAAATTGCGTATTCAATTACCTACTTAAATAATAATACATTGCATTTAAATCTAAATATCATATTAAAATAATTATATATAGTTAAAGTGTCTGTGACACTATAGCGTCTATAGCTATGGCTTATTCTATGTTTTTACATTACATGTTTAGATATGTAGTATTGCACCGTAAAGTTAAACATAATATATGGAATTAACATTATTTTTTGATTGAAAATTTCATAACAATATGAATACCCATGTATCATTATGTAATTTAACTTTGCTTCACCCCGGTCCCTACTCGATAAAAAAATATGCATGTACGAAATACATTATATCATACGAATATATGCAAAAATCGCGAGAGAAAAAATATAATTTAATATTTCACAGAAATCGACACCAGTAAAAAAATCATGAACAATTTAAATCGATAATTTATATAAAAATAACAATAATCACATTATTTTTTATTTAAAAACCGATTAAGAAAATTATAATATAGTTTAAACTTTAAATTCAAAATTATTGTTCATCATCTTTGTGCACACGTAGGTCGTAAAAATAAATTTCAAATGTACAATTATAAAAAATGTAAAATCAATTTACATTGAAAAAATAAAAATCTAATTGCAAATCAAAACAACTATAAAATTTATATTGTAGAACAATAAAAATACAATAATACTTAAAAACCAATAAATCATTTTTAATTGTAATCAAAATAACATTGATATCGATAAACTCAAAATAATAATCAAAAAATTTTATTCCGATTTCATGTCCTGATTTACGTCGTTGAATGTAAAATAAAAATGTTAAATACGTACCTGCAATGAACGACAAACTGCAAACGACGTGGAAACACAAGATCCATAGCGCCTGACGGTGCACCGTGCAGTGCGCTTTTTCCATCCCTCAATTTCAGTTTTGTTTCGGCCCCGTCATTGTCCTGAAACAAAACAATTCACCCCATCAAACAAATCGTAGAATGATTGCATTGTATTTCACTATAGTTGGGCGCCGTCGCCGCGGTGGTCGGAGAAAAATAACATCATTGTTGTGGATAAAATGTTGTATTATACGGTTCGTGTGTTGACGTGTTTTGTATACTTAACTGTCGTTTTATTATAGAAATTTCAACGCAAACATATCAACGTATAAGTGCACACATATTATATAATGGTCAAAAATATTAAGTTATAATTACGGAAAAGTACCAATTCAGGTTTTGTTGTTTTTATATATTTAATAGATTTTTTTATAGTATTAATCGAAATTTGGACACTCCAAAATTCAGAAACAAATCGTATTTTATACTAATATAGGACTCGTATAATATTAATTACGCGCGTAATGAATCATCGATAGAACATAAGTATTATAATATTAAAATAATTAAAAACCAATTCCATTACACTCTGATTATAACAGTATTTTGTTTTAAAAAAAAAAATAATAATAATAATTATAATAATAATAATAATATAAGTAATATAAGTATATTATATATAGTATCTCCAAATTAGATTCATAAAACAATTTTAAATAAATTGAAAAAAATCGTATCACCGTCATACTGCTATAATGCTGGTATAATATTATATTTAATATATGTAGAGTTCTGTGTCAGTAAAAATGATACAATGTTTACCATGATGTGAAAATATTAGTATTGAGCTCTTTTTGATTGTTAAATTTTAATAATAGTCAAGTCTGCTCGAAAACCAAACGAAATTGTTATGTGGTAAATATTTCAGTGGATTTCGATCGTAAACAATAATGCTTTAAAATGCAATAGGGAAAAATGAACAACATTTTGAAATAACAATTTTTATGTTTATCACTTTTTTCCAGAGTAAGTGACTGTTGTCATTTTTATTGTGTCATAATTTTTTGTTGAAAATTATCGCACTTTCATTTTTGTTGGAAATTTATGTACGGGCACGATTGTCTGGGTTTTTATATTTTAAACAAATCGATATAGTATATGTTTTTAGAGTATGTCACATATAGTATTTAATATATAAATTGCTTAGATAATAATAAAATGTTATTATTATTTTATTTGCTTGACTTCGTTACTAAATAAATATGATAGAAAATCAATCTAATGTTTACGATATACATCTCAGATGTATTGATTTGGTCATGATAATAATTACATGTAGAATAAAATTTCCACATAATGGACTTCCACTTAACGAATTTTTTTTTTTAAACTATGACTTTCATTGTCAATTATAATATTATGTAAATTTTCACTAAATAACAAATATAATATTTCTATGTAACAAAGGAATCATTCTATAACACAAACCATTATTTGTAAATATTGTCACTATCAAATATTAAACATTGTTTTTAAATTACCTGAATGCTTAAAATGTTATTGTATCTAATAAAGATAAAAAAGCAGTAGGTTAATTTTACAACAGTGCTGCAGTCCCAATGTTGACGTAAACGTATACGTTTCTCTAAAGATGGATTTAAACATGAAATTTTTGAAACTGATATAGAAGTTCCAGATGTACAACGATAATCATTGTTAAAGTGTTGTTACTTTACAATATTATTCGAAAATTAATGAAAATACTGCCGTTATGAATTACCAACCGACGATAATACTGTGAAAAAAGTTAAAAAATAAAAAATAAAATTTTGTTGAGAATGAAAAAGGAGACGAAGAGAACCTGCAGAAAAACTACTCAAGCTTAATAGAGAAGAGAAGATATGCAACGCTTATCATATTGTTGTCAGAAATGGTTTTAAACAGTTAAAAATTATCACCGATGATTTTTTTTTTAAATCAATAAAATTAAAATATTTTACGAAAAAAGTTAAATTTATAAAAATAATAAGTAGTAAAAAATAGTATAAATTTTTATTTATCTCTAAACTATACAAACAAAAATTAACGATAGTAACATATCGCTTTTTACTTAAAATTAATAGAAAACTCAAGATTCATTGATCTTGGAAACATAAATTTTCACCATACAATATACTCGTAGGTTTTATAAAAAAGTCGATTAGCTATTTTATATATTAATTTATGTATCTATTATTTTTTATAAATTTTATAAATTAAAATTAAACTTATTAATCTGTTAAAAAACAAACGTTTCGGTAAAGCTACGATTTATTTTCGTAGAAAATGTCAAGAGTATTTTGTGAAAAATATGGCGTTATTACAAACAAAGTAACTTGAGTATCTACTTTTGGAAGATGGAAGCATAATTTTATGGTAGGATTTTAGATACTGTTACGGCCTCTTTTAAATATCATTAAAACGAAAAAAACTTGTGTAATCAAAAACTCACTGGCAGTACTAGTAGGTATACACTTTTTGTTATGAACTCATGGTCTATTCTGTAATTATAATAGTTATTATTGTACATCAGTGGCTATATAAATACGATTCTCTGGTTTCAAACGTGATCATAGTATACTAATTTGATTTTTAAAAATACGATAATTGCAGAACACGCGTATTTAAATTAGGTAACTTTAATATAATTAAAATTATATACCATGGATAATCACGCACCAGCGTATCTGATAGCCACACTATTAAATATATTGATACATTGATAACACCTGGGAAATGGTTTATCTGGAAGTCCAGTACTTAAGATCATGAGAGATTAAAGGTGCCTGTATGATGTTTTGACCACGTATAGGTGAATATTAACCAGTACTATACTTTGTGGTCGTTTAAAATGAAAACCACTAATTTGCATTATTGAAACGTTAATAAAATGATTTTTTTTTGAAAATATTAACGTAGTTAAATCTAAATTGAAAAAGTAGATCTGTTATTAATTTGTTGCATTAACCTCCGTTTTTATCATAGTCACATATCTAAATATAGGTATTATTAAAACATATTACAATTTTAATGTTTTCGTGTATTTATATTGTTTTTAATACAATTATTACTACAGTGTCTACTTATATTATACATTATAGCGACAAACGGTTTAGGTCCGTGTGAATTAAGTATATTTATGATATTATTAATACGTATTATTTAGATAATTTTATTATTTGTGTTCAATTTCAAACCTCCGAATAAAACTAATTATAATGATACCCGTAATTTATTATTTCAAGATTTTAATATCCTAACTTAATACGGGTTGAATCTAAATACAACCACAATCTCATACGTAAAATGTTTCGAGAAGTTTATACCCAAAAGTTGAGCACTGAAAGTGGTCTTCCGACTAGAGAAATGTAAACCGATTAAAACTGGTAGGTATAAGTACTTAACAATTTTACCTTTGTCAGTTTATGATAAAGTTGAAAGTTGGGATTTGACTTCATTATCAGGGAACTATTAAACAAATTATTAATAATGTTTTTAATACTAATATTATGATTTTTTTTTTTTTACTGAAACAAGAAGTATTTTATGGAAATGTAGACTTGAAAAATTATCAGTCACTTATACTGACATACATTTTGTTTTATAAAAACCTAAAATATTTTGTTACATATTTTTAATAATCAAATTGTATTGTAATAATTATTACTAATATATTGAAAAACAATTTAATTTAATTCTGAGTTTTGTTTGAACTGTTATAACAAATCAAAAAAATCTATACAAATTATAATTAGGCAAACACATTTTCATACATAAAAAAAAACGATGTCAAAAATATAACATTTTTAAAAATACCGGAAATTGTAATTTTAGTTTAAAAAAAAAATCAAGGACTTTCCTTCATAGTAGACGCTGAATGTACTTGGTTACACATACTTTTAAATTTTAAGAAAAATTTATCTGAGAAGATCTTTTACCTAAATTTCTAGATTAATCATAGTTAAAATCAATTATTTGCTAAATAATTTTGGAATACCGGACGTAGAATACACACAAATCTAATAATATTATTGTTTGTAAGATATATTTTAAATTTGCAATAGGTATGACATAATCCACTATAAAGTTAAGTGACGTTGTGTTATTGTGTATGGAAATGGAAGTGGTGGTGGCAGGTGAGTGAACTTACCAATTTGGTGGAGCTTAAAATTTAACATTTCTTATCTTATGTAATTCTGTTAGTGTTTTTAAATTATTTTTAAACTTAGAAACATAAATTTATTTTTAAGTCTAATAAACAAAGTTTTTGTTTAAAAAATACTGCTTCGGATTTGAGAATTACTAAAATAATACCACCCCTGTGCTTGTTAAACAAACAATGCATTACAATAATATGTACAACAAATATAAGGAAATATATTATTATCCGTATCATTACGACAGTGTAATTAATTTTCAGATGTTTGGTAGGTATACGTGGCGTCGTACTCTACTGGCTTACGCTTTCACTCCATTATTTATCAAGTCTTTTGATTGCAGTTGTGTCACACTATCCATAAAGGTTCGTTCAGATCTGACACTTGCTGACTTCGAACTGTTTTACTCGTAAATTATTGGGAAATATTAGAGGAAATTCATATGAATCAGACAAAGAATTATAAGGTTTCATAATATGAGTTCTAAGGGGAAAAACATGTTAAAAACCAATATTGCCAGAGTTTTTTTATGGAATCGACATAAAAACGTATATCTCATGTTGTCAAAAAATAAACATTGAAGTAAATTCAACTATAAAATCTAAAAATATTTTTTTTTTTTACAACATAAAATAAAATTGTTTATTAATAAATATTTATATAGTCTCGTTTTAACAGATTTTTTTACAGAATTTTGTGTAAATATAAGTTAGTTATAAGAAGATCCAAATGGTTATCAACATTTAAAAGTACTTTAAAACTTCAAAGTACATGTTTTTAATTTATGTTTAATCACAAGACAGTATTGGAGGTAAAAATACACATATAATTGTTCATTAAACATAATGTATCAGTACGTTCATTTGAATTTATTGTAATTATTTTCTATTTAAAATACATCTTTTAAATGTTCTCAAATACATTCTGCTCTATTAAATTATAAATCAAATTTGAAATGTATTAGAAAAAATATTGGGAAGTTTTAAGCCACATCTGATTTAAAGCCGAAAATACAATGAGCTCGAGTTTATTGGTCATATTGGATCATTCAAATATTAGCCAACTATTTCGCATCATCGAATAGTACTTGGTCGATTTCGACCCTTAAATTAATTGTTTGTCCATCATGGACTTAAGGTTATGAAATAGTACTTTAAATTCAAAAGTGTCATCAAAGGTTCCGTAATAGATTATAAATCCAATCACTCAACTCTGCAAAGTCAGACATACACTAGATCATTTTCCACTCCACTTATTCCTAATTATTCAAAACTTCTTCTACGAGCGTTTCTCGCAGGCAGTCTATCATATTCATCACTCGTCGTAATATAAATAGCTCTGAGCATAAACAATGGCGCGTACTTCTTATGAAACAATCGCCGTGTATCCGTGTTAACCTTGTGTTGGTTAATGAACCATTGTGATAAACAATAGTTTTTGTCAGAAATGTCGACTGTAAGTAAGACGACAATTATCATCTCGTCGTCGGGTGTATTGATTGATTTTCAATCGGCATCTACATCAAAATGAAACATTGCTAATGTGCCGCAACACGAATTCAATTATTTAGTAAATACCGGGTGATCTAATTATCGTAAGACCCACATAATTTAAACAATTTGAAATTGTTGAAAATATTTGTTTATGCAATTATACATTATTTAAAATACAACTGTTTAGACTCTAGACGAATAAATAAATATATATTTTTTAACTTAATTTTACGAAGACATTTTATTTAATTATTCAAAAACAGAATAATATTTAGAGTACCTACTTTGAAATATAAAATCGAAATTTGGACAAATTGTTGATAGTTGTAAATTATAGTTCTTAAAATTATGAGTTGTATGTATTTAAAGATTAAATGAGTGGAGTGGAGTCGTCGTGACTTAAAATACTAATAAATAAAAATAATCTACTAATTAATATATCTACTAATAATAATAATAGTTTTTTGAAATTATTATTTTTTTAGATCAAAAGACTTCGAATTATATTTAAAGTTAAAAAAATAAAGAAATAAAAAACCATAACGATAAAAAAGATATTTTTTTGAAAAAATTATTTATTAAAGGCTTAACATTTTGAAAAAGAAATATTTTCAATAACATAAAATCAATTGTTTGAAATAATAATTGTTTTACGTTAAATGTATCACCCCATATAAACGTTATTAGATTGAATTACTTGAGCACGCAGGCACCGATAATCAAAATTAATTTAATTGTACGTCAAACAAAAGATAAATTAAAAATGCTAATATTGTTAAACGTGATTATTCTTTGAGATTGTGTTATCGCAAAAATTTTTCGAATTAATATAATATATTGACCGTTTATTAATATCAAAATCATTAAGACATATCGATCTATATATTTATACTTTGTTGAATAATTAAACGATTCATCTCAAACATCAAGAAACACGCAGTTATATACTTTTTACTTTCCCGCGTAAATATTTTGCATAATTCTTTTAATCAAATAATCTAATTTCACTTCAAATGATAAGGATTTACGACCGTATTGAAATCCGTACTACCATCTGTTTTCAGTCGGATTTTAACCTCGTAATCACGTAATCGTCATGATCAATACACCTTTTTTTAAGTCAATTATAACGCAATTATTCCTCGGAAATTCGGGATTCAGAAAACACTCGAAATTTGTACTAACGATATTTAATTATACACACGGACAAACGCTAAATAATATAACTTAACCAATACACTATATATACTGTTACGCAAAGATATTTATGACCCTCTTATGTGAAGACTAACATTTTAACAACAGGATAAACATCACGGGAGACATCCGCTGGACGTGGGTCGTGTAGAGGTGGTTGTTAGTTGTAGACTGTAAAGTATATATTGTCGTATTGTGTAGTGTCTACTGCAGTAAACCACCCACACGGAAATCGAAAAATAAAATAAAATCATGCACGCCCCCGCAAACATTAAATAGCGACGACGTTTCGATACACTTACGTGAAATTATATACATGAATGTGCGTATGACAATAATGTAGTGGACTATTGGTTGGTTATGTGGTGAGGCGTGATTCATCTGGTTTTTTTTTCCTAATAGCTTTGCCGATTAATCGCGTGCCGTACCCCATCGAATCGTGACAATACGCCTACAAATCGAAACGTTCTTCGTATCGACAATATAATGATTTTTTGAATGCCGACACGATAGTTGTTTTCCAAAATCGATTGTATAATTGCAAACGTTTTTGGTTTAAAGCCGTTGTGTTACTGAGCTCTTTAGGTTTATCGCTACAAATTGAGTTTTTCGAGTTTTTAACGGGTATTAATGATGCTCGTGTGTTCCACCGTTCTATCGGGTTATTTTTTTTTTTTTAGATAATCCAGTCGGGACAGAAAATATGCGTAGGACACAGGCTATACCACAACAACGATATTTTATTGTCTTTGTAACGATGGTTTAGGACTTTTTCTAAAACCACAACGGCGATGCGTGACATTTTCAATATTATTGTAATGACATTATTGCAGTGCATACCTACACTACTGCCTAAACAAATACCACGATAATGTTACATCGTTTTTCCCAAAAGAGACGTTCTGCCATTGCGTCAGTGATCGACGACGACACTGTTGACGGGTCTGATCCCGTGACCTCCGTATGATTTTCGGTCACTGTTAGTGAGTGTTCGTATAATTTATTACGGTTATACGTATTCCTTACAGAGAAAGTTATCTTTTAACATGTATTGTGATAATTTTACCGAAAACCTATTATATAGTATACATCGTGTGGACCCGTGAAAATAGTAAGCAAAAAACACCATTTTTTTGTTTAATAATTTTCTAAATAATGGATCAATAACACAAACAGTAGCCTCATCAGAATATAGACTCGTCAATAACATTTTTTGTCAAAGTAATTTTGATCACCAACAAAAATATTTTATGCACTTAATTACGAATATTTTTTATTGTTAATTGTTTCAAAATTAAATTACATTAACGCAAAACATAATATACATATTTATTTTAAAATCATTGACGTTAACTGCTCTTGTATAGAAATGCCTTTACAGGACAATTTTTTTTATAGAACAAAATTATTTTGAAATATATTAATGTTTTAGAAAGTATATTTTCTTTACATAATTCTCAATCAAAATAAAACAACAATTTTAATTTTTTAATATTTTTCATCGTTATGGTTTTTAATTTTAATTTTTTTAAATTTATATTCTGAAGCAATATATATTTCAGAGTATTGCGATACATAAAAATCGAAATTTGGGTGAGTAGAAGTACGGGGATACTCCGCAAAATGTTGGTTCTGCTATTACACATAACGATAAAAATATATTAGAACATACACATTTCTTTTTTAAATGTTTTTTTTTTTGTTTACCTATCACCAATATTTCCCACTTAGAAGTCCAATAAAATATGAGATATATCAATACGAACATCAGATAGCACGCCGGACGCTAAAAAAATATCTATAACCATACCGGCGACGCCACACTCACGAACAGTGGCACACACAACAAACGCTTCAAGAGCAATAAATCACGGTGAACGCGGGTTGACGATCAGGTCACAGATCAAGATGATCAACACACAGACTCACATTTAAAATATTTGTGACATAAGTTTATATAGTGAGCACGGAAACCTATACGCGATGAAGACTATACATCGCAGCCGTACAAAAGTTGTTGCGAGCGCGGCACACAGCATAGCTAGTCTGTTAAAAATAACTGACGGCGACGGCTAAATATACGAAGACGATACGTATCGGTCAGAGATGAAATACTTCAAAATAATTCTACACCAGTTTCGCTATAGTGATGACGGTTAGGTTAGGTTAGGTTTCATGGCAAATGAAAAGTGATAATTATTTTTCTAATAACAGTATTTTTTAAGAACTACATGGAAAAAACCCATCTGATTTTATCGATATACTTTTTTGAGAATTGACTTTTTTGACAACATTTCCGGATATCGGTTGGTATAGATGACATGTAATGTTATTAAATAAACGATCATTTTTATATATTTCTATCTGAGTAAATATTGACATTAGATCACGTCTTATCGTATTTTGCTCTTTTTTAGGAGTTTCGCAGTTTCCGGAGTTGAAGCGGAAACCATACTAATTTGACGAGAGATTTTGTTATTAATTCTTCCATTCATTAATCGTAAACGAATGCTACGCCAGTAACTTCTTGCTACGGACAGAGTGGATAGGCTAATAAGATTACACAAGCTCAAATGTATACGATAGAAAGATAAGACCCCGTTAATCTTAGTCGTTTAATACCCCAACTCGTATACGTAAAACAAATTTTAACTTTTCCGATTTTAAAATACACCAAATCCGTGATAGATTCCATATCAATTATCAGGTTGTCAAAAATGATCTAAAAAGAGTAAATATAATCGTCATGAGATAAGTTTTATCATTGTAAGACCACCGCTGATTTTCATCAAAGTATTATGAATAGTCCTTACTATATTTTTATGAACTCAATCCATAATTAAAATTGCATTATTGTTTTATGCATTTTGTAATGTACAACGATACACATTTCTACACCTTTAAAATCATTAAGATTACGATTTATAATATAACATGAAACATATAAGTTATAACATATAACGTGAAAGCAAAAATATGCTAACTTACAACACTGTTGATGTATGTAGGTTTGGTTTGTTTCTGATCGCTAACATTTATATTATTATGCGAAAAAAATCCCAATTAAAAAAAAAATAAAATATTTATCAAAATGTTGTTAATTATACATGATTTGTTAAATACAAACATTTTGTTCATGATTGTCATTCGAAAAAAAAATATAACTAAAAACTTAATAATATTCCATACTTTAACCTTAATTTGGAATCACTAATTTTATTTAGTACTTAGTTTTATTTATAACTGTATCCAAACAATTTAAAAATAAAAATAAATAATGTAAAATTTCTGAAAAGTAAAATATTAACTGAATCTCACTGTTTTTTTTTTTTTTTTTTTTTTGTTAAACATTACGTATATTACTTAAATATCAAAAACCATACGTATTTTTTGTTATTACGATATTGTACTACACTAATTATCGTGCATTTTAAGTTTTAAAAATCATAATATTATATTCGTACAGAAATAAAAGCTTATAAAAAAATAACTAAACTAACGAGCTCTTAATTTTTAACAAATACTTAATTATTTAACACAGACAATTTGAAGTTCACTGGAGATAAGTAAGGTGGAATAAACATTTTCACTTTGGTTTAATAACTTTAAACTTTGAAATGGTTATGAATAATAAGTTTCCGTTTGAATGATATTATATTTTGTGTATGTACCACAAAGTATTTTAAATTTGAATATAATATATACCAGTGGCTGCATCTACTGCATTATATTATTTTCTTTCTTTAAAAATCTAAAATCAATATCTATACAATTTAGGTGAACACGAGTGGAAATACATTTTGGAATATCTATCAATAGAATGTAGATATAATAATATTTATTGATAAGCAATAACGGAGAAACTTATTATATTTTGAAATTACATGTTCATTGATGTTTTGTATATTCAGACAACCTGGCGTGTCAACATGTATACGAAGAAAAGTTTATTTTATTACGATAAAGTCTATTTTAATTATATTGTTTTAAATTTAATAAGTTTAATTTTGTAGTCGACTTTTCAACATATTGACGGGATTTATAATTAAAATTGATTCTCCCATATCTTTCTGATTTTAATAAAAAAATACTATGATTACTCGATGAAATATTTTCAAAAATATAAGTAATTTTACATTTTGTGACTAAGTAATTTGGTAATTTTCTGCACTAAAAGTTCAATATAATAGCAAAAATAAAGTATAAAGTAGACGATGTAAATTATTAAGTTATAATGTTGATGAAGTTTTCTTAGTTATATATTTCATACATTTTTTTTTACTAATACTATAAGATATTACAATTATTTTCATTCGACAAAAATTAAAAATTAACTGAAAAATATAAATTATTAAATATATTAAAAAAACAGATTGGAACTGTTCTATGTGTATTTGTTTACGTAGAAAAAAATAAACATTTAATTTATGTTAAATCTATGCATTATATGTAAATGGTAAAAGATGAAAGGTAAATTTCTTTTATTAAATTTTTAGAATAAAAAAAAATACATATTATATAATTAGTATTTAATATTAAAGTATTTAAAATATTCAAAATATTAGCTGTAAAATACACTTTAAAATATTAATATTATAATTAAGTTCCATTTTTTTTTTCATAACATGTTGAAGAAGGTTCCAATATAAGCGTAAGTCAATTTTTAACATGTTTATAGGGATGGCCATAGTAAAATAAAAACGTATATCCGTATGGAGTATGTGTATGATATTACGTATTTATAATAATATTAATACTATGACTGTTTTGACAGATAAAATTACTACAAAATCACAATAGTCTTAATGTAAGATAAATCGATATTAAAAGATTACCTATCCAAAAATAAACATACATTTAAACGTATTATATTATTATTATGCTACTCGATGACATTATTATAATGCTTAATGCATTATTGCACCAAGAATAATTTTCATTCATCCAAACGAATTGCATTCGATACGTGACATAAATAAATAAAATTTAATTTATGTCATAACTTTTTGCTGTATACAGTTTCATTTAAATAGGTAAACATACCTTTATTTTATCAAAAACTAAAAATGATTTTGGAAATGTTTTTTTCGTTAAATCATTTAAAGTCATTTAATCATTTAAAATGTAATTATTTTCATTTTTTTTGTCCTTTAAAAAATATCACTTATTTTCAAACATTTTGTTTCGTAATAACGTCAAATTATTTATGTAAATATCTCAAAAAACATAAATGGTTTTCGAGAAAATGACTAAATACCTATAAATGAACCTTATATTATATTACATTAGATCGAACGGCTGCGGGCAGGGATTTTTTTGGTAGTATGTGATTTTCGTTCTAAAAACGAATTGAACAACTACTGTTTATTGTCTCGTCGTGTTTCTACAGTCTCAGAATTCGTTTCCGGAGGCGGTTCGAGTTTACGTGAAATATATATAGATATATATATTCGCCGAGAGACAGTCTGCGAGGGCCGAGCTGGTTTTATCGCAGGCCAACGTTTCCTGTCCTGATGTTCGGATCGTCAGAAGTTATGGGGTTTGCGTGTGGCACTGCCGTTTGCGAGTTACTTAATTTTTGCAGTCCTCTTTCATCGCACACAATCGTACAACCATACGACTGTCTTTCTTTTAATGTCTTATAAAGTCCCAAAAACTATTCGATTTTGGCGACCACTCATCCTCCTCTCATCGCCACTCGATCGCCGCGCCAAACTGAAGGCGTTTTGCAAATGTTTCGCGCAGGTATGTACATCTAAGTTATTACTGTGCTTCACAATTATTATTCAGTATTCACTATTCTTATATCAAAAATGTCATTGAAAATTAAAAATTATTTTATAGCGTTTGTTGTATGGAGTGTATCGTATACGTATTTATCGGTGCACAAACGTTACGGGGTGGTGCAGAAACTAATATAACGTCTGTTCGAGGTTTATAAGCGACTACTGCGAACATAAATTTCGTTATACCTATCGTCAAAAAAAAAAAAATATATCGATGTGTTGACAATTTTAAATTAAATTTCCCACTGGTCGCTTAACGCGATTATGCTGTACATAACAATTATAATATTAAAATTAAATTAGTTTTACGAGAGACCCGGTCGCGATAAAACTCAAACGCGATTACCGTCGATCGATCAGTAGGATAACTGCTCCACGCCGTTTTTCGGAAGAAATTTAGCCTGTACAAATCCCTAAAGATATTATGATAAATATATCAACTGGGATCTCGACGGAATCACTGCAGAATACTTAGTTGCGGTTCGTCTTGATTTTCGGACGTACAAATTATCATATCGGTTTATTGAAACGTTGATGGTTAATTCATCATCGTACAATATATTATAATTATTATCCATTAAAATAATTCCCAATTCAATATTCCGTAGCCCGCCAGCTCTGCTTCTAAAGTCTTAAAAGTTTTTAAACACCATTGCGATAAGCAGCTTTAACTTCTGTGACATTATACCCACGTATATATTGATAAATGTATATATATTACGTATAATACGATAAATCGTATGTACCTCAAACCGATCGTTTCCTTGTCGATGAAGTAATTTCCATATGATATTTCTGTAAACTTTCCATTACCCGCAAATCTGCAAATCGTATAGAAAAATAAATAAATCCGTTTGCGCGTCCAGTAAACATTAGTCTCTGGCAGGCAGCCGCCGCGCCGCCAATTCTCGGTATCTGGCGCCACGGACGTTGCGGAATTACACATGGTCGGAAAATCTACGACGGCTCGCGCGTATTTATTTACTCGTTAAGATTAAATTTTAGTACCGAACATAGTTACATTACATAGTATTATTATTACCTTACTATATAATATCGTGTATACGTGTATAATATTATACTTAATCGCACGAACCACAATATATCACGCAACTATGTGTGCGATTTGTGCGGCACACAAATGCGTTTTTATATAAAATATTATATTATATTAAAGCAGTGTCTACTCAAAGTTATTTATTTTACAATAATAAAATTACAACCGTTATAATTCTATGTAAGAAAAAGAATAATACCCTTTGAATCAGACATGCGTTATTATGGTTTATCTTTAATAATTATTTGTGTAGTCGAGTCATCATAAAATTGTAAATATTTGGATTTAAGTATTTATAACCCGTGTTATTTGTATATTTATTATTATGTTATGTTATATAATATTTAAATATTTATTTTATAACGTATTTACTTGTTTTAACATTACATTAGACATTTATAAACCTCTAGTAGATTACCGATTTTAATAAAAACAAATTATATAATATTATAAAACAAATTATTTGTTTAATATTATATAATATCCGTTAATAATAAACACTTTCGTATATTTTTCAAGTACAAAATAAATTATTTTCATGATTTAAAAATTGAGTAATATATGAAGTAAATTTAAGTACATTGCATATTATATGGGTGTATGTGTTAAAACTAAAATTATTTTGTTTAAATTAAAATATTGTGATATTTATGCTCCAAAAAGACCTCAAATGTATATATAGTTCATATGAAAAAAAAATGATTTACAACGGATGTTAACGGGTCAAGAGGCATCACGTTTCACAAAAATTATGGCTTCACCATTACCCTGTACATTAGATACAATAACGTTTGTAATTTATGCACGCCAGTAACAAATTTTCAAACGGGTCTAAAACATAATTATTCTGGGTATAATCAATATGAACGTTCAGTCCAAGCTCTCATAAAATAAAGGTTGAAAAAAAAGCGTTATAAAATTATTTATTATATTTTATTATTGTTTTTGTTCACCCCTGATGATCGTGCATAAAACACACACACACACACACACACACACACACACACACACACACACACACACACACACATACTCATATTAAACACGCGCGTATATAATATGAACTCAACTTCGTCAATAGTTAAGTAAAAAGACGCGTATACGAGTCCGAGTCGGGAAAATGTTATTTTCCTCGGAACGTTTAATTTCAGTAAAGAGTGTTATTGTGCATACGTTAAATGTGTGTTTGATGTCACTGACCATTAGAAATAATTATTATTACATATTTTACGCATATTTTATGGTCTAATGTAAATGAACTGACATTGATTTAGAATGAATTATAATAGTACGCTAATGATATAATAATATATTTATCGCATTTACTAACAGATTATATTTCAATAATAGGTCATTAGATATTATATGAATATTGATGAACTTTTAAAAACGAATAAAATGTTTAATGTTCAATCATAATTTCTATAGTAATATATTAATAATATAATTCAAATTTATCATGTAGACTTGAATTTTCAATTGATAAACATATTAATATGTTTATAGCCCTAATATTATGACGCTTTTAGAATTCATTTAAGATACAAAAAAGTTTTCACAGATAAAGATGATAATAATAATAGTAATAAAATATTATTTTATTTTATTTTTATTTTGTACAACTTTATACAATAAAAATTCATCACAAATAAAAATATTTTTGTATTTCCAGTAAAATGATAAACCATAGTATATATTATATTATTATATTTTCTAAAACATACAATTCATTTAAATATTTGTTATTTGAGTACATTAGGTCGATGCGGATAAAATTCCAATATGTGTAATAACTCGATAATGGTTAGATATAACATACTGTTATGAATATATTGTAATATGTTGTCGGATATAATGTTATTATAATATAAATCATCGGCATACATAAATAATTTGAATAAAATATAAAACACAATTTGTAAATAAATCACAATGGATCATGGTCTGGTGCATCGACGCCGTGGTAGAATAATGTAATTGTAAATTATAATTAAATATTGATTTTTTTTCCAATATAATATAAATAACTATATTATATCAAGTAGTAACACAAAATTCTCGCAATCAAGTCATATATATTTTTTGTTAGTTTATTGTACTAGCAAAAACAATTTTCGTTTTGAATTCAGGAGCGTGAGTAACTTTGCGGACCACATTACCATTCAAGTTGAGAACTAAAAGTATGAACATAAATCGTATTTGTCATTGTGTTAAGTAAAACCCGTGGTTACTGGTAAAGCTCATTTTATCCAATATACTTTAGACGTCAAATTTCTCATTTATGAATGAGTATGCAGTGGCCTCTGTGTATTTTTGAATAGAATCCATTTGATATTTTTCCGCGTACAATTATATTATGAAACGAATAACGTAATAATTGTCGCGTGTCATTTCCTCGAAGAGAGTGAAGAAATGGGAAAGAAAAAAAAAACTCCCGTGCGTAAACGTATTCGTGCTTATTGAACGTAGCGTATGCGTAAGTATATTAAATAGTACTTCACGACAACGAAATAATAATAATAATAATAAAAAAAATTGATATTAACTCGGAAAATATTATAATACGTTGCATATTACATTATTATATATAATACCGTCGTCGGCGAAGAAAACCGCCAATCGACGTTATCGTCGCAAAATAAACATAAACGCGTACTTATATTGTGCAATATTAAAACCTCGTGAAATCAACATTACGTTTAACGA
The DNA here is from genome assembly GCA_020882235.1 of Schizaphis graminum. Classification (NCBI taxonomy): domain Eukaryota; kingdom Metazoa; phylum Arthropoda; class Insecta; order Hemiptera; family Aphididae; genus Schizaphis; species Schizaphis graminum. Next base: position 11,586,773 of record CM037032.1, read on the forward strand.
GTGATTTTACATTATTCTCGTCGACGGGCTGGTTAGGTGTATGGTGTGTGCGCGCACAGACTCGGTCTCGTATTATGCCGAATGTCGAACAGCGCAGCATTGGCAATAACAGCAATAGTAATAAATAATAGCATATCGTATTAATGTAATTTCCGACACGAACGGTACACCACTGCAGCGCGTTATGTTATTATTACGTGATACTATAATATTATTATCATATAATAATAATAATAATATGTTCGTAATTAATATTTGCGTTAGGACGGCGCACCGTATAGGCAATTTCGCTACGTCGGCGTGTAGAAACGACACGTGTCCATCGCTCGGGATTAAAACGCAAATAATAATATGTAATTATTATTATTGCGGTAATGATGTTATTATTATTCCGCAGTTAATAATTTGATCACGGCACGGCGGTTGCACAACCAGACACATATTATTAGCGTTATCGTTGATATATTATCAATATTAAGCAACTATTGCCTAAGGACGTGCGAATGTGATGTCGTGTTGTACATTATTATTGTCCGAATACGAACCGGTGACGCGTCGTTGAACGTCTTCGGACAACGTCCGACAACCGCAGTAAAAAAAAATATGTTCTTATTCCGTTGTACTGCTCGTACTCGCAATAACGTCCGAAAACCTATGCTCGGGGAACGATATTTCTAACGATCGGGTACCGACCACAGAACGAAATCATCGATCATCCGCGTCTGTTGAGTCACGACGTCACAACCGCCGACGCAGGCGTAGATGCTGATTGCGTACACCTTATAATAATATACTAGAAGACGAGAACTTTACATGACACACATTTCTAAACGTATTATTTTATTGTAAAAACTAATTTTATCAAAACTGATTTTTGACGATGACACTATGTTTTTTTAATACTCGTAATTTGAACTGGCAAAAACAATATTTTTGTGAAAAAATACGTTACTTTAATATTATTCTTATCTTTATAATTTTTAAGTTGCTTACGTTTTTGAATGACAGCGTACATTTTTTATTTCATTTTATAAAGCGTAATATGTTTCTTGGATTTTCAATTTATAAAAATAAACAGACAATAATAGAACATGTTTATTCGCACGCCATAACAATCGATTCGGGTGACGACGGGTTAGATCGTTATTTCGTAATAACGAGTACCTATTTAAAGAAGTAAATAAAACACTGTTTGTATTTTTTTTAATTTCAAAGTAGACAATATACATTATGGCGACTTTTTAGAATAGCAATTAAAAAATGATAATGAAAATTAAATTTACATTTAATTTTTTATATTTAGTTTTTATATTAAGTATATACTATGGTGCACAATTAGAAATAAATAAGTATTGTACCCTTAAATTAAAAGAAAAAATAAACAAAATTAGTTGCGAATTACATCGGTGACGTAATTATATAATTATAGTACTTATTATTAATGTTTACTTTTGGAGTATCTGACGCATCACGCAATGACGTAATAATTGGTAATGATATTAATTTATGTACCTACACCATGTTTATAATTAATAACATGACGTATGTTTACTATTGGATAAGGGCTATAATATACTTAGTATCTACGTTAAGTAAAATACATGCACTAAATATTTGATTTTTTTTTTTTAATGTAGAAACACACGTAGGTCACGCAATACCTACAGAAATTGAAGGAAAAAAAAAATAAATATAAAATTGCATTCGTTAAAAAAAAAAAATATGTTAATATACTTTTGAAATTGAAGTTTGGACGATACAAGGAGTTTTAAAGTCCTTTTATGGTTTATACATCACGATAACGTTACACTGGGAAGTGCTCCACTGGGATAATACATAGAATCAAGATACGAATTTAAAGTATGAATTTGAGGCAGATATAGCGTAAAAACATAATGGAATTTATAATTTCCGTTTATATAGCAATATTATTATAATATGCACAACCTATGTGCCGAGCTCGATAATTTTTTTTTTAAGTGCATCATGCCGTGAATTCGTATGTGCACTGATTAGATAATGTAATATAATATATTGTTAACAGGTGTATTTGCATCGGTCGATAAGATATCAGATCGATTGCAGATGCAGCGTAAAATCGTGAGTGTCTAACAGGTTTTGTTTTGATACTCGCACGTTGATAATAATATATTAAAATGAAAATGAATTATGACTTTTAATACCTCACACGGTTTGATTAATGCTTCCTCTTATATTATTGTATTTTTCAATTATTACGGTTACGACCCATGTATGTATTAAAACTTTTATTCCGACAATACCGCCACGTACAGTTCATACAATTTATTAGAGACGAGGTAGAAAATATAAACAAAAAATACCTAAACGCATATGTGGTAATATAATGTACGTATATATTATTATTGTATTTTATCGTCTCATCGTTTTCACTGTCATTTTACGGTGTGGTGGTTTAACATATTTCCCCGGCGGTTGGTGAAAATAACATTGGTTGTTTTGGTATTAAAATATTTTCGGATTCTGAATTTTATAAACATTTATGGCCCGGCATTAATTACTAAAAGGCTGGTAACTGTGAGGTATTTTTAAAATTTAAAATACTTACATAATTATTTTCAATAAGTAAAGTAAATATTATTACTATGTAAAAATAAATTTTAATTATTATTCATACATATTTTTATTCATACTATAGCTGATAAGTAGAGCATTTGAATGAAAATCATTAAAATATATGAATACCAATATTACGATAAGACACAATATTACGATAAGACAAATTATTGGAGTTCACAATATGTAAATTGTTCTTATATTAGTACGTATGAGTAAGTACTTTTAGATTTTAAAATGCAATATCAAACATTTTATCATGGCTCAAACAAGATATGTTATACGTGTTGCTCTAAACCTGTTTCATACGATTTTGATAAATTAAATACCTTATTTCATTGATGTTTGCTTCAACATTCCAAGGAAATAAAATATAGTCAGTCATGTTTATATGTAAAATGAGTTGAATCATGAAAAAAACAATTAAATTACATTATTGTTAATTTTATCATGTAATTATTACAATTTTATAATGATTTTTTTTTTTTTTTTTTTGTAAGTTGAATTTATATTCTCTTATACGTTAATTGTTTTAAGTTGAAAAACTTAGACTACGATATTCATTAAATTTTAATATATTTGGAATAATATAATTTTGAACTTATAAATTCATAAAATACTCTTCATACAGAATAATAAGGCTTAACTGTAGCATAATTTTTAATAATTGTCATGAACCATAGCTATCATAGAATATAATGACCAAATTTTAATTATAAAACTTAATTATTAAACGCGTTTAATAAATTATAAATTATATAATACGTGTATTACTACTTTGCAAAAGCAATAATGCTTTTAAATTAATATTTAATTTTAATATTATTTACAGGTATGAATGGATAAAAATTAATATTTTCAATAACCAAATATATATTTTATAATTATTAAAATTTGAAAAATAAAACTTAATATGGACCATATATCTTAATGTGCTTTTAATTTGTTTTTCAAACCATTTAAAACAAAAATGTATATGTGTTAAAAATCTGGTTATGTTTTAATTATCTACATTATATGTTTTTAATAAAACACTACCTAAATTAAAAAAAAAAAAGGTTGAACTCATATATATTTCATAATAAACAAATATTTTTGTTTTATAATGTTAACATAATATAGGTTTATCACAATAATTATTTAATATTTTTATTAAATTTTATGATCATACCTAAGTAAAAATTAAAAGTTGGTTATGAATTTTTTGTAAATGAGCTCGTGATTCTCATCGGAATTTGTAAAATATATTTTATTATAAACATGATAACCAAGGTCTTATCAAATATTGTATCACAAATTATATGAAATATAACAGATACTAGTGTAAACCTTCGATCAATATACAAGTATAAAAGCAAGCCTCAACGAATGGTACGTGCACGAATTGTGACTATTCACGCTGGTCGGTAATAAAAACTTTCGAAGGACGCAAAGCAAGACCGTCCGTTGTTGATTTATGGACCTCAGGTATAGGCGAGAGGTTCGGGTAACCGCTTATAAGAAAATACTCAGAACAGCATAGGTATTCAGATGTATCAGAGCCGTAGTTGAATCTACGGCACCTTCACGCTTCACACTTTTGTACACTTTATAAAACTAACTTTTGTTAATTAAATAAACAAACTATTTTCAATTACAATATCAACTATAACAATCATTTCGATTCCACGACTGAAAGAACCGAAAAGTAGACACACTACAAAATCTCGAAGATAAGAATACAATTATAATAAACAATTTAAAAATAAATAAATAATCAATATTGAATAAATAATTTATAGAAAAAGTGTGGATTGGTATACAAGAACCTTGTTTTAAAATATCATGTCGCGCAATCAAAAATTTCACAAATTTCGATCAAAAACATTTTTATACCTGACAATATCTACAATTGGTACACTGACCATAAACAAAATCTTTGTTTTATGCGTAATTGGTCCATGCACATGATATTGATTTCGTGCTTAATGAAATCTGTTTAAATTTACTACTAAATTTAATCATAAATAACAATATTTTGAGATAAAATATTAAATGTGTCTATAATACATAAGGTTATAGATTTCAATAGAAAATGTATATTTTGATATAATATATAATGTATATATAATATTATTATATTAAAATATACTATTATTTTGTATATTTTTATAATTTCTGAGGACAAAATAACAAAATAAGTTGATACCAACAAAACAATAAAATAAATAACTGATGTTACTAATATATATAAAAGTGCGAAAATTCAGAAAAAAAAAATTATTCCCGTTTTTTTTTTTTTACCATATTTATTACAATTTTAAAATGTCCGAATAATTTATTCAAGACATTATTTTATTTATATATATTTTGAGTGGTTTTTTAGATTACATTATCTACATTTTTATTTCATATTTCTATACATATTTAAAAAATCGTAAACAGTTTATAGTATACTTTATGTTATATATTATCAAATAGATACATCTATACTTAAAAATTAGACACATCTATTTACGTTTATTATCTACTAGTGTTTAAGCAAGTGGTTTACCCATTTAACCGATTCAACGAAACGACAATTCATAAAAATAAAAAATTAATATATCATACTAAAATCAGTCACCTAATAATAAAATATGACGTCTCATAATTATGATATTATATTTAAAATAATTACACAGAACTTATTTAAACATCAGCTAATAATGGTTTTTAATAATTAATTTATTATTATTTTTAATTATTGTTCTCAGTATTTTCTTAGATAGTTAATAAATTGATTAACCGATAAATAAATTAAAACGATTAACACTTGGATTTTAAAATTTAATTAAATATTATACAATGAAGGTAGGCTCATATAGGGTGGCCAGTGCGACTTTCCGTTTCTGGAATATTTGAATTTAAAAATATTAGGTAATTAAGATAACTAGCTGTATAATGGAATCGTTTTGGAACCTTTTGACGAAAAAAATGATCAAAAAACGATTAAAATACTTTTAATTTCGATGAAAAAAGTAAAAAATTATTCCTCAAAATATATTACAACAAATGTATTACACCATTTTTATAGGAATTTGGAAAACTAAACTAACAATTTTGCTTCAAATTTCTTTATGAGAAAGACGTTTAGTCATGGCGATGAATACAGATGACAGAAGGTATAAATTAAATCTAAGTAAATTTTCGATATAGTTTTATTAGAGGATATGGAAATACAATATATAATAATAAAAATCAAGAGCTTTTTTTAAAACTAGTTTACTTCACTGTTATCATAATTTATTCGAAAATGAAATGAAATTTTAAAAAATAACCCGTTTAAAGAACCTTTCAATTTCCAATATATTGTATCAAGTTTCTACGTATAAAACAATTTTGAGTGATGTACTATTCAAAATGATGTACATAGAAAGAAAAAAAAAATAATGCATAAAACAAAAATGTACTTTTATTAATATCAACGAATTGTACTTTTTTTTTAGAAGCCAATAGACTCACATACTTATTAGAATCTTAAACTATTACTATGCAATTTATTGTTAATTTGGTATTTGCTAATCTGTAAGAACAATAGGTATTTTAGTTTCACAATTTTTTTTGCTACTTAACTCAGTAGATTTTTTTATTGTTGTATTGTACAACTTTTTTTTTTATGTAAATACTAAATACATAATAAACAAAACCCTTAAGAGATAGTGAAGAAGGAATAGTGATGGTATGCACGAGTGGATAAAAATTAACAAACCGAATTCTTGTATCTTTTTTTAAAATAAATGGACAATTATAACATCTATTTTAAGTCAAACACTAAATCATAATTATCACTATTTAAAACGTAATAATAACCTTAAAAACACCTGTCGCTAGCGTTACGTTTAAGGTTGTGGAAAGTAATTATTCTGTACGTGCGGTTCTTTACTGCTACCACCGTGCACCTCTCTTCATTCAACGGAAAAACTTCTCTTCGTCTAGAGCACTCTTATCTGTCCCTATACCTCTCCTTCTCTTCCCATCACCTTCTTACCACAACGAATCTCCCGTCCGCAACGTATAGTACAAGCATAAGCACATTGCGATGACGACGATATAGTGCATATTTTAGTCATGTATAGTGCTTATAAATAAATATATATATAAAGCGAACAGCATATCAGTTGTTTTTGTGTTGGGACTTTTGTATTCCATTTCTGTACGTTATGTATACACACCCTCATATTATATTATGCATATTATATATATATATGCACAGATAGTATGTATGTATGTGTGTGTGTGTGTGTGTGTGTGAGAGAGAGAGAGAAAGAGATAGAGAGAGAGGCATGTTTATATTTTCAACGAATTCCGGTGCAGCGGTCTTTATTTTATTTTCCGAACCATTAAGTCACGGGGGTGGTTGTAGCGACGATGACAACGATGACGACGACGACAACAACGATGACTATACTGTGCTCGCACCCTGAATGTCTCCACCGTTTTTCGACCAGGCCCCGAAAAAACAAAAGACGGAAAACCGTTTTCTCTCGCATTATGTTTTTGCTGAAAACATCTTGAACCGACGATAATATTTATAAGCGACTGCCGGGCGCTTTGTCTTTGTGATTTGAATTACGAGCCTTCAACGTCGCTACCGCCGCCGCCGCCTCCGCGCCCGACGGATAACAAAATTTATATTATATTTATTATATTTACTATTATTGTTATTATAATAATATGCGCGAGCCGGTGGTTGTTTGTGGGCCGACGCGAGACGCGCGCAATGTCTACGTAGACAGCGTCGTGACCGTCGCTGCGAGACCGAACCAGATGATGGCACTATTATTATAGTAGTACTGTAAATAATATGAATAATAATATGAGATATATTATAGTAGTGGAAGAAAAGTGAAAGTACTCGCATTCGGAGTAGAGTGGTTTTTGTAAAATAAGGTATGAAATGTAAAATTTGCTATAGATTTAATATAATATATTTTGGCTTGTGATTTTTTACGGACAATAAGAGATCGCTCAAAAATGCTTAAAATTAAATAATAAACACAATGTAAAAATTAGAAATTTTCGACAAACGGAATGTTTGGTTTAAAGGATTAAATTATACATTAAACCACTTACAGTTCATCAATAACGATTAGTTGGTTGAAACGTATTCATTGACTTATCACGAACAAATAATTTAATCGATACGTTAATTTTTTTTTTTAACCAGTACTTATTTTCTATGAAAAATGTATTCACGTTTAAAGCAAATAAAATACAAAATTAGAGGTTACGGATAATATAACGTTTTATTAAGCGGAAGTACTTCAATTTATATTTAATTTATATCATAAACGTAAATAAATCAAAAGTATTTAATAAAGTATACGAAAGAGATATTATATTTTGGATTTATAATAAAATATCGTTTGAATTAAATGATTGTGTTTTATTAACATAGTATAATTATAAAAATTGCCTTTCCTTAAGAATGTCCAGGATTACTATCACTCGACATAAATTAATATCATCTGTAAAATATGATTTTATTTATAGTAGTGATAGTGCAATAGTAGCTAAGATCTCAAAAATCTTTAAAACGTAATAATTAACAGCCCTAATTATTTACCTTTATACTGCAGAGTAGCGATTGCGTTGTGCGGTCATCTACTTGCGCAATAGACTTTTTTTTTACAACTTAATAATATTATATTATTGTATATCTATATAGTAATGTTACGTTATGGTCTGTTAAACATATTTTATTGTGGTCAACAATACTATAAATTTTTTTTCTCTGTCTACTGGTTGTTATAATTTATATACAATATTATACGAATTATGTATAAATTACATGGTATATAATATTATAGTAAGTTAACAAAGCCATCAAGCCAAAAATCGCTTATTTTATGCATGTGAAAGTTCAAAGTTGTCTGCTTCACATAATAAATTTATTTTAACATTACAATTATATTGTTTGTGTTTTTGTATGATGTTAAATTTTTGCTAAAAATAATTAGTTAATTCAACAAGAGTTTTGTTACTAGTTATTACAAAATTTAGTTTTTCACATTTTTAAAAAACTATGGTTTGTATGTGATTTTCATTTGTTATATCATTGCGACAGTGATAATTTATCATAAATCATGGAGAATACTCAATGTCAATTTCTCTAAAAAAAAATTATTTCTAACGAATTAATAAAATATATGACTAATAATTATAATACAATAATAAACTTATGTAAATTATATAATAAGACATTTTTGCTACAAATTGTTATTATTAACATTAATATTAGCAGTATTAAATAAAAATATGCAGAAATGGAATTGGGGAATTTTTATTTAAAAACAAGCATAACAAATACAACCGTTCTTGTTAATTATTTTTATGAACGAAATATGTCAAATCTAAATTAATTAAATTGTTTTATTAAATTTTTCAGGTAAAAAATATTTAGAAATTAAATATTTATAGTTGAGTATTATTACTTTTATAATGGCAGAAAATGATTTTAAAAACAACAAAAAATTAAAATTAATTTTTCTAAGAAATTGCATGTAAATAATTTATAGCGTGCATCGTAAATCTGTTGATATAACGCGGGTTAAAGCAATATTGATAAACGAACATGGGTCGTATACTTATAATAATTGGCAAGTGTAAATAAATATAATTATTATGTTCAGTTGGTCGACCGTAATGTTTAGCTATTGGACATAAAACCAAAAATAAAATTTAAAAATAATTTATTTTCGTTTTCTTGAAATTCTGCAGGTTTTAAATTCTCTTTTCACATATTATAACTTTCATACATTAAAAAAAACATCCGATAACTAAAAGTTTTTATTTTTTTTATGTGTAAAGAACACATTGATTTAAATCAGTCTTACTGAAATCTAATTTCAAACCACTTAATTTTACTCGATTAAACATTTTTTTTTCATCTGACCTGCAATGTATTAAAATCGTTGCTTTTCTCTATTGTATAAATTACAGGCTTCATTAGAACATATTAAATGGATAATTATATGACCTAATTAAGAATTCACTGAAGTTCCAATTAATAGTTAAATTTAAAAATCAGAAACATCAATATAACGAAATCGAAATTCTGTTTTCTGTTTTCTGTATAGTTCAGCTGCAGTCAGAATTACGTAATCATCACTTCCGTATAGAATTGATATGCAGATAACATATTATATCTACCATAAACACCTACACATAAATACCTCACACTTCAATATTAGTAATCTCAAAATACGTTTAGCCGTTTCGGAGTCCATCAAAATGTATTCAACTCAACTATAATATGCATATATTACAGTAAGTTATCTTTTAGTTGTCGTGTAGATAATATAGTTTCTTGTCTTAATTTGCATGCATATGAATGACTAATGGATTTTTAATGTTTTATTCAATATGTTTAGACGTTTATTGTCGAAAGAAATTCATATGATACCGGATGATCGTTTAGCTGGTACATAGGCGTTAGTTGAACCAATAACTGCTAATGGCCCGAAAAAAAAAAAAATATATACCTGTATATATCGGCCTATATATTATTATATCGGTTTATCAGTGTGGTGCTGCTACTCAGCTAGCAAACAACTTTCATATTAATATATTTTATACTTACGCTACTCGACAGCAAAGTAAAAGACGACCGAATAGGAAGACTCACGAATAAGTTTATATTACAACTACTATAATTCAAGAATTATTATCCTACTTAATATTATATAATACTCTTACGTATTGTAATTTACCACCGATGATATTCTGTCTGAATATGTGTTTATCATTATTTACTTAATTTACATTTATTAATTACAACGTTAAAAATGACTTGTTTAATGTCAATATAACCATCATAATAATGAAACATTTTCTATAATACAGCTTAAAAATTATTTTTTATGTTAAAAAAACACTAAATACCATAAACTAGTGTTTTAAAATTATTCTTGGGCGTAAAGAACAGCTTTGAACAGTAAAAACTAAAACTATAACCATTAGCAAAGAAAACGTGACATTTTTAAATAAATTGTTTGAGTAATATAAAACAATAATTTGTAAACAAATAAAAAATTACAAGTTTGTATTTACTTTCGTAGACTTTGTTGTTTTTTTTTTTTATCTTTAAATTATAAGACAATTATCTTTAATTTTTTTTTACATAAAGTAAATTTGTATATTTTGTTCATCACCAAAATATAATACAACTAACGTATTGTTTCGTTATAAATTCATTAACTACATTTTAAAGCTAAAATAATTTTTTTCATTTTAATGTACTGAATAAATGCGTGAACGAGTTTTACAAATATTATCATAATATTATTTTTGTTATAATTGTTGTAGGATTATTTTTTAACTGACATCATAAATATTTCATATAAAGATTCTCCATTTTTCTAAGTTGTTATACGAAAATTGCATCCTTGTAAAATAATTATACGACAGAATAATAAGAATATCATAATATGATTTTGTTTTTCATAGTAAGGTATTTTAAGGTATTATTGAAAATAGTGTATAACATTAACAAATACGTGGACATTAAAAACTCATGATAAAATAAATATTATTTGTTGTTTTTTTTTTATCGTATACAATGGTGATATTACATTATGTAATTAATTAATATTAAAAAAAAATATGATTTGGGATTTTGTTTTATTATTTATTTATATTTTAATTGTTTAATACAACTGTAGTAATAATAATAATTATTCAAATCTTCTTGGACGCAGTCCTGTTGAAACAAACGGCAACGCAAACAATGTATATGTAACTGAAACTACACCACACTTTAAGAAGAATATTAATTAAATCTTATCAAACAAGAAAAATCAAGAACAAAGGATAGTTTTGGTATTGATTAGTATAATATTTCAATAGATTTTCTGCGTCCCTTTAAAAGTATTATGAGAGCTTACTTTGACCGCAGTATCGTCAAAGGCTCAAAGACAAATATATACAATACACCTCAATGGAGAAATGACAAATATTTATATTTAATTTAATGAATGTATGAAAGTAATATTGTGTCGACAATCTCGTAAATAAGTGAATGGTTATTTAATAAGCTATGTCGGTGTGTCCAACCAGACGGAAACATAAATTAAATTAGAAAATTTGTGCCATGCAATTTTAAGCTAGTTTTTACATATTCATTGAGATAACTCTTAGTTATAATATTAATTATTTTGTAATTGAATAATATTCCAATTAAATGCTCTATATCAGTACATCAGTTTTTTGACGATTCCACAGATGTATCATATAGTATTCATGGTAAGATTACTGTATGGTTATTTTGATTTATTGTAGTAGAAAGTATTTGCGTAAAGTTGCTATTATCATTTTTTTTTTTTTTTATTAATAGATTTTTATACTTATTGTTTAAACACAATCTTCAATGATGTCAGTAGAAAATTAAAAAACATACACCAACTGACATTTTTTTGTTTCGATGATTCAAATTAATATTATGAGTGTCTATACGGTTGTCAATAATAGGTGGAAAAATACTAAAACTATTGATTTAAATTGAATGGGTTCCACAAATTGTGGGGAGAATGTCTTACTGAGATGACACATTTTTTTTCATCCAATTCCCTAGTTAGTTCCGTCTAAAATATGAAATTTATGTAAAAACAGAATTTATAGATTTTCCACGGCTTTACATTTGTATCTTACGTTAATACAAACCTGAGACTTCATATAATTTAGCTATTTTTGAAACAATACAATTTGTTTTGTTTAGAATAATATTCGTTAATATTTGTAGAACAACTATGCGTATTTTGAATTTAATAAATTTAATAGCAAAAATCAATTTCACCACGAAAAACCTTCTTATTATGGCCATAAAAGGTTTATCATAATAAAATACACGTTGTACATACATTATGGAAAATAATATTATATTGTATAATAATATATTTTACAGAGTTAGATTAGGTCATGAAGCGCGCGTCAGACTTTGCGTAATTTATATCTTTTCTACTATACGCGCGCGTCACGTAATAATATATGATATAGAATATTATATTTTAAACCGACCGCAGTTCCAAGAATAAAAAAATAAAAAAACAAAACAAAATATTTTTTAATATGTACACGTTTTCACGGACAATGCAGTATCTTGTTCGGTGACACAAATATTGGAAAACGAGTAGGTATTAAATAATAATAATTCAATCTTATCTCGACGACTGTTCGAGTTTATAACACTAAATACATATTATTATATTATTATACACGACATAATCGTAAAAGTATTTACAAAAAAAAAATAATAATAATAATAATAACATAACATAAATTAAACGAGTTTAGGCGGTCAAAACGTCCGTCCGTGAGCTGTTATACTGTTATAGAGTTATTGTTATTTTTTTTTCTAACTCGCTATCGTAATAGTACGTTAAACGTATTTCATTTATAATTGGTTTTAAAACGATACTCGAAGCGGTCCCGCCGCAGCATCCCACCGGGCAGGGGTGAAATGTAGATTAGAGGCGAACCGCAGTGATTTCAATCGACGTGAATAATGCTCCGGGAAAACCCGCTCGCGCGTTGCCCCACAGCCCTTCGCCGTGCTCCTACTGCGGGTCCGGACAACAACGCAAAGCGCTGTTTGATTGATAACAAACTCGCGCCGCCACTGCCGGTCGATCCCGCCACACCGCCACTAACGCCACTGCCGACTCCGCCGCCAACACCTCCGGGAGTACATCACATGACGTTTTCGGTCGGACGTTATTAATCATCTAGGAGCCACCGACACCGCCGTGCCGACGACTACCTTCCACGTCCCGAACCGTCTGCGTTGGTTTATGCTTTTACGACGGTCTTACAATTACCACACCACGTGTCGGGTCCTTTGACGATGACGACGACGACGACGACAACGATGACGAAGACGGAGACGACCTCCGCGCAGCCATCTGATAATAATATAATGACTCGCGGCAAACGGACTCGTCGCACACGTCACGCATAGTACAGTAAACTCATGCGTGAGTAAATGCTCTATATATGTGTGTGTGTGTGTGTGTGTGTGTGTGTGTGTGTGTGTGTGTGTGTGTGTGTGTGTGTGTGTGAGCATTTGCACGAGAAGAAAAAGGCGAGTAACCCGCTCGCCGATTGCGGGTGGTGGCGGGCAAACGTTTTTTTTTTTTCGCGAGGAAATTATTTTCTCGGCGGATTTGCGTGTGAACTAGCCAAGTATGTCGTAATGTACGTTGTTGTTGAAGCTTTTAGGTTAATTACTATACGATATATTATTTCGCAGTGCCATTATCTAATATACATATAAGACGTTACACCGTGCGTAAAGTATAGGCCCTCGCGCGTACGCGGTTATGTATATACGAGATACGAGAATATAATATTACCTACACCTATTTAATCGTTTTGATGGCGGTGCGATTGTTGAAATAAATATGCGTAGAAACGAGATGTACGAGTAACTGCTTAAAAAAACTGTAATTGGTTAAAAAAAAATCCAATTTTGCGATCCATTGTTTTATCGACATGAAAAAAAAAAAACAACAATTGCAATAAAGTTGGATGTTGGCGAAAACCCTTTGCATAAATTTTTTTCTTCTCTTTTAAATCGACAGAAACCGATGGAACTATATTGTTTGTTAATATTATACTTCACGTAGAATTACAAAATAATAATAATAAAAAAAAATGCCGGAAATTATACAAAGATCAGGTGTTAAGTTCTCTACTCTCTTTACACACGTCTGGGCACATGCTTATACCGCTGAAATTTATTGTTTTGATATTGAATATTTGAATACGACGATAAATCAAATAGCATTAGAAATACGTTTTTGATTCATAGCGTTACTTGGTCGAAACTACAGTTGCTGACGTTACTTAAAAATGTTTCTACGGATGTCGGTAGAGTTTTCTTGTGCTTAAAGAGGAAATAAGAATATAAACTGCTCGAAATATATAAACTCACTACAACTCTGATATATTCAGTTTATGTTTTTTGTAAACTATTTATACTTGGACAATATTGTTAATAGAAAAGTATGTGCGCTAATATAACTATTAGGTATATTATTTTTTTTATATCTATTTGTTTATAAAATTAACAATTAATTTTATTTAAAATTAAAATTGCTTTAGATCAATAATATTCTTTCAATCATAATCTAAAAATAAAATGGTTTAGAATTTATTGTGAATATTAATCTGTTGTTCAATTTTTTTTTTTTTTTTTTATGAGCATATTATATTATAATATTTAATGCGTACACAATTTTTAATAAAACTATTAAAAAAAAAAATAAAAACAAAAAATAAAAAATAATATTGTTTAATATTTTACTATTCATACAATATTCTTTTAAAGCTACAGAAATAAAATTTAAAAATATTATAGTTGATTAATATCGTAGACACCTAGATCCAGTTTATTATAACTTTGTATAAATCTATTGGGTTACTGATCAAATAAAAATATGAATAGTAGATTTTCGTAGAAAGAATATCTTTATATTTTTATTACAACTTGTGTATTCCTTATATTATTATAGTCTCGAGTGCCTCGTGTTAAGCTTTAAGGCCACCCGGGGCATCAGAAAAAAACGACACCCGTTAATTTATTTTGTATGTCAATGCGGTATTTTATAAAGCAAAACAAATTTTAGAAATAGTTTGTATGATATTTTTGCTTGTACTAGTGTTTGAGTTTTTTAAAAATATTTATTCTACAAAAAAATGACTTGTAAGATAGTAAGGATACTTTTTATCTATCGTATTAAAAACAATAAAATATAGAAACTGATCACATTAATCAATATACATAAATACATTTAAATTTTAAATATAAAACCCAGAAAATACTTAAAATACTTATCAATTTTTAATTTTTTTTTTTTACAACTTGATAACTTAATATTAAACACATATAAAAAATAAACATAAAATACGATATTAAATACCACAAGCTCTTAAATAACAACGTTACTCAATGATTTAATTTGTTATGAATACAAGTAGTATTATATTATATTTTAAATATATATTTATTTATTTATTATACTATATATTAGTTTTATATATTACTGAATGTGTCGTTTGCTAATGTATATTTATTATTTTATCTTTTACATTGGGCAGAATATTCAGACATAAATAAAATTAATCCATAACAATAAGAGTTTTAATTCTCAATAGTAAATTTGTGAATACAGCTATCAAATTGTAGGCTAATTTAGCACAAAAAAAAACTCTTAAGTAATTGAAAAAAGTATTAGAAATAACTAATATAATATTATAGTGTGTTATATTCTTAATTACACTTTCTATACATATGATGGTGAAAATGCAATTAATATTAATTAGCTACACTATTGTAAATATATATCAAGTTTGAGTCATGTTACATAAATCAAATACAATTTGTGTAATCAACCAGCATTAATAATTGCAGGAAAATGAACATTCACTAATCAGATATGTATTTAGATATTTGATTTCCTATTACAAGGTTTGATTTATGTAGGTATCACAGTAATTTATGTGTTTAAACGTCTCTTATGGTTTTACTAGAACACAACCAATTTAATATATATTTTTATTGAACTCATTCAAAAAGTATTTTTTTATAAAAACATATTATATGAATACTATTTCGTATAACTAATAATATAATATTTATATAACTATACATTTAAAGTGAAATTCCATTCAACTAGTGATTTAGGCCATAGAAATATAATACGGTGGTGATTTGTTGAATTTTCAGGTTTTCCTGAAAATGGATCTAATGGTTTTTATTTTCTCAAAATAAAGTTTGATTAATTATGTTCAATTTGATTAACGAACGTAAAATATTATGGTAAAGGTAATGGGTAAAAAGTATAAATTGTTGTGATTAAATCTAACTTTTCAATGTATTTATGACAAGTAGTAATATTTTATTTAAATTGTACATATTATAATCAAAAAACATGGATACAAATCCTCTTTTCCTGCGGACTTCGATAATATTGATGATTCAAATCTAGTAAAATATGATGTACTATATTTAAAATCAAAATAAATAGTATACTAAGATTTTCAATTAATCAATTAAATCAAATGTTAATGTACACTGACAAAATCTACAATGCAATTATTGAGTAGTATTACATAAATATCAATGTCAGTTTGGATTTTTTAAATACTGATTATGATAATTATTACTAAATGTATTATAATATTGAAATGTCATAATCAAAACCATTTATATATTTATATAAGGGATTCATTGATATATTTTATAACTTAAAAGGCTCATGTTTCAGAAAGAGCTAAGAACTCCCGGTAGGATAACAAACGTTTGCGTATATTTCAGAAATGTTTCCAAAAATTTGATAAATATTCTGCACGATATGCCACTTGTAAGCACAGATATATGGTTAAATACAATAAATATTTTATATGTTAACATAAAAAAAATATTTTTCAAAACATCAGTGGATAATATATTATTACCAAGACGCAGACACACAATATATACCTATATATTTTTTGAATTGTCGATCGTTTCTGAGAATAATATGACAATAGTTAGATCAGCTGTGACGAAACGAAAATGGTTAGATTAGGTGCAGTATAATATATTTATACATATTTCAGTGATAATACGAAACAGTGACATAACTGATGATAATACAATGCAATACTTACTAAAATTTATATATTATATAATCAGCATACAGCACGCGTTAATTGAATATATTATCAAAGTTTTCCCTGGAATATTCCAAACCTATATTTGTATTAAAATTTAAAATATAAAAAAAACAATAAGTTATAATTTATAAATAACGGCCGTAAAGGCATATTATATGAAACATTTTTATTTATTCAAAGAACTTGTGAATAATGTGGTGTCTTTGTGAATCCGCTTGACACCCGTCAATCCTCGAGGAGCGCGGGGAACGTATGGTCGAGGATCACTCGACTTTTCAAATACGTCTATCCGTGACTTTTATAACGAGGTTCTATAGACCTAAAAATCTATTCGAAGATAGATTTCTCAGACCTTTTTACGCCAACAACCACGGTCCGTTGATCAACACCTAGTGTCAACGATCGTTGCCGGCGTATTTTTTCACGTACTCCATATTATAAACTTTTTGTTGAAGACGGTTTTCAATCAAAACGTTTTCGCACCGATGTCTCGAGTTTGTCACAGTTATAAGTGATGTAAAAAAAAAAAAAAAAAAAAAATTGGTAAAACGATTATA
This sequence comes from Schizaphis graminum, assembly GCA_020882235.1. Taxonomy (NCBI): domain Eukaryota; kingdom Metazoa; phylum Arthropoda; class Insecta; order Hemiptera; family Aphididae; genus Schizaphis; species Schizaphis graminum. The sequence continues at coordinate 11,604,601 of CM037032.1, forward strand.
AACGTGCCTTCGTACTGTGACAAGCATGAAGCAGCTAGATGAAATGCTACGTCCATTTTTCAAAAATGTCAAACTATATGGCACGTAAGCGCACGATAAATTTATAATAAACCTTTGTTATTCATAAGTTACTAGTAAGACAGCAACGAGTTTATATAGCTATAATACTAGAATTTATTGTATTTACACCTTACATGTGATAATGTGGTAGGTTAGAAAAATCCAAATAAAATGCTCATTTACATAATATTAAGAATTATTGTACATATTTTAAACTTAAGGTATAACGGTGCATCTGCGTCAAAATTAAAGTAATAATATAATATATTTTGTTGGAGGAAAAATGCTGATCGATATAAATGTATTATTGTTGTTTTTCATACAAAACATACTGGATACGACAATACGTATTCGACGTTAGCATTTTATATCGATTAATAAAATATTTGTATAAATAAACTGTTTTATGAAAATGATAATTTCTCTGCATAAACTATATTAGTCCAAACGTGTTGAAAATCTGCAGTATGATTTTTTTCCGAGTGGTCCATATTTTTTTTTGATCATTTTTAAGATGTGTACACCTATTCAATCATATTTTTAAAATATGTGCGCGTAAAAGGTCTCTGATTTCTGGCAAGATAATATCGAAAGTGAACACAAATGGTTGACATATTATATTAATCAATATATCACCTATAAGTATTATACGTTTAGGCATATTCAATTAAATTATGCTTTCAACTGTAAATAATTATCGTCACTGCATTACGCCTTTACAGTCCATAAAAATAAAATGAAAACAAATTCCAAGAATAATCGCATCTTCATATTTTTTGAAATATACTTCATAATAATATTATGCATTGTAACTTATAACTTACTGTTACAGTACACCTATCGTAAAAAATTATATTAAGCCAGAACTGAGCGTTTATTGCAATAAAAATATAAAAACTATTTTCAATTATTATACGAATGACAAATAAAATATATCAATAAGTATAAGATTGCGATCAGATGAAAACTAGATGAATGTTAATATTATAATTTGTATTGTTATAAATTATTACATTTTACTAGTTATAATATTAGTTTATTTTATATATTACCAATTTCACATACAATTCTAAAGTTTGGTATGGGATTTCTGAATTTTTAGTTTTTTTTTTTTTTTAATATATGTATTTATATTATTATTATCGTATACGATAAAAAAAATATTATCAAACAGTTGAAAATAAATAATTTCTAAAACAACAGCCCTGTTTGGATATTGATCTGTTTTGTATTAAAAATAAATACAAAATCATACATTTTAATACACATATGCAACAAAATGTGCCGTATCTAATAACCAGGATTAGCTATAATTATAATAAATCGTTATGGAAATTTAATTTTAGGAACAATTTATTCAAATTAATTCCAGAATAACTTCGTAATAATATAATAGCAATAGTAATAACCATGTATAATGTATTATATAGTATTACTATGAAATAGGAACATAATTATTATTACATGATATAATATAATGCGGAAATATATTCATAAAATGGTAAATTTTGAGTTTATACGAATACCTACTCGTATATAAAAAATTAATACTAACAATAATAATATTATTTATAATTTAGATATTCAACATATTAATGAATGCAGTAGAATTTTTTTATAAATATTAATATTCTAATTTAATGTTGAAATCGTTGAATATGAAAACTTAAATATAAATGTAATGTTATAAATAGAATCTTTAAGACTCAGTAAAGGTTTGTAACTTCGTAAGATGGTACAAACTAATTTTCTTTCGGTTCACAAAAATTGATTTTTTTTTTAATTTAAACTAAGATTGCCATTAGTTGCAGATAATATAATAGTTATCATGATTGGATATAATTTTCTATGTTTTATTATTTTTTCATATTTTAAGCTAATAGTTATTCTATACACGATTAATAAAAATACAATTTTTTTTTAAAGTAACGACTTTTAAAATATATTATAGATTATAGTTGAAATCTGAAACAAAATATAAATGACATACAAACTATAATATGAATTCTGCTTGTTATATATAGGTACTATAATCGGGTTATACCTAAACGACGCATATGAAAACTCACATGTTTGACCAATTGACACCAATTTTCGCACTAATATTATTTTCAAAGGGGCGTACGAGTTGTAGAACATATTATGACACGGATAACAGATATTATGTTTAAAAGGAAAAGTGTTCGACTGAGGTTTATAGAACCGAAAAATATTCGATAGATATTGATGATTCAAGGTAGGTTAGCTCATATAACAGATTAAATATGCTATTTTAAAGTAGCGTAGTATTACCTATACTAGAATAACACTGAACTATAATATTATATTCGTTCGCTTCAGCTGTTTGCGATTGATTAAACGCGAGCAAAACAAAAAAATCGCCTCATTAGTTATAACTGTTCGCCGTGTACGTGGATTGCCGTTTCAGTATCAGGTATCCCTGCAGTGCAATGCCGAGTAATACAGCTAGTTTATTAAAAAAAAACGACAGATTCCACAGGTGATGCATATTATATATTATTAACTCCGACAAACAGGACGTTTTAACCGCGGGTCATCACTGTCGGGTGGAGACTGGTGGGGTGGGTATGGTGTCCTAAAAAATGTGTATAATATATAATAATCTATAGACGGCGGTGCGGAAGATATGATAGTTTTAATATTTGTTATCTGTCTTCGGCACCGGCTCATTACGGATTCGGCCGCGTTTCGGCGCAGCGTTGAGTATAACGCGAAAGAGCTGGCGAGGGTGAAGAAAGTATATTTATAGATACGGGGATCACATAATAATAGTAAATACTTTCGGTTTTCGTTGAATACCCGCGAAACCGGGTTCGCGTATCGGTCGATAGCAGAGTGTTTATAATCCCGAAACTTTGGAGATTTCTGTTCCGGAGAAAAGACGAGAGTGTGGTGTCAGGGGAGGAGGAGCAAGAGCTGGGAACACCAGCTCCGGCGAGGGGGGAGAGGGTTCAAATCGCGAAATACACGTATGCATATAATATTACGTATATAACGATACATGCGTATTATATATATATATATATACATATATTATAATATACTAATAACACATATTATACATCATAATAATATAATAACGCATAAAGCCGTGCGTATATTAATCGCATTACCATAACACTAAGTGTATAACAATAATATTATGTATATCGTGAACTCGTGCACCGATAGAGTGTTACTGATGGGTCAGCGTATATATTATTATTATCATTATATGAATATGATTATTATTATTTCGTACCACCGGCCCGGGGTTACAGTTATCGCGCGGGTTGTTGCAGTAGTCGTAATTTGCCGCGCATAATGTCCCGGTCGCGTATATCACACGCGTACGCATATTATATTTTATAAAATATGTATGTGTGTATTTGGGTGTGGGTAATTCCGCGGGGCGTCCTTTTCGAAACGCTCGCACGGAATCCCAGCCCCGGTCGAACGACGCGCATACAATACAACGTACATGTTAAGCCTTTACATTATGTCGTACGTAGGTACTTTATACCCCTCTGCAAAAGACCCGGACGCGGCGGCGGCAGCGACGCAAGTCCTGCAGGCCGTTTATACTTTATAATAATAATAATAATAATTATATACAAACACGTACATACGCGCATACCGATATGTGTATAATATGTGAATATTTTAGGATCGGCGTTCGCGGGTCTCCGCCGATATTAATTACACACTAGCCGCGACGACAATTATTATTATTCTATTAATGTATAAATACATTATTATTATTATTATTATTGTTATTTCTATTATGTTATGTGTGTGTGCAGCACGCGCGCGTATTGTTGTCTGGTTAAAGTATTATGGTCCGAGTGTAATTGTTTTTGTTACCATTGCGTCGCAAAACTTATATATATTATGTAACTTTCTCGTTCTCTCAATCCCTCCCCGCCAATGTTTCTGTCTCCACAATATTTGCAGCTGGGTCCGAGAGCATTCATTAGGACTCGGAGCATTTCATGGTGTTCTTTCCCTTACACACGGACACACACACATTGTCTCGGTCTGTCTCTTCCTCTCACTCTCTCTCTCTCTCTCACGCACACACACGCGCGCGCGCGCATTCTCCCGACGACATAGACAACGACGAAAATATCAGTCGAATTGCCAAGTCGACCAACCGTTGTTTTACGCTCAGAAAGTTCTTTCTTTTGAAAAATCCATTTGTTCACGTTCTGTGAGTTTAAAAAGTATATTTAACTGTTCGTGTTCATCATTCGGGGAATATGAAACTATATCGTCTATACACGTATAGACTACGTTGTCTCGACCGTTATTATTATTATTATTTTTTAATATTATTACAAAAATTATTACATTACAAAATATGTTTTAGTTTGATTTAATTTTGTTGTCATAAACAATATACTTATTTCGTCATTACTTGGTTATTATTTCAAAATTGAAAATGTGCTTAAGATGAAATTACAATATTTTCATTAAAAATTAAAAATTTCTTCGACTTTATTTTTGAACAAATACATATTGAGAATATTTATTATATTTCCATATAAAATATTTAAATATAAGAGGACATTTTATTTATTAATACAATTTTTGTTTTTTTATAAAATACATTCATCATGAAATTAACAATTTAGATTTTTCACAGGTGTTATACCTAAAGTAATGATTCAGAATAATTCGATATGGTAAGTTGATTCTTAAAATTCACTGTTGTTATGATAAGATTAATCTCAATAAATTTGAAATCTGCATAGTACTAGTAGCAGATACTATCGGTACATAAAAATAAGTCCAATAAATTAACCTTATAGATTTACAAATTATTCGATTAGAAATTTTAAATTTAAAGGATACTGTTATAATAATTGTCTTTATAATCAATTAAATTAGTGCATTTGAAATGTACTATTACAAAGGCACCTATATTTATATATTGTTGGTTTATCTTTTTATATCGATTTTAATCTATAGATTATTTTTGAAATCAACGAAATTTTCAGCTGTTCTCTTGAGACGGCGTCAAAAATATCAGTTGGAACACCAATTCTGCTACTTGATCGTTATTCCGCACATTCATCGCGAAACGTTTTGATAAATCACACGCGTTCAGGATTTCACCACCTGCTGTCACATGGGTAATCTCACGCCGATCACGCAACAGTGATTTTACGTGGATGATTTTATACATATGTGAAAATATATATAATATATATTATTCTAGGCGTGCTTGAAACAACTACGCGATTCGATTTTATTTTTTCGTTGTATTCTTTTCAATATGTTTAATTATGTTGTTCGGCGGTACAATATTCACCGCGAACAACACAGATATATAACAATATAGTCTTATTCATTTACGTATATTACACAGTTCAACCACGTAAATTGGTAAATTGAAAATGTGTGTTAAACGAAGGTAAAATGCGTAAACATTAATCGACTTATTAAATCATCTGCGTGGATCGTTTTAAGTAAACGTACGGCGAACAGGTAGACAAAGTACACAATAGTTATCTTTTAAATCCCATAGACCAGACAAATGTAATAATATAGTAATATTGTTGTAGCTGGTTAAAATAATAAGCTGTGTACAGCATCTCGACGTGTACTCGGCGATGTACGTGGTTGTTCGTGGCCAGCCCCCCTTCATCCATTGTCCCATTTAAAATGTATACATCGTGCAATCGTCTGATATGTTGTTTTCTAATCGGATTAATGTTATTTATGGTCGATATATTATATTAGTAGATGCACAAATACGTTTCCTCGAAACAAAATTACTTTAATGTGTAACTATTTTGAATCATGTTAATTCGATGTCAATAAAGTATATAAGCGCTTTGATAAAAATATTTAAAATTGCGTATAACCTGGTTAATTTAAGTAACAAAAACATTGATACTATATTATATATATACATATGGTTTGGAATAACACGTCGGTTAGGGCAATAATGTTGGGAATATTTGAAACATAACAATATTTGTCTTGTTGGTAAATTCTGTAACAAGCATCACTCTTATTCTTAATTAATTGTACTTAGTTTTAATTTGTATTAAAGTCCCATTGGTCAGCGAAGGGTTAAAGTGTCACTGATACACTTAAAAATGTATCGATAGTGAACTCGTAAACATGGAATGGATGAAATTATTTTGCATTTTGTATTATGAATTGTTATATTATTATCTAACCTAACTTTCTTAATCATGATTGATTTGATAAAAAGAAAGAATAAGTTTTGATTTATATTTTAATGCTTTTAAACAATTTAAAAAAAATAAATTATAAATAATAATATATATATATATATAATAAATAATATTTTTTTTTTTTATGTTTGTAATATAGTAATATTAATATCATATATTATTACCTATAGTATATGGTTATATCTTATATTATATTTTATAGAGTAAATAATTAAAAAAAAAATAACCATAAACTTTTTGATTAAAAAATAATAGATTTAATTTTACAGAGAATCAATTTTTCAAAATTATGTTGATCAGTAAACGGGTTTACGATGAAATATGATCCTACTATAGTTATATTTTAGTATTTCATAAAAAAAAAAATATGAAAAAATGAAAGGTACTAATAATAATAATAACAACGTCGTCCACAGCCCACTGGACAACAACTGCTTTAGTTGGACAGATATTTCATACAAATGAATAATTCACGTCAGCAAAGCGAGTTATAAATCTTGCATGTTATTTTCCACGCAATTCCATACTATGTAATTTGGCTTAGAGTGTATTGGGTTTGTTATATTGCAAATAAAAAAAAAATTGTTTTAAAAAAAAACTGCAATAACTTACAATAGTTGATTAGGGTAAATTCCACTTTATAGTGCCAAATACTGAAATACAATAACACAAAAACCAATTCACTGTTTCTCATTATTGTTTAAATCAAGTTCATTGAAGTAAAACTTTACTGTCTTACAGATAGACAAAATGAAACATGATTTTAAAAATTCATATTGTTAAGTATTGTGAAAATCGTGTCTAATGTGTGTGTTGTTGGTAGTTAAATACATTTTTATTTGATTTACCTTTAATAGTATATTTCTATATCATTAACTATACCTTTATGAATTTTGTTTAAGCATAAAATCTTTAGTTTTTCTACGGAAAAAAAAACTAATAACAATGTATTAGAATTATTTAGAAAACAATGACCATTACAATATTGTCTCAATCTTAATTAATTCACGTATAACATGCGATGGTGTGGTGAATTGAAAATTTTTCAGGGGTTAAAAATATATACCAAACACTATTGACGCGAAATAATGACGAGAGAGGTAGTTAACATAAATTGATAAAATTAATACATTATAAGATAATACAACTAATTATATTTCAGTTAGATACCTTCAGTATTGACTACCTATTGAGTATAATTATACTTAAAATTAGAAGATTCAATGACCACCACTCACTTCCTATTCGAAAAAAAAAATCAAAGGCGATCGCTTTTTAAATTATCGTTAACCACATCACTGATAAAATTACACACGCATGGTTTTCATAATATATTATAATAAATTATTATTAAACGGGTTATTATGATTTATAAAAATATTATATTATTTTACCTATTGATATTTTATTAAATTTAAATTATTACTAAAATCAGACGATTATAAAAATAGATAGAATAATAAAATTAACTGATACAAAAGCAATGAAACACCATTTTAATATGTAAGATGGATAAAAAAATTTATTTTCTGTTTCCAGGACGAGTGGCTTAGTATCAAGAAATTGATTGTAGGATTTAGAGGGTATTGCAAGAACCGTTTTTTCAATTTTTTTGTTTAGTCGCTCAATAGTATTATTTTTTTGTCAAAAATATTTTTTTTCCGTAAAGTATTGCATCGTTTTTTTTCAAAAGAAAGTAAAAATGCTTTACAACATAAATCCAGTTAGAGTAAATAATTAAGTTTTACTTCGATTACTTCGTGTATTTTGATTGAATCGGGAAAATATAATATTACATGTAAGATATACAGAGGTAATATATATTACAAATAAAAAAATATTATAATAATAAAGTACCTACTTAAGACATCGGTAAAAAGAGAAAAATTGAACTTATGTGTATCGACTTCAGATATCAGTCTGTAATTTAGAATATAAGTATTAATAAATAATTTGCTAAATGTTGCAAACTAAAGAGGTCATCAGAAAGTTTCAACACAATGTTCGATCAATACATGTATTACATAAATAAAGCAGTTATTAGTAATTAAATATATAATACATGATATTATATACCTAGTACCTACATAATATTAAAGTGTATAAATTAAATGATTACGATTTTATATATTATTTTTAATTTTTTAGATAAAACTAATTTACATAGTATTAAATATTTCATAATATTCATAAAAAAAATTGTGTTTACGATAAGTATCAATATAGTTAATAGATAAAAGTATAATTTTCTTTCAACTTGTAAAATTTGTTCAAAATATTTGAATAACATTTTTCAATACTACGAGTATATTATGACCTTTCTGAAATAAATCAAAATCCAATCCAATATGTTGCTATAATTTATTTAATTTAATAGTCATAGTAAAATGTATTTATTTATTTTTGTATTGTTTATAATATTGCATGTTAAAATCATGACGTTCCCCAAAAATACAACAATATTTACGGTAATTTATTTACTAAACTGAATACACGCAGAAAAAATATGTGCCGATAAGAGAGCTACTATTTTATTTCCGGACTATGTTTATGACGGGGATAGTAAATATATATATTTTTTTTTTTTCGAAAACAGTGATTTACTCATTTGATAATAATTTATATGCTCCGGAACTAGGAAGCAAAATGGAAGCTCAAAGAGAGGCAACATTTCGTTTATATTATACGAACAATACACAATACATGCGTATTCGGTTAATCGGTTTAGTTATAGGGTATAAATTTAAAAAAAAAAATCAAATGTTCAATAACAATAAATATAAGATATAGCCGTAACCCGCGAGTCTGAGGATTTAAATGAGTATAGAAGAATAGCTAGTTTCCAAAATTGGTGATAAAAAGAAGCTGAACTTACTCATATATGACGGGTGGAGTAATAATGCATCCAGTCCGGATTTCCCGCGATCAGAATGGTTATAACAATAAAATTGCCATTTGATAGACTAGCGAGAGTAGTCAGAAAGACGGTTATATCCTTGGCCCGCGCGTAATACAAGAATGGACGTTACCTCCTCTACGTGGGATGGTAAAGTATAAGGGTCCCACCGGACCGATCCGTACTCTGAGACTACACTGAAAAAGGGACACAAGAAGCTTTTTAACGGTTTTCGCAGCTTAAGCTCTTGGGATGCTTTTTGAATGAAGCAATATATATTGCCCCGAAGGTCTTACAAAAAATTTACCTGATGTGACTAACCCGAAACATATCATCGGGACGAGTAAATATAGGTAACCGAAATCACGAACATAATATTATTATCAACACTACTGCTTTATCGTGGCTGTAGAAACACGGAAACGGTAAAAATCATGTGTACGGTTTAAATATGTCATAACATACATATTATATATATCTATGATGCGTCGCAGCTGGGTCATCGAGGTCAGAATAATTTTCGAGGAGAATTAAGATCGGTAATAAGTCAATGCTTTATTTTATGAAAAACAATATAGAACAATTTACATTACGATATTTTAGTAATTTTTTAACAGTATAATATGACAATTATTAAACACATAATATCAGTGTGTGTGTGAGATTTGAAGTATCGGTGAGTGTTATCAGTCCATTTACATTTTGATGTAATGATTAGTGTATTTTTAATTTGTGCAAATAATTATACACATCTGACGGACGGTCCAAGTAGGTATAATAATATTAATTATTATGATGATGATAAATTTGATCCAGCCCCTCGAAACAATATAAAACTATGATGTCAGCTGACAAACCTGTGGGTTTATGCTTGATGGATTTTGATTATTTTGATAATATTGATAGCGATAGTATATTATGTTTTTACTGAGGTAAATTATTATTATTATTATTATTTTAACTAAAATATCAAATAAAAAAAAAAATAATCATAGTATTTGTGTTTTAATATTTTATTATAATTATCACCAATAACTGTTTTTGGAATATTAAAACCACTTTAATCATGTATTAATGTAGGTTCACAATAATGAATCAAACCCCATTTTAAAACGTATAATAGTATGTCTAAAAATAAAAAAATACTTATTGTTTTATCCGGCAATCAGATGTAAATACCACTTCGCTTAGTGATGAAAGTGTTGTTTAAATTGATGCGTTTCAGTATCAAGGGAATTCGATAACGACTCGTTTTTTAAAAGTTCAGTTCAGGCAATTTTCTAAATGTGTACTTGCGTGACATACGAATGTGTGCACAGTAAGTCATTATTAGTTTGTTTAACTGTGTAACTATAGTGTAAAAAATACTGAGAATTATTTGCTCGATGATATAGCAGACATGCGTTACCAAATCTATGATAGACGAATCATATATTTTGTCATAATATACATCGATCCGTCGTTTAAACAAAAGTTATGTTGTGATTAAAATTTAAAAACGTATTTAAATTTGTTAAGGAGTCAACTTGAGCTCAATCGCTCGACTTTTTTTTTTAAATTTTTTTCAATTATTTATTGTCACTCTATCACTTTAAACAATTTTAAAATGTTTACATTTTAAAATAAAATTTAAGTGTAACACGAAAGTCAACATTTGAAACAAATCAGATGATCGGTCCGGAGTAAACATTAAAACGAATACAAAATACTAGTTCAGATCCGTTACCTCATAACTAGTTGTATCCATGTAATGGACAAAAGGGCGGTATAATTTCGATAGTAATTTATTCAATAGAATCCGAGAATCCGCTAAATATTGTAATGAAACATAATGTCTTCTATTAATGTATCGTCATGATGTCATAAAATAACCTCACGTTTTCCGAAACGAGAATTTTAATATTAACGCGATCGCATGAAGTACGCGTTAGAAGTATTTTTAACGATAAAATAATATTCGTTTTGTCGCTCTATATAAAACGTATTCTCACGCATATACGCTTTTGAGGCAATAGTGTGAGCACCGGTGTGCAGTTCTTTACAACAAAATGTATCGGCGAAACACCGAAAAGTCTCGTATTATTTTATGTGCATTATAATAATATAGTTTATAGTGTTTTCAGCATACGTTTGATGAATGATGAATGATTGAATTCGCGCTGTCACACATCACGCACAAACCCGGCAGAATGTAGTGTAACGCGAGGTCGGGTTTTACCGCGGGCGGTGTCGGCGGCCGGCTCCGCGTAACAAGCATTTCCACTCACACTTTTACGGAGAACAGACTTGGAGGGTCGAGCATAGTAAAATAATAGTAATAATAATATACAATATACGCGGATGATGGGTCGGCGGCGGTTAGGTTCGACTCCATTACGCGTCCACCACCGTGTCTGCCGAACGGCATCGTGAAGAGTGTCTTAAACACGATCCGTGCGCGATTATTGTTTCCGGTCCATTTGTTTTTCATATGATGTGATTTATTATTTTATATTACTACACATATTAGGCGTAAGCTTTTATCGGAAGTGCATTTTTCGATTCTGTGGCTTGAGATGCAATAGGTATAAGTAGGCACTAGTACGACGACCGCGACCGATCAGATAGTGGGAAATACGTGTGTGAGATGCAAGTAATGGGCGGGATGTTGTACCTTTTAAAAGAAATCGACCGAGGCCACAAAACTTTACAGGCGGCAACCCATCCGCCGTATTGATGGATCTGCAGATGACTCGTTTGTCGGGGATAACAATATTATTATATAAACACTTGATTATCGCGGCGATGATGAGTACTATCAAAACACCCAAAAGCCGCGATTCGATGTAATATTATTATAAAACCATGTGAAATATTGATCATCGGATAATAACAGGCTTCTGATTGATTTTGGATATAAGACATTTACTTTTTTTTTCACTTTACAATCAACTTATTAAAAACGTTTCTAAATGATCGTGTACCTGCTGACTCGTTTTGAATTCGAGTTTTAAAAATAGCAGTCCACTTCTGGTCATAGCCGTAAGTCGTTTGCGGGATATGATAAGAGCAATTTTTTTTCACAGTCAAAATAGTTGAAATTTTTTTCCATCATATTATGTGTATTATAGTCGACTACCGAGGTAGAACATCCAAAACTATGTAAAATATAGGTGCGGTACTATTACTTTTTCAAATAAATAACATATTATATTATAATTTATATAATATAATATGTGTGTGTGTGTGTGAACAATACGTGTATTATACGAGTGTGGCACATAATAATAATGCTAATTAATTATTTTTTAATCGATCCCCGCGCACCCCCAGCCAAGGCTCTGCGCGGGTCCGGAGTCTCACACTCGAGCCGAAAATGATTTATCATGCATCTCCCGAGTGTAATTAATAAAATAACGCCACCACTGCCGCAGGACCGTGCAGAACATTTTTACACGTCCAACCGCGGCGCTTTGCTGAAAATATTGTCAACGAATAATTTATACGTGCACGGCCGTTATTAAACTTTTGGACACACTGTTCTATTATTATTACTATCGTCGTCATCCGGACGAAATATTAATAAGTTATTAAATTAAAAATAAGTATCCTGGGCCCGCGCGCACAACTGAATACTGTGCAATATAAAAACGAAATTCACGTGAACGTGAGAGATAATCTGAAATCGTCAGCTGCGTAGGCACGGAAACAATAACAGCGGCATAATTTTGTTAAACTGTACTCTTATAATAGGAGTCATAACATCCAGGGCGATTCACAAAGTATGTCTATAGCCGTATTATTTTTTCTATGCATTTATTTAAATTCTAATTTTTGGAATTTTAAAACCAAATGAAAGTAGACTTGTATACAATACGAGCAGTGTCTTTTGGCGATAAAAACTTATTTTTTCATATGAAAATCGCCGAATTACTATAAATTTGCTATTTATTATTTTTAAATTGATACAAATCTACGTCTAAATTCTTTTAAATGGTTTTTGAGTTATTTAGTTTTATGTAGTAAGAATAATAAATAATTAGTTCATTATAATAGTTTTGGAGTATATAGAAACAAAGACAATTAAAAAATGATTGTAATCAATATAAATTTATTAACATTTTTTTAATTTGTAATAATTGTCTGAAAAAAATAAGTATCTACTTGACAGTTGATTAAGTGGTCGCGCAAATTATCTCTAATTAAAAATATTTATAAACAAAATATCTTCAATAAAAAATATATCTAAAAAAAAAAAAAAATACTGGAATTTTCATGGATTGTACTAGACATAATGTACACCTTAAACATAAAAATATTCCATTAGTTTACATAGATAAAATACATTAAATCAGTCGACCAAAATAATCCATGAAATGAATTTACCATTGTATTGATTGTTTATTAACTGGGTTCTCTTCGGAATATTATAATATTTATAGTTTTGATGACTATGAATCTTTGACGTCTTATTTATCAAATAGTAATATTTTCAAGATAATATATTTTGTATATTCCGTTATTTGTGGATTATTAGTAACAGTTTTTATTTTTAAGTAATATTATTGTAATATTTTAATGACTATTGTGTATAATTTCTTATCTAATTTTATTTTTAATCTATCTAAAATATATAAATATTATTGATAAGATATTGTGTTCTACATATTTTTTTCTTGAACATGTAATGCATGGAGGTATTTTTGATTAATAATATTATTATCTAGAAATATGTTTTCATAGGATATTTTTACCCAGTTAGCCAAATATATTTTCTTCGGAGATATTTTGACCTATAACCCTTAACTTGGTATATTATATTTTATTTTTATGTGAAACAATTTTTTATAGAATTATAATAATTTTCAGAACAATATTTTAAATTTATTTTTATCATAAATGAAGATTATGCCCGTAGAGAAAACAGTACTTACATAATATAATAGAATAACAAAATATATAGATTTAAATAATACACAGTAGTAAATAACATAGTAGTAAAATGATTATATGAATTAAATAACATTAAGTAGAATAACAACATAAATAAGTAATAAGTATAATATGTATAATATATTACCACTGTAGATCTGAATTTATTTTTATTGTCTCTACTTTTCAGTACTAACGAAACATATGTAAAATATCATTCATATTGTCCGAATGAAAATTATCTAAATATAATATAGTAGGTACACAATTTAGTCTTTTAAATAGTATTTTTTTATACATGACCAAAATTATTTAGGATTAGATATTAGACTAATTTTTACATTTAAATATTAAATAATCCTCTAATTAATATCTTACAATAAGAAAGAATAGTTTTTATTTGAATAAAGAAGTAGTTTTACTGTTTAAAATATAATGACAGATACACAAGGGCGTAACAGAAAAACAATATTTGGGGGGGGGGGGGTCAATATTTTTTTTAAATATAAACGTTGGAAATGTATAGTCAATAAACTATATTCACCACTAAAATATTTCTACTTTTAAAAATGTCAGGGGGGTCCGGACCCCCCAGTTACGGCCTTGCAAACACAAATAACCAACAAATTAAGTTAAAAAAACATACATAATTTTAAAATTAATACATATTTTGTCGTTCTACTCAGAATTTAAAATTATATTAAATTGTATTTCAATTAAAAACTATTTACTTAAAACTTAAGGTTTATCGCTTTACTGAAAGCAACTATTGCAATAGAAGTAAAAAAAAAATCTTCTTTCGTAGTGTAAAAATATGTTTTAATTTAATGGTTCACGATGATATTATTCCAACACGTATCGTACCTATTAAATTATATAAATGATTGAAACTAGAAATTTATATGATTTACAAAGGTTAGCAAACGTATCTTTTTAACATTTATATGTCAAATTTTACGACTTAATGCGGTTAAAACTTTTCATATGAAATGTTATAGATATGCAATCGACTGAAAACTGGATGTGCTGTATTAAACATATAACATATATGTGATATGAATGGCACTTCTGATTCATCAAAGTCGGAACATTCTAGATGCTCTTTGAAAAAACCTCAAAAAAAAAAAACGTTATTATAAATGTATGATAAAATTATTATACGGACAAAGTACATAATATATTATCTCGATTTCCAATATAATATTATGTTTTATAAATCAAAAGCTGATGTACCTATACTTACTGCACAATTCCTTGAAATGATAACGAAGAAGATATTATTTTTATTATTATTTACATTTATAAAAAGTTCTGCCGGTAATTTTATATTATTTTTTTTTCATGAGAGAATACGAGTATGTTTGTTTTATTTATGAATAACAAATGTGTTTATATGCTGACAGACCGTTTTTGCTCAAAATCGTTTTTCATAAATAATGATATTATTTAATTAAATTCAAATTTAACACGTACATTGCAGTGACTTAATGACGAAGTACACTCGAAACCTACAATACTGCAGAACCGTTACCTACTTTACTCCGCTCATTTTTTTTTTTTTTTTATTGATACTTACAATCATCTCCATTGGTTGTTGAATTCAATTTATTTATGCTAAGCATTGAATTCGAGAGCCAGACTTCAAAACTATAATAACCCTTTTAACATAATAATTTATTCATTGGTTCATTCATTTTTCTCTGAATAAAACGAATTTTAAATTTTAGGCTGCACTTCAACTCCATCGAAAAACGGCCAAAAAATTTCTTCAGACATATTTTTCAAAATTTAAGATTTATCTTCTTATTGATACTTAACGGGTAATATAACTATTAAGGATTGATATTGTGTATTAAATATGTAGTATTTGCATGTTACAGAATTGGCTTACAAATGTTATATGCATTTATCAGTGAAAGAAAATTAGTAATAAAATTTTGTCTTATTTAATTTTCATTTTTCAGTCAGTTCATATGAAATCCATTAAATAAAGCTTCAGTTAAACAAAATTATATAAGTTTCAACACATTTTGATGTTTGTTAATTGTTCGTCTTTTTAATTTTATAACAATTAAATTCATTCTATTCTTTGAAAAACTTTATATAATATGAATTATGAAATATTATAATGATGAATACTTTACACAATATTTTTAATTTTAATAATTAAGTTGACAATTATTAATTAATATCGAGAATAATTTTTTAAAATATGCAAGCCAGAAAATCATTTGAATGTATTATTATTTTTAATAAATATGACTTACGTGATGTTTGAAGTCACTTTAATAATATTTGAACTATTACACAAAAACGTGAAATATTGAATTTTTTTCAACAAAAATTTTATTATATATTAATATAATTAATGTATTAGGTTCAGTAGTCGACGTATTACTATATCAAAGTATATAAGTACATTATTTTATTATTATGTGAATAAACTATACATTATTTTGCCGTTTAATTATTTTATAATATTATATAAATATATAAAACTATTGCTAATGAAAAATGTACGTAAAAATAAAATTATAGAGTTTATATATAAAAACAAAAAAGTAAAATATTTCAATATTTTATGCAATTTTCGAATATTAATTTTCATTTTATTTTAAATCGAAATAACTATATATTTATATAATACAGTAATAATTATTAAAATCTTTAATGATTCATTAAATCAGTAGTTCCCAACCTCTTCTATTTTACGCCCCCTTTGTAGATTTTCAAAATTTTTGCACCCCCTACTATAAATTGAAAAAATTTTATCATCTTTTTTGTGTACTTTAAAAATAAACTATACAGTATTCGAAATGACTACTTTTTTATCGATGATAATAATTATAAAATATAAATAATATTAAATAATAAAATGTAACAATCAATTAATGTGAAATATTATAGTTAAAAATGAGTATAAAATATTAATAATAGTAAATAAAAAAATATATAATGCAATAATAATTTTAGTATTAATTCTGACAACAATTTTTTTTGGAAAGTTTTGTAATAATTGCTTACGCCTCCTCAGCAATATGTACATTGTACACGCCACCCAGTTTGGAAACCAGTGAATTAGATTAAATTATGTGTATTTGTATATAAATTAGTATTACGAAATTAAAACTAAAATATTATTATTAAATATTATATTATAATATAATAACTAGAAATAATAATTAATAATAATAGGTACCTTTATTATTATGATCTAGAAAATATTGAATAAGATCATGGAGTAACTATGCCATTTTAGAGTATTTTTGTATGCAAAGCAAATCAACGGGTATGTATGTTAGGATTTTTCCATGAATTATTTTTGGCTAGAAAATAAGCTTTGAAATATTCATGTACAGTGCCTTCATAAATGATTTGTCTATCTCACCGATACCTATATAATTTGCTCGTAGGTGTGGAAAAAACTACCAAACACTTTGAACAACGTTGATGAAACGAAAACAATATAAGTGCGGTGTTAACAAAATTGACATGGGTCATAATTTTGTTGTCATTTCGAAAATATAATGATCATTTAAATCGTTCAATATGTCTAATGTTAACACAGCGATTTGATATTACAATAAATTAATGAGTTAATATCCATCCAAGATCTTCTTATGTGGTAATTGGAAAACACGAAAATTACCGTATTGAATTCGAACATACGTAATAGTTTTTACTAATATTATTATAATAACCACATTATACAATTTTTAACGTATTGTTATATGTTTTTGTAATTACAAATCTAATTTTCGTGTTCATATAAAATATAATTAAGAAGAGTTTTTCTAAAACCACGCATTATTAAATAGTACTAAAAAAATCATGTATATAACGTTAAGACGATTTGAAATTTAATTTATTACGTTTGATAATTTTGTTTATTGTTGGATCGTGATTTATTAAAAATTTATTTTACAGCTGTAATCGCTATTAACTGCGTATAACTTTTTGGGATCCTAAACAGTAAACGACACTGTTTTCATAGTACGTCATGAATACGTAATAAATATGTTTATCATATCTTTTGATTTAATTTTAATGATATTAAATTCATGATTATCATAAATATTATTAATTTTAGATTTGATTTAATTAATTTAATTTGGAATTTTTCTCAAAAAGTCAATATGAATATTTAAATAGTTTTCTGAATGGGTAATTTCTAAAAAAAAACACTCAGTACTTAATCGAATTAAGTCGAGTGATATTGTTTGTAATAGGGGATTTTTTTTTATTCAATACTGTGAATCGTTATAATTATTATATTATAATATGGAAGATACTCGTGATAATATACTATTGTTCAAACTTCAAAGGATACACATTTGTATATTAATTACACAGACTATAATGTGGGAATATGAAACCATATTATGGAAAAATGATCTAATAGGTTATAGTTCTAAAAAAAGTGTATGGTTGTACAAGGAATTTATGTTTAAACCAAAGAAGCGTTAAAAAGTTTGCATATCTTTCATGAAGCCAATCTAGCTGCAGTGTCTTTGTGTCTATAACCTAACCTTTATTATATCAGAGTATGTGGTTAATTTAATTTTATCCTTAATATGTGACCCCGTTGAAAATCTCATACGCATATTATTATCTCGTTTTATAGTTTATACATTTTCATCATGAATTAATGCAATATAATTAATTAATATTACTTTAGGTATGGAAAGTTTAAATCACATATTATGCAATATATTATAATATGATAGACATGAACTCATAATATCATAATAATATATTTCAATAAATATATCAAATACTTAAGGATTACTGTTTACTTTGTGAAATGCATTAAATACATTCTATTAAATCATTGATTTAGTAACGAAATTAATTTGGTAATTTTTTTTTTATAAACTAGCCTTTCAAACCCTATAAAAATTATCATAATTTATTTTAAATTGTGTATAGTGAAAAATAATAATCAACGTTGAAATAGCGTTGTATTAGAAATAACCAGGGGTCGATTTAGTAATAAAAATTAATAGTGGTCGGGTAGACACAATGTACGAGATACAGATACTTATAAAAATATTATAAATATAAGTTAAATGCTTGCAGCTTTAAAAAGTGATAAGCCATAAACTTAAGATACATTGTAATTTGTAAGTAATTCTAAATACCTACTATAAAGTATTACATATTTTTATAAATTAAATTAATATAAACAAGAAAGAATCTTTAAAATGTTATTTATTCAGGCTCCATAGCTTCCTCCTTTTGTACCTCTGACACCAACTATAACTAAGGGAAATGCTTCGATCCGTGATATATACGATTTTTGCAGCATATGATCGTGTGCCTTTGCCATTTGTTGTATTGTTGTTAAAAAAAGTCAGCTAAAAACGTCTCTCAAATTCAAAATTATGTTTTTTTTTTATTTGTAAGCTTTTTAGACAAGATTTCGGATTTCACCATAAACGAATTCTTTATGAACCGCGTTGGGATGATACAGAACACGGTATTATCGCTAACGACAATATCATGTCAACAACAGAACACTGGATCGGCAGATAATGCGATAACTAATAAAAATATTATTTGAGGTAATTTGCATTTTATGGGGCTATTAAAAATATAAATGCCAGGTTAGTGTACTATTGAGACCGAGTTAAGAACAAATTTGTCTGCGTAAATTACACTTTTTAATTACTGATTGAATATCATTCAATATATTACATACAAATTAATCTTTTTAGTACAAAAAAGGTTCGACATTTACGTAAGAAAAACTATTACAAATTTTACTTCAATACCTAATACAATTATGAATAATTGTTTTCAGATTGAGTTATTCAATGACGACGATGATGTGATCGATTAAAATTAATCGCATTCTCCGATGAATAAATATAAATTATTATATATAAATAATAAATAAATATATGAACTTAATAAGGTTGTTCGGTCAATTTTACGGATAAAATACGATTTACGTACATTATAACGGGTAATAATTGTTTTATCGTTTTACCTATTATACTCGTAGTTATTTTAACTAATCCTACTATCGAATTCATCACTTTTATAAAAACAATCATATACAATTTTAGTCTATACAACTATTATACACACTACAAAATATAAGTACATTATACACACATTTGTCGGTTCGTTGAATTTTAAGTACATTTTGTCAAAACTCATTTTAATGGAAATTTCCACATATCTGATTACTCGGAGGAGTAGATTGAAAATAGTAGACGTATGAACATAGGTACAATATATATACATCGTTGTCCCGCATACACTGCGTCCGGCTAAAAATCTGAATGAAATATTATTCGCGGAGAAAATAAATTCAAACAACCAAAGTTCGTTGACCGAAACTAGTGGAAACGATATAATACACGTATACACGACGTTTTCGGCACAAACCGTTCGTCGATCCAACGAAACGGAAAATCCCGACCTCGGGGCCTGGGACATTTCACACACGCAGGACGAGCGGTTTACTTTCATCGACCGACAAAAAGCTCTCTCTCTCACACACACACACACGGTTATTAACATACAGCAGGTATATGCAATAATATAACAATATATTTGGACGCTCTCACGTGTGATAAATAATAATATGTATTATCATCACGGCCACTTGCTGGTGGGTCAAGAGTGATATTTAGTTGAGATATTATTATAAAATGGTATTATTATTATTATTATTATTATTATTATTATTGTGTGTAGGTATGTAGATGGACGACGATCGTAACTTGATCGACCGCAATATTATTGATATCGCGAGCGCGTATATTATGCAACAATTTGTAAAAAGTTTGAAATAAAGCATTTTATTGAATATATAATAATATTCTGATATTATAATATGCGTGTACGTTTCCGGATTTTTTTTATCGATAATTACCTCCGGTAAGGTCGAAAGTCGGAAGGACACGTCTTCGACTACACGCGCCGCGATCTGATGCGACCGCGATGATCGACATTGCTAATATTCATTGAACTGGAAAGTCGGAAACGGTATTGACCGCGATGACGACTCATTTGTGCTGCAAAAAAAACACAATTTGTATTGACTCGGGGGATTCGATGCCAACCGTTGCAAGTGTGATCATTAGTGTATGATTCGCACAATATGTCGCCAAATCTGTGGTCAACGAATAATACAACGATATGTCTTTAAGAAACGTAAATGTTTAGTCCGATTCGCTAACAAAGCTAGTAATGTCGTAAGAAATTCTAAAACATTTTTTTATGATTTTAAGTTTTTTATTGATTTATTCGTATAAGACCAGTATGGACCACGTATGGACGCATTTTTCGTTTTAAAATGTTCAAGGTAAATTTATAAAGAACATAATAATTTTAAGTAGAAATGAATTCAATTTAACTTGATTTCAGATTTATTCATGTATTATCAAAATTCCAATTTACTCTTCGACGCAAAACCACGATAAATAAGTAATTTTTCGTCGAAATAAAGGTCGGTATCGAATACCTTTGGAAAAAACAAAAATTCGATAAACGATATCCATTAAATATTGCAGATATGGTAATTTTACATAAATAAAAATAAAAATAACTTATTTAAACATCATTGAGAAATCAAATTTGCTTTTGGATATATGTTACAAAACAGCAAGAGCTTACTTTTAAATAAATGATAAAACAAATAATATTATTTACTTATTTATTTATTAAAAAAAAAAAAAAACTATTTTACCACTTGTTTATATCCTACTTCTGACTAAAAATACGAAGTGATTAATTTATACTATTGACACGTTCAATGACTTCCATGAATTTTAAATGAGTAGTATGTATCTATAGGCTTTAAAAATCTTCAATCGGTCACTTTATCAACACGCGAATGGCTCACTGAATTTGATGCTTCAAAGCACGATTTCTATAAAATTCAAAATCTGTTTATATGGTATTTTAACCACGAAACCATAAAATATACGTAGAAATCATATAATACGGGGCTTATTTTACTTATACACTTACTGTTAATTAAAATACTCAAACATGTCAGTCACAGACCAAAGTAGACTAGCCTTAGTCTACTAATAGTAGATTATATGCCTTATTCTTCGGCCAACAAAGCTGTTTTATGAATCCAAAAAAAAAATTCATCGTAAAAAGTCACACAAATATAAAATTTACATTAAAATATTATGCGACACATTGTAAAATTTCTTATTATGATAATTCATATTTTACTATAGTTCAAAAATCTGTTTTAATAGTTAATATTAATTTAATAAATAATATATTTGCCGTGAGTCATATTGTGTTACATATTTAACACGTAAAATAGTATGACAAGAGGTGTGAGTCATATACAGAGTAAATAATTTACAAGCGACTTACACAACCACTCTGGTATGATCCGGTGAATGCCATGTTGTGTGATTCTTCTGCAAATGTATAGGAATAGACTCAGAAAGTATCAATTCGACATCGGTCGCCACAGACTGTCGATAGTAGAGAAAATATATGTATCGGTCGACAGTAAACGTTTGATATAACGAATGCGGAATGACAACAAACCGGAATCGTATCATCTTCTTCATAACCTATGTATTTTGGTTGTTATAATATTATAGTCCTAGTTTCAAAAAAATAAAGACATATTTAAATGTGTGGTCTAAATAAAAAAAGGTTATACCTACATCTGCGGTAGACGATAATAATCGAACATGCGCTTTTGAGCGACCGAAAATATTTGTTTGTCGACTTAAATTCAAAAATAAAATATATATCATAATAATAATAAAATACGCATTTCTAGGTCCGATTGGAATTTAACACTAAAATAAAAGTCTTGACCGATTGCGTCCTAGAACCGACTATAATATAGTATTTTATACGAACCATAATTCAATTAGACGGACGACTTGAAAAATACGTGCGTTGAATAATGAAATCACATGTCGCCCGTCTTCAGGTGTTTTTGCGTCGTGTGATAATAATATATTTGTAAGAAGAAAAATGCAATATAATACATAACACGAAAAAATACTCAAAATATATCCACATCCGTGTATATAGTTAATATCCCGATCGCCTGGCAAACGCATGCGGCGCATAAAGATTACACTGTTGTTTTACAATACCTACTATCAGCTGATGGGTTTTCGAAACATTATTATTATTAAATTAAATCCATATTGAGCTTAATAAAACATTTCAATAAATCGGAATTCGGTCAAATAAAGAACAGAAACGCGGAGGACGTTCTCGGCGAATCACTCATCTGTCAAGCGGATAGACAATTTCAATATTATCGGCCACCGATGTCATATGATAGTTTTGCGCGTACTGCACAGCGTATTATAATATTATGTGATGGAACTCACGTCTTGCGAATGGTGACAATAGAGTGAGACGTGTTGTAGTCTTTAGTCCTATTTAAGAGATAGAATTTATCGTCGCGTTTACAGAATTACCACCACTACCGCCGAAATAATGTAAAAATCTTCTCCGAGAACCGTGTGATATTATTAATATAATATATTATCACGACGGGGTCGACGCGAATCGACGGGCCGTCGGGTCTTACTTTTTCTTCTTTTCGAGTTTCACAGCAGCTGCAGACGAATAGAACAAGATGTCCGATAAAGTGATAACGATGTTGGTATATGGAAATAAATAAGAGCTAGACATTTTACATGTACGTACGTCGTACATCATACGAACCGCGTGTAAGTTTATTATATAATAATAATATTATTATTACCGAATCGGAAAAAGCCACTCGCCCGACGACAGTGTCCCGATAAAACCGTTTTCCGACATACTATTATTCGCACTACAAATATACCAGTGCAATATACATACAGTCTTCGCGTGCGCGATATGCAAGATGATTCACAAACCCTATAATCACTCCTTATTTTAAGCATACATATTATATTTAAGTTCTGATGATTTTTAGAAATTCTCAAGTGTCTCAACACCAAGATCATATTATTTTCAAATGCCCAGACATCTTATGGAATTCGAAGAATGACATGTGAAGATACAAACGCATTTTTTCAAATGAAAATATAATATGATATACGCTTTAAAATGTATACCTATATACACATTTTGTTTGTACGTCACATTCTTACATCATTCTATTTTGGCAGTACTGCATCTCTCTTCTCGTTGGCGAATTTTATGTCTTACGTTTACACTGTAATGATAGCGCACGACCAAAACCAAAGTGAAAACAATATAAAATTATGTCTTTGGAATCTGCATAACGTCAGTGTTTTTTTTTTTTTTATCTAATGAAATTTATTAACAAAAAATAATATTATTGAGCAAAAAGTTGCAAACAACGTGAAATATATAATAGTATTTTCTCGACTCTCGGAAACTAAAACAACTATAAATGCACATTAATTTTCCGTCAGAAATTAACAAATACAAATAATTATTTAGTAATTTTGAAAAAATATACAATATAATAAAATTAGATTAATGCATGCCTAAAAATATAAGAAAACTTTGTTTTGCTTTTAAATATAATATAATTTAATTTTTTTATCCAACTCTTTTTTTTTTTTACAGGAAGTAATACGCAGTTTTTCAAAGATTTCCTTTGTAGAACGCCACTGAAAAAATAGTGATTTACTGACCCGAAGAAATCGTAATTTGTAATACTTGAAACACTGTGGTCATAGTCCGATTATCGAATAGCTAAAATTAATTATATATCAAAGCTAACCTAAAAATATTTCCGAAACTTTTTATTTCGGTCTGTATCCTTAAGACATTATCAAGAATAAACGAGAAAAATAATAATAATATTCTTGTCAAATTTAAAAATCTCAATAGAGCATATTATCATATAGCCCCGGGATTCAAACTTATCACTTTGAGGCTTCCAACTTATGAGTAAAACAAAATATATTATTTATAATTTATATACATGAGTGAATTCGTTAATTTATAAATAATTTAAAAAAGTATACCTACATAAATTATCAGATTACAAAATGTAGTTATACATAGCCTGAAATTAAATGTTTTATGTCTAGTATAGAATGTTTAATTACTGTTGTACAACAGCTCACTCGACTAACACTCGCGACGTATCTTAAAAAAACTATGCTCAGTTTAAATATCTTTGGATATAACTTCAAGACTCATAAATACTATTTCAATTTTATTTTATTTTATTATTATTTTAACTTATTTTCATATAAATAATGACTAAATTATTGTAATGGCTATCATTGTTTTTAAAATACGTTTTATTGTTTAAAGGTTTAAAGTTTTACACAACAATTGAGTTTAATTTTAATTTTTACTAACAGTATTTTTAATGTAAATGTAAATTGTACATTTTACTTGTTTTAGGTAACCGTTGAATTTGCATTTTGAGTTTCGCGATGAATGATATAGGTGTTGAAATTAAAGCTTGAGTGAATTTGAGGATTGAGATATTTATCACAAATAGTAACACGACATTTTAATTATAATAACAGTATAATATAATTAATGTAAAATACAACTGATCTAAGTATGGAATATCGTGTCCGAGAGTAAGTCTTGTACACGACAAGAGTCCTATAATATAGGTATACCCGTTGTTGACGACATATAGTCTTACATATGTATGAATGTGACATTAATAAGTATTAAGTATTACTTTACATTACAATATAAAGAAACTATTATACATAATATATTGACACGTGCATCCGGGTGCTTACAATTTATGCATACAATATCTAATATATTTATTTATTAAAACTTACAAAAAAATATGTGGTTAACCGTTGAATGTTAAATGTTATTACATACACTTGAACCAAAAACATTCAATGTCCAATAATTATTAAAATAATATACATATACATAATAATAATTATTACTTGATATTTTAGATTCTCAACGGAGCGATAAATGTATTGATTTTTCACTGTCGTGTGCTTTTTTTGTGTCTTTGACCGCCTTTTAGAATATTAATTATTATAAATGTGCGTCACCATTTATCTTGAGAATAGTTTTCAAATGTCTTACAATAATTAAAAAGTCTGAAAAATACTTAGTCATGATTTTTTTTTTTATGTGCGTTTGAAGTCCAAATATTTGCAATATTTTTTAAAATCATTAAAATATTTAAACAATTTTGAAGTCAAAATAGAGGCGGTACAACGTCGTCGTTTAGTGGACATCCGGTCGTCGACCTCTGTCAATTTACCCACTTTGTCATATTTGATCTCGTTTTAGCTACATTGGTTTTATTTCGCTGAATTTTTTTCAGATATTTCTGTGGAGATTTCCCACGGGGTTACATCTCTGTTTGAGCGTACAAAGTACATCCTACTCGTCCGGAGTGTTTAGGGTTTAGGTTTTCTAAGCTAAAATTCATATTATTTTTCATACATTCATTGACATTACATTAAATATATAGGTAACACCTAATAAATTATATAATATACATAGCTAAATTGATTTAATTAGGTTTAGATTTAAATTAGTTTATTTTGGAATTTGTGTGTAAAATCGGACATTTTCGATACTATGTTTACATTTCCCTTAGTCGTCTACGTTATATTTAAATGATCGATACTATATAACTTGAGTAGTCTCATATAATATGATCTCCAACGACTAAAAAATCGTTGAATGTATTTTGAATGTCAAGAGCGATTAATCATACATTTTTTGATATCTCTAAAATGTAAAACCATATTTTTAAACACTTTTTACATTTTTTTATAACATTTAAATAAGTGTTCTATTACAATACAATTTTTTTTGAGAATACATTTATAAATGAGTGCAATTTATAGTTTTAATTTATATACTGTTTAGATATGCATTATTTTGATGTTGGTGCGTATTAATC
The DNA here is from genome assembly GCA_020882235.1 of Schizaphis graminum. NCBI lineage: Eukaryota > Metazoa > Arthropoda > Insecta > Hemiptera > Aphididae > Schizaphis > Schizaphis graminum. The sequence goes on from CM037032.1 coordinate 11,631,509, forward strand.
AAATTCTATATTAGATCCTAAGTTCTCAATATTTGCTATATAACAACTCCAATATTTATAATTTAATTTATATCGTAGTCGTAAAACAAAACGATTCTTTTTTTCTGCTGTATATGTCTACCATTTAGAACCTGAAATATTTACTTAACAATACTCCCGTTTAGAAATAATTATAAAATGTGATACGAATATACGATTTATATACGATTTATACTTTGATAAAAAAAATATTAACTTAGTAATCTAATCGGAAAGAAGAACGTGTTTGACTTATGGAACTGCTTACTAAACTCTTTCCATAGTGAAATATCAAATTTATTGTCAACCTTGTACGAAATCAAACCTAAAACCACGACAGACAAAATATATAATAATGGTATCCTATTAGTTATACATGTATATACAATTGTTCGATATTTTCGAAAGATACCCAGTAGACGATCACAACACCATAATCAACCGATAAAATGACTGAATGAGGATGTTGTACACATTGAGGTTAATGACAACGTAGCAAGACCCTTTAGCGCCTTGTCACGTAAAACGGAGGGGAGGATTATGCTCGTTAAGAGTGCAGCACTCGCTCCCAACAATTCGGATAGGATAAGCCCCTTAAACCAGAGGACAGTCCACATCCCCACAAACATCCTACACATATAACCTTTGTTGCAATGGTAATCCCGATAATCACTATGTAAACCACATTCGACAATAAGTAAAATAAGACAATTGATAGACTTAACTAACAAACAATGCGTTTAGTTATTAGTACGTTTGCGATAAACGTTTAAAATTGCAGTTTCCACCACATGAAATAACTAAATTAATGTAACCCGTAAAGGTTTGATGAGAAGTCCTTTGAGATTTATCGTATTCAATTTATTTTTACTGAAACAATTCACAATGTTTCCAGCAGCTTTAATACTAAGTTATGATATACAGCATAACATTATATTATGTTTTTCCTTATTTTTCTTATCATGATCCCATTGGATTTTTCGGCTAAATAATATTTTTCATTTGACATTTTACCTGAGTCAAAGAATATTTGATATCGCTAAAGCGTATATTTTTAATAATATCCTCTGTAGTATTTTATTAAGTTGGAAATGTTACGCTCAATCAAATATTGAAACCAATAGCTATTTATGTAATATTAAAATTAAATTTTTTATATTAATACAAATATATTAAAACAATACCTTATTATTAAATTCGAAAAATCTCATAATAATGTTATTGAAAATATTTATTTATTTACACATTTATAAGTAATTCGTATTATTGAGGGTATTAAATCAAAATATTCATTTTTTTTTAAATAAGTATACTATTTTCAGACTATGTGTTTAGGTGTTTAATAGTGTCTTCAAAACAGGATGTTGCATCTCCATATCTACCAACGGATATCATTGAATATATTATGTAGACGTGGTACTGTAGAACACAGTTATATTACATGTTACATGGTTAATGGTAAAGTATAAGGGCTGATTAGTCTTAAACACAATTTTATGGAACATTTGCTGTTTTGAAATGGACAATGGTAATAAAATAAATAGTAATAAAATGATCCTAATTAAAAATACGTGTTTTTTTTTAATTATAACACATCAAAATGATCACATAAAAACAGTAAATAACAGCTACAACAATTAGATAGGAACACAAATAAGTTAGAATGCATTATATTTTAAAATCGTAAGAAAAATTTTTAAGTTATAATTTCTCTTTAGAGTAGTATTATAGAACTTAATTTAATAAAATAACTTTATTTTAATATAGGGAGCTATGAAAATGTTTTGTTAATTATGATTTTTAATAATATTATTTTATTTTAGAACTGTTAACTCTATAGCTAGGAAGAAAGATTTTTGATGTACTATGGATTTATAATCTTTTAAATGGTAAAATAGATTGATCTGAAGCTTTGAATTAGATACCAATTAATGTTTCAAAGTATTCCTTCCGCTCTGCAAACTTGTTCTATACGCCGACACATCGTTGTACTAATGGTGAGTCAATAATTTTTTTTTTTTCATATTCTAATTATAATTTGTAAATTGCGTTTTACAATATGTCTATTGTTACAAATGTATATATTATTTATACTGTACTATTTTTAACTTTTTAGAGTTATGTATAAATAAATATATAAATATAAATAGGTACACATTGTGTATATTTATTTATTTATTTCAATAATATTATTGTTAAATAAATAATTACTTTATTTAAATAATATATTTTTATTAAATTTTAAAAATAATATTTGTACAGTCATATTTGTTTTTTCTTGTAAAATATATTATTGCACAATCTATTCTAATAACGAAAAAGTTAAAAATTAAACTAAAGATTTATTTACTATATTAAATAATTAAAAAAAAAAGTGTTATTTGTCATTAAACAATATTTTAGAATACTGGCAAAAATAATAATAATACGTCTTTATTTGTTTACTCTCGATCGATTGTTAATAACGTTAATAACTTGCACAATTATTGTAAAATTAAAGTTAAAAGTATACAGATATCGTAAAATCATAACCTAATGAAAAATGTCTATGTATATATATAAAAAAAAATGTTTTAATAGTTTTAACTTCAATCAGACCATAAATAATTTTCAACATCTAACTATGATATATTGTATTGTTATCTTTAATATAGCATCATAATGCATAATGCGTAATGAGTAACCATTAAAATTAGTTATAAGGATAAATGTCATACGTGCGCAAAAGGGTTTTTATCCGCAACATAGAAACCCTAAAACTAATAATTAATTTAGCGTGCGTATATTTCATTATCTTCCGTCATATAAAACTGTATCGTGCAATAGTAAAATCTATACCATTATTATACCACGTAGATAAACCTTAAAATTAAACTCACTGTAAGCTTAATTTCGTTTTTGTTGTTGTTGTTGTTGTTGTCGGTGTCGCGTAAAATTTGTATAATACGGCAATATTGTGTTTCGTTAAGACGGCAAAAAAACGATTTTCCTATCTCCCCACAGTGTGGTTTGTAAAACAATCGTAAAACATAAACACGGCCATAAATGTATACATTTAATGCGGACAGTGCGTATATTACAATACCGTATGGCACGGGAAATCATCAGAAAGATAATGTTTAATTTGTCACGGACTACGGGTTATCGGTGTCTGCGCATCGCGTTCGAAGTCCAAAAGTTTCGCGTACTCGCGAACCGCAGCGCGTCCGTATCGTCTACGTCCCCGCGTACACGCCCGTTAGATTTTAAACCCATCCCGCGTCCCATGATGAATGCGCAAAGCGTGCCACACAGCGTTATACCTTGGCCGAAATTCAATCCGCTCCGCTGGTCGGCGAGCACGTGTAATAATAATAATAATAATAATAATAATATAAAGCAGCAGTCGTTTTTACGACCGCCGTAAATCGCGTCATTTATTGTCTGAAACAGCGCGAAGTTCACTAAAACGCACACGTGGGCCGGACATAATATAACTGCGTAGCCGTACGTACACGGGGGCGCATCATCCCAGTACATTTGTATGCCGGCCGGATACGGATATCCGATATATGTATTGTAGTACATGTATGATAATATTATGTGGGCATGGGATCGCCCGGCGTTACCGGACTTAACCTCCGCACAATAAACGCAAAATTAAGTGAGTTTTTCGTCTAAGATGAAAACAATGTTTACGAAAATCCACCTCGTGCCGCCGATGATGCAACGCGGTACGTTTTTTTGCGGATTTCCCAATGTTCTATATATTATGATATAAGTTAACGTAACGATATAATATAGTGTACAACGATATACGCATACAGGATGATTCACCAAACCGATGCTCTTTTCTTCAATAATTTAGTTGTTAAAAATCTGATGTTTGAAATGTTTTAACACGTATATCTAAAAGGCAATATCTTTAAATTATCTTGTACGTAAATCCTTAGTGCTTAAATGTATAATTAATATAATATTAATCGATTAATACTTAAAAATACTTGTCATTAAAAAGAAAAAGAAGTTTGTACCTTACTAGTAAGTAAACTATTATTGTATAGTTTGAAAAACGTCAATAATTATTCGAAAACATATTACAGTGTTTTATAGCGTGTATGAAAACTACAAAAATTAGATTTTGATCAGCTGCATTACCTATTCGTGAAAGAGAAAAGAGTGAACCTGATTGGTGAATCACCCCGTATATATATATATATGTCACATGAATACTTTACTGTGTTTTTTTTTTTTCAGGAGCTTGTGTTTAAATTTCTCACCGCCGCTCTACGCACGGGACTTTCGACTGTCCTCTTGTTTTTTTTTTTTTTTTTTTTTAATATTCTAGGCATGTCCTCTCGAAATATCGTTCGTGCCCTATAACCCTCGCGCACTACATCAGTGGATATATATATATATATATATTTAAGCGTGCGTGTGTACGCGCGTATATAAAATATATAAAAGCCGCAATGTCGAAAAACAAAAATAAAAATACAGAGGAGAGAGACCGACAACAATTTGTTATGCTGATAAAATATATACACCCCCGTCCCGCGTCGACTGCTATATTATATGATTTGTATAGTTGGCGTCGTGCTGTTGTTTGCCGTTTTTCCTTTTTGCATAATATCCTGTACACACACTTACCTATATGTCGGAGGAAAACAACAACAGCGACGGAGGCGCGTAACGTTTGCCGCATTTATTCGAATTCGGTCGCTCGTGACCTAGATCGACGTTTTTGATACTCCGCCACTTCCACGCATCATAATAATATAACACCGTCATATGAATAATGTCGTAGGGCCTTGGTTGTCGCCAAGTCATAGACTCCGCCGCTCCTTATCTCCTTGGAATAAAAACGCCAAAAATATTGAAAAATCAGCGATACGTTTCGCGACGACATGACGCGTGATAACAGTATATTATTATATTACCTATGTAATTTTGATGCATCGCGACGACCCGTTGCTTCATCAGTCAGCTGTGGTTAACAATATTCTTGTAGAGACACGCAAATAGATTATTATCATTATTATTATTATTATTATTATTATTACAATGATATTTTTCGGTAATCGCTGTTGCTGGATAAATGCATTCGATCGTATAGTGTGATATTTAAACCATGTGACCGTATCACACGTCTTGTGGTTTTCGATAAACAAAAAAAAATATTTACATTCATTATAATATTAAAAAGTCTCGTTTATTTTATTTTTTGATAAAAATAATAAATACGGTTAAAATATTTTTCAACCATATATTCGCTTACGATAGTTTTAAAAAATGTTGAAGTTTTCTAAAACCAGCACGAGTGTATATTTGTTGTGAAATTTCAGATTTGACATTATCAAAACTTTGTCCTCTCCTATTGAGGATAATTGTTAGGTATATGGTAAATACAAACAAAATCTGCATAAAAAAAAATTATCATGCATGAAGAGGTTAAAATGAATAAAAATAAACTAAAGTATTAAAATTACATTAAATAAAATATATTGTAATGATAAACAAAAACATTTTGCATTTAAAATAACAATAACGGTACAAGTGATTTTTAGTATAATACCATTATACAATTTGTAATTTTTTTAATAAAAATTGATAAAAATCATATGAAATAATTGCATACTTCCGAGTGAATGATATACAGAATTATTTATGGTTTTTTTTTTTTTTTTATAGCCATTTAATATTCCTTAATACCTTATACGAATTTAATTCTAATATTAAATAGAGATAAAAAAACAAATATATAAGTTAAGTTAATCAATTGTTAGACCCATTAAAATACAAAACTGGAACATTAACTTTTTACCTTAACGAGTAAGTATTAATTTTTTTGTTTTGATTTATAAACTTTACTTAATTGTTGCATTTAACAGTAACGTCAAATACCTTATAAGTTAAACCTTAACGACTTGTATACAAAAAATATGTAGGTAATCAATTCTGAACTTTTAACTTAATTGTGAATTTTAATATACAGAATTTCCCAGTCTTAATAAAATTCATGATTTGCCAGGGGAGTAAATGAAGGGAGTAAAAATATTCTGTTTTTAGATTTTTATTGATTTTATGGATCTGTGCCAATGAGCCGGCGCCTGCTCTGACCACGAACTAATTAAATCACTCTAACCGTAACTTGCCTCACCACGGTCGTATCTGATTGTAAAATCGTATTAAATTCACCGCCCCCGCAAATGCGACCACAGGCCCCGGGGAACGTAGTTATTTTGTTTTACTGTGAGCTTTGTGTTATACAGTGGTGAATACAACGAGTAAGCCGAAGAAATAAAAGATGAGTTTTCAAAAACAAAACTCGCGAAAAGATATTGGCACGCTTTTTAATGAACAAACTTTGTCAAGAAAAAAAAATGCATAATTTGTGTTATTTATTGAACGACTCGATGTGAATAATATCGTTGAAATATTTCTGTGATTAACAAAAGTTTAACTAAAATTACACTATATTATATACACACTGTTGTCGATAACCTCTAGAAAGTTCGCACATACTTCAGTTTTGTATTTTATAGAGTATAATATAATATTACAAATGTATAACATACATGATCCGCCTGATCCGGTATGACATTATCCAAATAGCCGCGATAAACCGATAATTGACACCGGTAGATTAAAGTCAATACTATATAATCCAATATTAAAAAATCCTACGATATAACGTTATAATCAACTCTATAACCGTATGAAATTATAATATTATATAAAACGCATAATTTTAGATTTTAAATTTACCAACTTTATTGTCATCGTGAGTTATTGCGATACTTAATTGCTTATTTTTTTTATTATTATACGGTGTAACTGAGGACTTGACAAATATTTTTATTTTTCCTACTGGACATGTATGTATATAATAATTTATAATAAAGATATAAAGATCTTAATTAAAATTAAGTTAACAAAAAATAGAAAAAAAAAAGAATTTAATAATACATTTAAAAATGATTGTAGATATCAATTAAAATTACCAACATTGTTAGTTCAATGAATACATGTACCAACATAAAATTATAATTGTTATAAAGGTATTTTTAAATTCCAAATAGTTTGAAATTCGGTCACTTGTTATTTATAATAATACAAAAAAACGATAATCGAATTGATACTCACCACTTCGCTTACCTCTAAAACTCTAAAATTATTATTCTTAACGAAAATAGAACGTAGACAACGTTAAGGATCGTTTGTTTCTGTTTTGATTTCCCCTGCGTCAATGCCGAAAAATAATATTGCGGTGGCAGGATGATATATTTTATACATGGTAGTAAGAAACAAATATAAATAAGGAGGAACCCTCAAGTCTGAAATATTTAAATTAAAAATATTATGATTTCTTAGCTTTAAAATAATCTGTACTATTACAGATTACGGATATTACGGATTTTTTTTCAGAATTTTAATTTCAAATCCAAATGAAAAGAAAATGATGACCATATTTGATAATAATATGTATCCAACTATTATAAGAAAAACTAACCAGCAATCTTGTATGAAATCGATATTGATTTACATTACTTTATTAAAACAATACATTAAATTTACTTTTTTACTCAGTTTTAGTGAAAACCTGCAATTATTATCAAAGAAAAAATATCAACACAGGAGGTCCTAAACGATGATTTTTGATTGGCTAATCATTATATGCACGCTAAATCTTCCAAAAAACACTTATCACCGTAATAATTATTTATACTTCTCGTATTTTAAAACATTTTTACATTAATTTAATTTGAATACCAAAGTATTATCTAGAGTTATTTATTGGTACTTAAATAATTTATTAACTCACCGGGTGTAAAGTAGCCACCGATTGTGCTCGCAAATACTTTTCTGTATACTTATTATATTAATCATCCTTGACATTTTTTTTTTTATCAAACCAAAATATTAAATAAATTAACATAGAAAATCATAGACAAATACACACAGAAATAATAGATAAAAATGATGCGACACCAGTTACAAAAATGGGCTTAAAAAAGTTTCTCGGCGTATTATCGCATATATAATAAGAAAATAATATACAATACATATTTTATAGTTACAGGTAGTGCGTTCATAATATATGCATTTCTTTTTAAAGTAAAAAAGTGTGTTACACACCGTACACGCTTGACGACGTCCGACGACAACTGTTTAGAGCTCTATTCGATTATAACTTGACACGGGCATGGAACGATATACATATGTATATATAATATATATATATACTATACCTACGCCGACTTTTTTTTTTAGCGAAAGAGCATCATAGGTAGTATTTTACGTGTAATAATAATGCACTACGTTCATGTGTAATAATAATAATAATAATAATAATAATAATAATCTTATATTCGTCTCGTTTCGCCGTTATATAAACTCGGTTTGAAAGTACATTTGAATAATAAATTATGATAATCAGATAATATAATATTATCGTGTCACCAATGCATAACAATCGGGTCAATTATGTTGTGCATAATATAATATAGAACCAGCTTTTATTTTTTAAAACAATTTCGTATTGCACACATTTGCTGAATAGGTGCATATTAGTCAAACGTGATATTATTGTGTACGACGAGGGCAAAGTTCTAAAAGCTTTTTTTTTTTTTGGAAATTTGAGTTCAGCGTTTATAATATAAGTTAAGTATACGCATTTATTTATTTTTAATTCGTATTACATGTCGACATAATATAGAGGCTGTTTCCTTTACGAATGATTTATAGCTATATAAATGCATGTTATTTATTATATATTATAATATATTGTTCGGCGTAAAGCCGATCTACAGGAGTGGATGGTTTTATCTGATAAGGCTTTTGGCCTTTGCCGGACTAGCAAAACAAACGAAAGGAGCTATGCTGGTGGAACAAAGAACCGTTTTTAATAGGGGATCTGGGGTTCCGGTCGGGAAACGTATACAATAGACAACTACGCGAATATGACATGCAGAGTGCGGGGAAATTCGTAAATGGACCATTCTTCCGAACAAATATAAGAAAAGGCCATCCTGCGCACTAAATCAGAATTTTATGTTGACATTTAATTATTATATTTTTAATGATGCGGATGACTTTCACACTAACATAACTATGTATAAAGGTCTTCGGTGCACCATGGTAACTTTACTCAACAAGTAAAACAATAACACTATGAGACTCAAAATATAAATTATATTATTATTATAAAACATGTATGTACTTACTCAAATGTCAATGATAGACGAAAAAACAAATTGGAAAATATATTTTTTTTTAATGTACGGATGTGTATTTTTAATTTTAATATTTTTATAACAATTATTCTTTGCTTTAGCTAGTCAATAATTTTGAAACTATTGTATGTCATTTTCCAAGATTTTAAAGCACAAGAACTTGGCCTTTTAATTTTTTTTTGTATTCAACTCAGTAATATAAGATTCTGAGCAAAACACTAATGGCGTTTTCTTTTCTTTTTTAAAACACTTTTTAAGCATTGGAAGTTATACCATTGAATCTAAAGTTTATATTTATAATTTACCAGTGGCTTTCTAGAAAATTACGGAAAAAAATAACAACCGAAAAACAACTGCTTTATAATAATATTATACACAATGAGTTAATTTTCTACTGAGGATCAGAATTTTTGGATTTTTTTTTAAGTATGAGAAAATCATTCATGAAAATACAAATAGTTTATTTGTTCATAAAATAATTAAAAAAAAAAAAATTATAATAATGCCATTTTGGATGAAATTAAATTTAGTAATTTCGTATTCATTTAGTAACTTACTGTATATAGTATAATAATATTATTATTATTTCGAAATTATATTTTTTTTATTATTTATTATTGAGTAAGCATTAATACTTCAAAAGCATATGGTTATAGAAAATGTTTATTTTTTTATGTTGAAATACTTATGAAGTATTTGGAATGTTTAACTTTTTTTATGCCTAAAATAGGTATATTCATTTATTACTAGTATTACGTGTTAATTCCATATAACAGTTAAATATTTAAATAATTAATTACTAAATATTATTTTATATAATATTTAACACGAGTGCCTATATGTATATATTATAATTTGTGATTAAATACAATATTATGTTCATTTGTATTTTTTGAATTCTATACATACCCAATGAATAAAACCGTGTTCTCCCTAAATAGTTTAAAATACATCAACAGTTTTGATTAACAAATATTTATGTTTGATTATTAGAATTCATCGATTTGGAATACTCTTCTGCTCTAATCAATCATTAAACAGTTACATTTTCATCCGAAGCCGGTATACCAATCAAAAAGTTCTCAACAGTAATTTAGAAACGATAACGACGAATGGGTCATTATTTTCGAATTGAAGGTACCCATATTACGGTTCAAATAGGAATTTACAAAGGCATAAATAACTGCAGAAAATTAATATTATGTTGTAATGCAATTACAATTATTCACCATAAACGAACCATAAACGTACGTAATGGTCGATTTCACTTCCACGAAAATAAATTAAATCAATAAAAGAATATATCCATTACCCATGTCCTCGCAATAACGTAGTTCAGCCGGCAGTGGTCGATAACTGTTATTTGAGTGAGGAAAACGAAATTCATTACATTGATATTATTATTAACACAATAATATAGTATTTAAAATATAGCTACGATAAAAATAGATTAACATTATGTGATAATGACGTTAAAATTACTATAAAAACACGGCGCGTATAAATGGAATTCGTCCCAACGAAATAATGTGCAAATAGAAAATCTAATCTACCACAAAATAAAACACAATTTGTGTTTTGTGATATCTCTCAAAAGTCAAAATTGAATTATTCAAAGTAGTGACAAAGATCTTAACAAGAGCGGAATCAGTAGGGAGATCGTCAATTATAAAAACGTGGTATTTCTGAATCCAATTACATAATAGTTACCTACGAACAATAAAATATTACGACGAAATTGTTCTCAAACTAAACGAAATGCATATACAACTATTATAATAACCTAACATTTAAGTTGACATCAAAAATTTTTTCGTTAGAAGCACGTTCGAATTCAAAACAAATCGAAATACCTATATTTCTTTCCTGCACTGAAGTTGTTGAAGCAAGACAAGTGCCAGATATATGTGGTTCAAGAGGGGATTTTAATTTTATGCTTTAATATTTTAATGTGCACATTATAATAATTTTTATTTTTTTACCTTTTTGTATATAATACATACGCCAAACGGCTTTTAAAACATCATAGATAAAAATATTACAAAACAAAATATTAAGGTTAAAACAAATATAGTAATAATATAATTTATGTGTTAAAATTAAGAGCAAATGTAGTGTGTGTATCTAAGTACGAAATAGTGGTTTTTATTAAATATAGACATCATTCTTGTTAGGGGTGCATGTTTTGCATATCAAATATTATTGTATGATATATATTTTTTTACAAATAACGTTTTAGGTAATCATTTTTACAGTACGTTTAAATAGAAATTTACTAACACATATTTAAATTAATGGAAAAAATATATAATAATTAACAATAATTATTATCGGAATGAATACCTACATAATATGTGTTATAGTGATTATAGTGATAACTCTAAAAATAAGTGTTTTATATTTACAATATATACTTATTAAAACAATTAAATCAATTAATTTAAATAAATAAAAATCTGATTTTTTTTAAAGATTATGCGTTTATAGTGTAATATGAAATTTATCAAACTATAAATATTATAAAGGTCTATTAAACAGCAAACAGTAACGTTTTAATTAATTTTTTATATAAAATTGAATGTGATAATGTTAGTATATAATACTTATGTGCTCCTGTACTATTAGTGTATTTGCATCCAATGATAGTAATAAGTTATTATCAATAACAATTATTCAAACAGTCTATGGATAATTTTTTTTTTTGAATGGTGAACGTTGTTTTTTTAATGGGACGTTGTTTGCAACCTTTTTATCTTGTCTGACTTTATTTTTTATTTCACGTTTTCCATGTACTAATACACACACATACATTATTATATATATATATGTATACTTTATTATGATATGGCAGCTCTACTAAACAAAGATTACGTTGACGGAAAGGAAGGTAAGTCTGGTTACTAAAAATCCCATGCGATCGTCTACCCAAGATGAAGCAACATTTGGCGAGGATTTACTTGTCAGTGGTGAAGTAGAATAAGTTGACCACATTGCTATGTTTTTTTTTTCTAAGTACACAACTGAGAGAATTCCAAAGGTCTCTTAGGACAAAAATACTTTAAAAACTGCATTCAAAAAATTTTAGAAAGCTTTAAAGGTAGTTTAATAGAAAGTATTCAGTTCCTTATAACTCCTCTAGTCTCTAGTTGTTTTAGATTATTTTCGTTTAAATGTTTTATTTAATACAAAATTAATTTAATAACAAAAATAAATGAATACGTACATTTTTATTATCTCTCCTACTTATAATTTGATCATGGTATTTTTTTTTTAAACAATTAGTAAGTATTTAATTATGTAGTCAATATATTCAGTTGTTGTGAACTAATAGAAACAAACTGAAGTTGGTTGGAATTTTACCCATTGGAATATGCGTTAAAAATGTGATTTACTTAATCTGTGGTTTTAATATTACTAATAATATTGTAATTATATTAGCCAGTCTTAAAATTTACTTTTAAAATATAATACAATCGTCATTCTTGTAAGTAAACCGTGATATCTTTAAATCAATTATTTTCTAAACTATATGAAGTCTAATTTCTTACCGATATCATTTATTTTCATTATTTTCGCAGAAAAATTCACCTGACGATTATACAGTAAATTTGTATTTTCATTATAATAATATTTTGTTTATTTCCTGTAATTTATAATGTATATAATATTAATTCATACAATTTAAAATACGTTGAATAATCTATTTGCTATTTTTAAATTATTTAAAATTCAGATATTTTTGTTTATTGGTTACAGCTAACAATATGATCACAATTTTATAAATAACAAAAAAAAAAAAAATAATAATATTAATCTCTTGAAAATGAAAAATTCTATTTTAAAATTCAACGAAAGAAAAAAAGGTCTCGGGAGGTGATGAATTTATCCACGAAATAGGAAAATATTTTGTTGTTCTTAAACCATTTGTCATCGTCACTTTTGAATGTTATAGTACGGCCGAAATTAAATTTAACTAAAAAATAAAGAACAACTTGAACTGGTGATAGAATGACGTATACGAAATTAGTAATGACTATATGAATAACTAAGAACTCAGAATCCTGTCCAAGGAACAATAATAATTAGAAAGCCAAACAAAATGACGAATTTAAATTGTTCATTTTCGATCGTTATCTAACTTATGCAGGAACATAGGAATTTGTTTTCGTTCAAACGTATTGATTAAACCAATACACCGATAAGAATTCTATAAAAAAAAAAAATGAAATTTTTATTATGTCTAGCTAATTATTGAGATTGACTTTTTCAAATTTTTTTGACTTTATTCTTCTTAAAACTAAAAATATTTGAATTCATAAATTAATTATTTAACATTTTAAAAACTGTCATATTTCAAATTTTCGGGGAAGAAAAAATCAAATACTTTGGAAGGTTTATCTCAAACATAATTTGCAAAAATGTTAATTATTTTTTAGAATTTGTATTACTCTACTATATCAATGAATTCAAACGTTAGAATGAAAACACGTATAAATTCCTATGTTACGGATGGGTTAGACAAGTACGACAACCTATAACTTAACATACCTTTTTTGTTTATACTATAATTATTTTTAGATAATATTTTTTAAGATGTTCATATATATATATATAAATATTATAACACATATAACTTCAATTATATGATTTTTATTTATAATACAATTATACACATTAGAATCGAGCATACAAAAATTCGATACAGAATACGGGTGATTGATAAATAGTATTAATTTAATATACTATAATATATATTTTGTGAATAACCCCTAATTCCTGCCTGCATACTGTTTTATGATTTAACGCATAAAAATGCCTACTAATATTATATATTTTCGTTGTTCTATTGTATTTGAATTCTTCAATGTCCAAAAAATCGATTTTATCTTAAAATATAAGGTATACGAGTATATTGTATATTGTTTGGAAACGAATACACAAATATTGGAATATTATTATCTACATTTTTCTTTAAAAATTTCACGTAAGTTATGCATTGTTTATATAAATATTTATAATGTTATGTTTCGATGATTTAATTTTGTTTAATATCGTTTATCTGCATTAACGTTATTCATAGTTTAACTTTCAAATATTGTAGTATTGTTGTATATATTTTCGAGTGACAATTAATATTGAATCACACCGAAATCCTAGTAGTGTAGGATATCGACGGTATAAATGCTAAAAATATATTATAAATTATTATAACAACTACATAAAGTAATTTATAAAAATAAAATTAAACATTTTATGTCACTCGGCAAAACTTAATATATTTTTCGTGATTCAGAATTTAAATTAACTTTTTCATTTTTTTGAGAATAATTTGAAAAAAAGAAAAGATTTTCAAAAGAATTAATATCTTAACAAAGTTATCGGTCATAAATTATGTTGCAGAATGATGTGTCAAATTAATACACGCGAAAAAAATAATGATGTAAAAAGAAAAAGAAAATTTAAATACTATTTTTATTACGAGTTGTGAAGGATTATAAGACAAATTATCCAAATAGCTGCAAACATAGGTATCAATCAATCGATAAAACTTAATTTATTGTTTTTATTTATTTGAATTTCTTATTTGTAAAATATGTATAGAACAATATTATAATAGTTTATTAAAATAATATTATAATAATTAATGATATGCGTAAGAGAATTTAAATTAAAAATTGGAATTATTATTTTTTCATATCATAAGGTACCTGAATAGGTATTTAACATTTTGCAAGTTATTTTTATTTGTATATTATTTATTATAATATTAGGATTTCAAATATAATACTATTAGGGGTAATAACTAAATTTATTTCACACAAAATACTGTATGACATACTGTTATACAAGATTTTCATTAATCTTATTTAAATAGCAAAAAAGCTATCCTAATGATCTTCCATTTCAGCGTTAACATTGTAAAATATTCACGCTTCATAAATTTGAAACATTCATAATAATACAATTTATATAGCATAAATATTTTTATTTATTTATTTTTAGATTGTGAATGAAGTGAGGAATGTAATGATTTTACAATGATGTATGTATTTTTTTATGTCTGTCATCACGATTTGGAGTAGAAATAAAACTTTGATTTTTAACTTTAGCATCTCTTTGAAAAATAAAATTCATCTAGTTGGTACTTTAGGGGGTCAACATTTCCAGTAGTTTTCAAAAGCGTTAGGAAATACCCTAAAAAGGTGGCGAAAACCGGGAATTTTTACGCATAATAAGTTTTTGACAAAATCGATTTTTTTATTTTGCTGTAATTCAAAATCGAATCATTTTAAATACTTGAAATTTTCACTTAATGTTAACGTCATTTATTTACGATTAAATTTTAAAAATATTTTAACTTTTTTTAAGCTATTTATAGATGCTTGAATTTTTTTTTTTTTTTAATGCACTGATATTAACGATTTAAGTGTGCCACCGTATATTTGGATTAAAATAAGGTTATCTTCTTGAAAAAAGTTTCGTATGTAATTTTTTTAGTATAGTGCAAACGGTTCAATCCTATATAAAGCAATACCACGAAAAAAAAAATAAAAAGTAGCACAGACACTGTAATTTTGATTGATTTATTTAATAGTGGAATTACTTATTATTATCCCTGTCTTAAACTATTTGATAGTAAATTATATGGAAATACTCAATTATTCTCCATCTATATCTTCAGTATATTTTTATTGATATATCTCATTACGTGAGAACTTGGTAAAATTATTTTTTAGAAAATATTTATGTTATTTTAAACTCTGTTTATCAAAGATAGCTATACAGATTTAACGTATTTTCTCAAAGCGTATTGATGAAAAAATATATAATCGAATCATTGATTTGATTAAGAATAATAAAATATAATTTTTGCAGTCAATTTTATTTTTGTAAGTTGATTTATTATTTCTTTTCTTTTAAATTGTAGTAATTCATAGAATTTTTGCTGACAAAGTAAATTAATTCAATTACATTGATTAAACTATTTAAGTAAATTTAAAATACTTTTTATACGATATATTTCAGATAATAATTCTGAACAAGAATACAAAATACATAATAATATTATATATCGCGTGAAAGATATCTCAGAGTAATAATAACTCTCTAAAATTATTATAGCAACCATCTTATAAACATACTTCGACTTAACGTAAAAATGGATTCTCAGAATTTAAAAATGTAACCTTTATTTTATAGTTCAAAAACACAACTAATAAAATAAAAAATGTATACAATATCATCTTTGTATTATATAAAGTGAGCTGAATTGCATGAATTAGTATCTGTTAAGTTGCTATTGTGTAGTTTTCATCTGACAGAAATAAAAAAATATTGTTTCTACTGTAAAACGGATGAAATTTTATCCATTTGATATTATTTATTTGGAGTTTATTTATGTGTTAACGGTTAAATAACGGTTCATGTATTGTGATATTTATAAGTGTGAATATACACGATAATATAATAGTATTACATTTTATCAACATTTTTGTTTGTAATAAGAACTTATATGTTATTAACGTGTATACAATTTTATTGAATGTGATAGTGCCGAATAATAAAAAAAAGATACAATAAACGCGTACAAATCAAAATCATGTACCTATTTATGATTGATACAAATAAATTAATAATTATTGTAATTAATTATAATTATCACACGACATTTTTATCCACGATTATCATTTCTAATCTCCAATAATTTCAAAATGTTTCAACTTTATTTGATTTAAAATTAATAAAAACCTAAATGCAGTGATGTTGAAATAATAACCCTGATGGTCTGATGGCCTAAGTACGTTTTTATAATATATAAGATTATTTTAAACACAATACAAGTGGTAAACAATGTGAATTTTACATAAGGAAAAAAATAGATTAAAATATTTTTTATACCATAAAGTATATTATGAAATTACCCCTAACCGTACTATTAAAAAAATATAAAATAAAAACAATACTTAAACAATATAGGTAGGAAGTTAGGTAGGTAAACTTAATAAATGTTTAATATTTTTATCACGGTATTTTAGTCGGTTATCTGAAAAAACATATTAAACGAACATATACATTATAATTACATTCATAAATCCTTAAAATAACCCAATTTTTTTGTTCGGTCAATTAATCATATTGTTTATTTACAAAATACATAAAAACAACTACACATAAAACCAATTAGTTCCTTCAAATGTATGTTAATTTATGTGATTCTAATATCTATAATTTATTTTTTAGTGTACTATATTTATCTGTTAATTTATTAAGTAGAGTTATATTTAAAAAAACTAACCAAGAGAACTTTATACTTTCATATTTAGTCTTTTTCTCACAATTTTCGTTCAGCATTTATAATAATTATAATAACTATGTTGTTAGTTTTAATATTAGAATGAATTAACCTAAAATTAAAATGTATAATAGAACATTAGGTATATGTCTTCCTTCGTTAGCATTTTTAAAATATTTTAATTTTGAATTATACTAGGAGGATTTTTAACTTGTAATATTTTACACACATACTTATTATAACTTGCTTAAAAAAAATAAAATATCGTGAAAAGTCTATGAGAGAACACGGATAATGTTCTTACCTTAAAGTTGTATAACGGGTCAATGCACTCTGATGTTAAAATTAACAACACTAAATTGATTCTTGTGTACATTATATATTTTTACATTTTAATATGTTACATCTACGCTAGTAAGACGTAGACTACAAATGCAGATACGACTTCCATTTAAAAATATATACAAATTAATATAATTTATTGATAAGTCACCGAACATAATAGTACAAAGATGATTGTAAGACACGAATCATAAATAGTAGGTATTTATGTAATTTCAATACTAGCTAACACAAAAAAAAAAACAATAAAATAAACCGTTTTTGAATTTTTAAATACCTAAAATTATAATTAAACACAATGTAATTATTATATGTTTGATTATCTTTTGTGAATGTAATAAAACATTCAAATCTATACATCTACACGCACATTAATAAACAATATCAAATTTAAATCTGTTAATTAATATAAACGAGTATAAAATTATGATGTTCCTAACTGTCTACACGTAGGTAACTAAATATTTCGCCAAAATGGGTTTTGATACAAGCTGAAAGCATAAAAGAAAGATGACGTGACTTGTAAATTGTATACTATTGGACATTCCTACGCGTAATTTTAGTGTAAGTATCCGATGTGTGCGAATCAACATCACGCAGTAAATTATTTAATATACCAAATGGCTGAATGTACATCATAATCAGAAGAAAACTTTCGTTGTTTGTCTATTGTTTTTATAATACCTTTACCATAATACTATTATGTATTATTATATGTCTTTAAATGTTAAACAATATTCATTGAATATTCGTTGAATATTTTAATATTTTATCTTATAATTTGTAATTTATTTATCTTCAGAAGTATACTGAATAATTCAAATAGTGTTCGATGATTTGATGTATTGTATAAAACAGTTTTCATGAAAATACTTTATCCGTGTATTATTTAAGTATAATATATTTAACTTTATTTTCTTAATATATCATTAAAATTGGATTGAAACTCCTTAAACATTGAGTTTATGAAGGAGAGAATTGGTCGAGCCAATGTTTTTTAAATATAATCTAACTAAATGCTGTTTTTATAAAACGTATTTGACTTTTATAGCTCACCTTTTTATTTTATTATACATCGACTCACTCAGTGGGATTACCTATAGAAACGACATTCTTCTAAGGCTTTTTAGGCTTTACTAAGACAGAATCCATTAGCTATTTTATCAAATAAACAAATTTAATTTTCAAAAATAGAATTTTAACAAACTATACCAGAGATATGGCGTAAATAGTTACAGTTTTATAAGATAACATACACTTGTTTTAAAACGACGTTTAAACTTGTTTCGCTTGTTACGTATACCTATAGAAGCACAACTGAGAGCTTTTAACCCTCCACTAGTTGATGTGAAATTATGTCAAGGACCCATCTGTTAAATATTGCCATTTTGGGTACATTAATAATAGTTATTAACATTAAGTCATATCTGAGAACGAGTATAAATATTATGTAAGTATAATAAGCATTTGGCGGTAATAATGTCAAACGCAAAACGACCTGTTTTATACCTTCTTAGTGATACAAATTGTATACGATATCCTATTTATGATTAAGTAAATAAATCATAAGTATGCAATAGGTATATGCGTATATGTTTCAAGGCTAACCTAACCTAACCATAATGCGCCTGTATTGTTCACATTAGTTTTGTATTTATAAACCAGTACCATATAATTTACTATTTTTTAATATTAAATAATTCACTTGTATTAATTTTTAGTATTTTACTATAAAATTATAAAAAAAAACATAGGTAAATAGGTATATATATATAAAAAAAAACATGAAACAAATATAACATAAATTGAATACAATATTATTATTAAGATTACTAAATAATTATCTAGCTAAGTAAACATTAAAAATAAATGTAGGTATAGGCACTAGAAAAACAACATAGACGGAAAGTGGGATTTCACTCAATCATTAAATTTATTATAATAATATCGGTAATTCCTTTTCCTTTAATTATTTATTATTATGTATATTATAATAGCATCGTGTTATAACTAAGCGATCATCGATACTCAACAAAATTTGTTTTCCATAATATTGTACGATAACAGAATTACATTTAATATATATATATATATATATATATATATATATATATATGTATAGAGAGAGAGAGAGATACCTATATCACCTGCTTAACAATATTAAGGGAATGCAATAGCGTCCGTTTCCAAGGAATTAACTACTCGCAATTTCCTAAGTGCGAACGAACGTTTTACGCGAATGTGTGCGTATAGTAAGTACATATTAGTGCGTGTGACTGTCGTAGTCGTATAGTGGAAAAGAGATAGCGGAGAATTCCCGCACGCGCACGTTCATGTCAGCAATTTGTACACAGTCCACAAGATATGTTTTCAGATTTCTTATCACACTGCTAGGAACGTTTTCTTGAAAAAAAAAAAAAAATAGTCAGCTTAGAGGCCCCACATTTGGAACCGAGAATTTAGGAAATTTACCGCAGGCAAGGAAAGCAATCAGTGCGGTTTTTAAGCGCGTTTCTGGATCAGCGATGTGTTGCTATTAGTGTGTAATTAAAAAAACATGAAGAGGTGTAGTTTTAACGATAATACGTATTACATCGACATCAACAGAAAATTTCGAACTCCGAGACGATAATAATCGACGTCGCGGGGCAAACCCATCTGTTAATGCGTGTCCAATGTCCGTACACACATTAATTATCGTTAAACCGTTGTCGAGGATGGGTAGTTTAAATTTACGATCACACCGAACGGGAGGTGGACGAACGACGGGTATGATGGCTAGATGAAAAAGCATTTCCCCGGGGGCAAGTCGAAAATTTCGAGGAAATTCTTGGACTACAACAATACGACGGAGCCTCCGCGATCCTACATAATAACTCCTCTAAAACGGATGTTAATCCTTTACAAAAAACACAATTTTCGACACTGCAAATTTATTCTCACGACGTTTGGAACTGTGAAAAAATTATAGTATTTTTAAGCTTATGACTCACTATACAGCCTCATGACTGCAGTTGCAGGTGAGATTACAAACATTTATCATTTTTCGTATTCATGCGATAAACCAAAAGGATTAGCTTCAAAACCCTATATATTATTATAATAAGCTGTACCGTTTAAAATATAGATTAGTGAGTAAAACAAATTAATAGTTTTTGGTTGTTGTTTTAAACACATTTTTAGTAACTAAAACAAGGAAATGCTTATTTCTAAAAAAAAATATTAAATATTTATTGAAGATTGTAATATTTATATTATTGTATTAATATGTCTTGAATTCAAAATGTATATTATTAATGTTTAAATTAATGGGTAATATATTGCACTACGCAATGGCATAACTAATGCATTTCAAAAATTAAATTAATTTATCACTACATTAGTAGGTATAACATTATTTTTTAGACGTTCATTAGGTATACTTTATAGACGATACACAAAATATTATGGCACACGAGACGTTTGGATTATTTTAAATTTGATTATTAATAGTTCTGACTTTTGTCCCAATGGACATTGTGTTTGTAATTTATTATTTCCGTAAGTCCCGGTAGCTTCAATATTATTTTCAGCTATGTTTTCAGTTTTGTTTGTTGAAATAGACTATCTGATTTTCTGTATTCTAGGTATATCAACAAAAATAAACTCGTCCTCTATTGTTAGTATACATTTATGAGGGAAGGAAAATGAATTAAAGGTTGTATTGGCTATAAAAATAATTCTGTTTCAATCGTTGGTGTCTTAATTAACACTTGGTTAAAACATACGTAACATTTTTTTTTTTAAATAACAGTCAAAAATACTGCAAAAACAAATTATTTATTATAAAGGTTTGGCTAACTCGAAACATCCACGAATTTCAGCGAAATAACATTAGTAAATTTATTATAATCATGACTTTTCCAGTGATTAGTGAAATGTTAAAAAAAAAAAAAACACGTTGAACTGTAACAGAGAATGGCAAATGTCAAGTATTTATTTCACCAATCGTCCTGCGAAATAATTGTACGGGTAGAATAATATTATAAATTTATATAATATATAATGTATAATATATAATATCTGTCGAGGCTTTTTGTTTGTTTCTGAATACAAAAATGAATTATTATAACAAATGAGTTTAAGCGAGGTATTTTATGTAATATAGTTTCGGACCTTAATGTTCGCAAATGTACTAATGTGTACTGTGACTTTGTATTTTTATTCCCGTTAAATGTTTCAACGAATCAACAAAATAAAATACAGTACACAACTGTTTGGAAATAACCATATTTCACAAACAATTTTCGTTTTCTTTTGTTTTGTTTTGAAACAAACGTGAGTATGATACTTCATTAAACACTCGAAAAAATAACAAATTCGTGACGATATTTTTAAATTAGATTTTTTTTTTTTTGAAACTTGTCTTGAATAATTGGATTTTCCCCTTTAAATGGTCGTACTTTTTCTACTCCGTCAAACGATACGTGCTTGAATTTAAAATCGCTTATGTTATAAAAAGTATTGTTTTTTTCTCTTGTCATAAATCATGATATATGAATGATCATGAAACAAATGTCTAACTTGCCAGATAATTATTGTATGCATTAATTTAACATATAATATGTGTTTTCGTATCGTAAAATATAACTCATAGTGAGTACAATTTATGAGGAAAATGGATACAAACGTATTTTAAATATATTTATTTAAAATACGTTTTAGGTATATGGTTTGTATATTTTGAAATGACATAATGTGTATACCTATTGTAGATTTTAAATTAAGCTTTTTCAATAAATAAAAAGCGGATAGGTGAGTATCGCTCTGCTGTACAATAGGGGGTGGGTGGACCTCGGACTAGGGTAGGTTAAATTTGAATGCAATGATAGATATCATTGTATACGAAAAACGATTCTGAACGGAGATGATTTGTCAGTCTAGGATATATTATATTTAAATATTGTCATAATGTATTCTATTTTGAAACAAATTCAAACATTTAAGTAAAAGTTTCAAGATCTTACGTTTAGTAATTTTTTAAAAATAACATAAATGGAAAATTATTTATTAGTAAAACAATATAATTTTACACATGTATTTTTGATTTAAAATTAAAATTAAAACTTTAAACACTCGTAAATTTTTTTAAATTGAATAATCCTCAAACTTGTTTATAATTATTCTAAGCTTAACTTATAGACAGCATAGTACTAAAACTAATTTCTCATAAGCTTTTGATAGTAAAATATTTATAAATTTTTAACTACCAAATAGTTAAAAATATTCATGATTTTGACGAATTTTTGTCAATATTTAAACTTTAAATGTTAATAAGAAAAAATTGTGCCTATGTATTTTTATAATTTTTGAACGAGAGTTAGAAAAAGTTATGTGGACCCTTCTATTAAATTTTCAAGTAATTTTTCCCTGCTTAATTTTTTTTATCAACATTTATAAAAAAAAAAATAAAAAAAAATTGATTATTTCAAATGCCTATAAATAGCTCAAAAAAAGTCAAAATATTTTGAAAATTAAATCACGTAAAGAAAATAGCAATCTAAATAACTGGTAAAATTTTCAAGTATTTACGACTTATACTATTTGAATAACAACAAATATCAAAAATCATTTGAGGCTAAACCGTTATTTAACGCGGTTTTGTAAAAATTTAAATTTCAAACACTCATAAAAATTTTTTGTCTGAATCCGGTAGAGTTTTTTTTACAGATATTTGAAGGAAAATTTATAGAGAACCTTGTACCAAATTTTCAAAACTTAGTTATAAAATAAAAAATTTTTACGATTTTTCAACCACAAAATTACTTGCAAATTTTCGCAATTTTGACATATTTTGATAAATTCGAACTTTAAGCACTTATAAAAAAAAATTGTGACTTATGATTTCGGATTTTTTTTTATCACTTAAAAAAAAACTTATAAGAAACTTTGTATTAAATTTTCATGATTTTCTGGCCGGCCAAAAAATTGTTATCGTTATTTTTAAAAAAATTGAAAATTTCAATTGTCTATAAATAGCTCAAAAAAAGTCAAAATATTTTGAAAATTTAACGGTGTTAAGAGAACGCTAATCTAAATATTTGGTGAAAATTTCATTTTACATGGAATAATTTTTGAGTTATAGTAAAATCAAAAAAATGATTTTGTCGAAAAGTGGTTTTGCGTAAAAATTCCCGTTTTTCTTTCACTTTTTTTTTGTTTTTCTTGATTTTTTTTAAAACTGTTAAAAATTTTAACTTTTCATAAAAGATATCCACTTTGCCATCGGAAACCACCCCCAAAGTTTGAAATTGAAGCATTATTTCGACTAGTTATGCTGTAAACAGTAAAAAAAAAAAAAAAAAACACACATCGTTGTAAAATCAATACATTCATCACTCCGTTCAGAATCTAAAAAGTAATAATAATAATAATAATAATAATAAAACAACTAAATTTAATATATTTGGTATATTGTAAATTGTAATAATTCTTTTATATTATAAATTCTAATAAGCAATTTATCATAATAATTGAAAATATTAAATAGTGAAACACTTTAAATTTTATTAACTATACCTATAATAATTATTTGTGAAATTTTATTTTATTTTTATAGTATACCCAATAGTGATATCGAAGTATTGGATAGTATGTATAATAAACTTAATTTTGTTTTTGATTTTTAAATACATAAAATATATTATATACAATATACATATACTCGAAATTATTACATTTAATATGCATTTATTGCGTTAGTACTATTTTCAATCTATTTTGCATTCTATATTTTAAATAAATTATGTAACCATTTTGACAAAACTTTAATTATACAAGTAAGACTTATTTTTTTTTTTTTTTAATTTGTAGTTAAAATAGCAATCAAAACTGGCGAAAAAAGAAACCTTAGTATTGAATTTCAAAGAAAAAAATGTGTAATAAATACAAATTATAATTTTAATACATTTTTAAATTATTTATTTGAAATCAATATTTTAATTTGTACATTATTTTACAATAATGAGTAATATCTAGTTAATAGATTTGTATGCATACGGTACAAGGAGATTTAAAAATAAATAAAACACTGCTTCATTATACAAAAATGTAATATTTACTTATTTGGTGTTTTCTTTTGATGAATATTTTTAAATGTCTTACCTGAAAAAAAAACAGTATAATCAATTATTTAAATTGAATTAAAATATTTCAACCATAACTAAGTTCATATACAAAAGTGTTTGGAGTTAATAACTTGTAAAATAATCTAAAAAACATTGTATTACCTACATCATGTCACGATAGGTGTATGTAGTATGTATAATATGAATAAATTATAAATTGTTTATACATGTATACAATATACAAATAAAGTAAGTATCAACTTTATCAGATATGTGAAAACTTTCTTCCAGTTCCATATTTTATCAATTAATACTAAACCAATCTCATTATTTTACACATTTTAAATGGCAAGGTAATAATAACACATTTACAAATACATACGCAGTAGTATTATTATTTATTACCATCATATAATTATATTTATTTGCAAGTTATAAAACGACCACAGAGTATAAAGTTATTTCATTGTGGTTTGTATAAATTAATTATTTGCAAATAAATAAGCTACACGAATAGGAAGTTTCAAATTTTACAACATAACTTAGATATAAAATTATATTAGTATTAAAATTATTACTTTAGAGTTTTTAAAGTAACTAAAGTTCAATAATAATATAAATATAAGTCCATCTATAGTTTTAAAAACCCATCGCCATTAAATTACGACGTATAAAATAACTAAGTAAAATATGTATATATAGTACCTATACATCTATATTCTATATGTTCATATTATCTACATACAATTGTTCTTATTTTTAAAACAAACTAATGAACTATGCCTTGCCTACTGCATAACAAATTTAATGTAATTTCATGGTTTACAAAAATGTAATGGATCAATTAATGCCTCATTATTGATTTATTAAAAAGTATAAGTAATTGCTTATGCAACTGGATATTAATTTAGTACGATATTATATACTATAATTTGTTTTTGTTAATTGAATATTATTTATACAAGCGAATACTATAACGATAAATATCATTTTTTCTCTAAATTTTAAATAAATTATGAAACGAAAAATGTTTCATTTTATTTGAGATCCTTCGAAATGATTAAAAAATAAAGTAATATTAGATTTAAGAATATTTATGTCTTTGATAATCAATATTCAGCATTTCCATGGTATTCTCCTATTTTTTTTTTTTTTTTTACCTTCAAGGTTAATTCTTCTTTAACCCCTATGTAATATGTGTTTCCCATGAGTATAAAAAAAATCTAAGTGTTAATCTACATAGAGGGTATAAAAAGTTTCGAGATTGATCGCTCAAAAAAAAAAAAGTAATTGGTTATGGGTTGAAACTTTCTCTCAGCGTATCGTTCAACATTATATCCCTGTATAGTGACCCATCACAACTTTTTTAAGTATTTTATTTTGAAAAAACTGGTTATATTTTTTTACCATATTGTAACATTTTAATGAGTTGTAATGTAATGATTACTTGCGTCAAATTGCATATAAATATATTATGTACATCTCTAGTATTGAGGGATTTCAATGAAAAAAAATGAATACATAAATAAATATCCACTCTAATAGTATTGTTAAATATTGTACCTACATAAAATTAAAAATAGAGTTAGATGACTAGTATACCCATTGTAATACTCCACTCAACTTATCAAAACTTTAAAAATTCGTTTGAAATAAATAATTACATCTCAAAATAAAACTAAATATTTAATAATAAAAAATAACGTTGACATTTTTTTTTTCAAAATAGTTTTAATATTAGATTATTTTTCGGATACTAGGCAGTAGGCATATATTGTTAAACAATTTTCCTATGCATAATATTACATGATAGCATCATGATTATAGATATGGTTATTTTATTATTTAACTGCGTACGTACATATACATTTAAAACAATGTATTAAATTATAATATTTTTTTTTTATTGATCGTAAAATGCATTTAACATCAGTTACATAATAGTAATATTATACATTGACTAAAACAACAAGATAACAACGATTTTTTTTTTAATATGATTATATTATAGTTAGATTTATATATATATATATACATAAATTTAAAATTGTTTTTTTCTTGTACTCAAATTATTATCACAAAAAAAAAATTGTCTAGTACAAAGTTAAAATCATAAATTTAATTTTTCATTTATTTCATTACTCAAAAAAAAAAAAAAATAATAATAAACAATAATAATGAAAAAAATAGTCATATCTCATATTATAATATATTATTATATAATATGTAGCACAATATATCAATTAGTGAAAACTTTATTATTACTTAATTGAACAAAAAAAATAATCAATATAGACCAAATATTGACCTTATTGAGTTATAAGACACAATTTTGGATAATAATTTTATATATATAGAAGTATTACATTTTGTTCTTGATTAGTTTCAATCATTTCCAGTAAGCCCTAGGGATTTTAAGGAACAATATTTCCCAAAATATAACAGCAATATAATTTACTATGTCATTTTTTTTTTTTGGATTGGGTTTTATATTTTGACGCTTGTTTAACCAAATAAAAGAAGCAGTCATTTACCTTAAAAACACGACGTTATTTTATCTTTCATAATAATATTATATATAGGTACTATAGGTAATGTTTAATGTGTATACATTTTAGATTCCGAATGGAGCGATAAATGTATTGATTGTTTAAACAGTTCAAAGATGTGTGTGTGTGTACAAGATAAGTAGTTGGAAAAAAGCTTTTATTTTAAACTTTGAGGATGTTTTTGGATAGAAAATTGGATCTAATTTGTGCTTTAGATAGGTCAAAATTAAAAATATCTAGTACATTTTTATAATTGAAAAAAGCAAATAAAAAATGATGAACAATTGGAATTTTTATGCAAATTGAATGTTATTATTAAAATAATTGTTTTGAAACTGTGGTTACATTAAAACTTTTGTGCATATTACTAATAATCAAATTGCAAATTAATTTTAAGATATTACCTACCTATTTATACTCACAATGTAAGATGTATATTCACTCAAAAATTTATAAAAAATATAAAATAATATAATATAATATATTATAACATTTTAAATGATTTAATGATGAATTGTTCATTTTTAATTATT
Source organism: Schizaphis graminum (assembly GCA_020882235.1). NCBI lineage: Eukaryota > Metazoa > Arthropoda > Insecta > Hemiptera > Aphididae > Schizaphis > Schizaphis graminum. The sequence continues at coordinate 11,659,565 of CM037032.1, forward strand.
TCTCATCAAGAGGAATATTATGATAGGTATTGTCATTTAGTATCGACATAACCCAATCGAGCATGTATAGATGTTTTCCAAAACTTAAACTTGGTTATCCATATCGTCGAACAGTAGAAATATTTGAACTGTCAACAAGTTTTCTCATAAATCACTATTCAACGTGGTTTATGTTTGAACGCAAAACATTGTTTTTACCTCGCGGTAGTAGTTAGTTACGGTGACATGTTTAAAACTGTGTTAAGAATAAAATAACGACAAATAATGTGCTACTGAACGACATGCTTATAGAGAATAGTGCAAATAATTGAATTTTTTTTTCGAATTTTCTAATTACTTTGTATATTATTGTAATATTGCAAAATATATTTTGTAGTTTGGTAATAATACGAGTATGATGTAAGTGGTACGAAACAAAAATACATCGAGTGATATAGTATTTGACTATCACTGTTTCACGAAACATATTAAACGTAATATTATATGCGGGACAAATAATAAATATTAAATACGGTAGAAAAGGTTGAGAAATAAAATTGAGGTTACGGTTGAAAATCAAAAGTTGTTTTTGAATTTTAAAACAGTAAAAGGTAAAATAGTGAATCAAGCTTGAAAAAAAAAATGTAGAATATACTTTTGAAAACTTCTGAAAACGTTATAAAATCTATAAATATTTTCAACAAATATTATAGAATGGTTCGTTTAGAAATACTTTAATAAAATACTAGTTCATCTGGTCACGATGTTTATTTTAACAGGTCATAATATTATAATATATGATAAATTGATAAGTAATAATGATTTAAAATAAAATCTACAAGACTGCAAAATGATACCCATGTTTACCCATCATACCTGTAGTAATAATGCTACAGACAGTCTGTGTAAAAATGGGAATGAAATCGAAATTCTAATATAAGTAATAATAATACTTGTATTTATGTTTGTATTTTTAATTTGTACGTGCTATGTTGTTAGATTACTTTACCCAGAAATGTTTTATTGTGTACACAGGACGTTCTATTCCTAAACACGCCACTGCGTCTATTACTGAGTCAAGAAATCATCTGAATATTGTGTGTTTTGGGCACCTTGCTTATCATTTGTAATCCCCCCTACCCGTGACCTATGTGACCCTAGATCGGTAGGCCATCCAGCGTAAGTGCGTCATTTCTGTTTTTGCGTGACTATTGATATTCATGAATTAATTGAACAGCATAATCTTATGACTTGCTGATTTAAATCGTTATAAATGTTTTAGCTATAAATCACAATTAATGATATTATTATAAACTACAAGAAAACTTAATGTTCCAGCGTGAGATTAATCCTAGAACATTTACCTTATTTGTATGCCTATAATACATTGATACAGCATAAATACAATTTTTATAAACATAATATCGTTATGAAAGTATAAGACTATAGACATTTAAATCGTTGTTTTATGTTGAATACGTTATTCTAGTATAGAAATCGTGTTATACTATATGATATGAACGCTTATGTATTGGTGTATGATTTAAGTCTCTTAAATGTATTACTTTTTTATTTTGTTGAAATACCATTTTATTATGTATACAACAAGAAAACATAATATTTTATAGAAATAACTTATCATCGTAAATTGTTGCTGACACTTATAGACAAATCCACCGGTATGTTTTAAATGTATGTAAACTATTGGGAAAGTATTAGTACAGAACATAAACTTTTGAACATTAAATTTAATATGTCATGACATACGATTTATTTTTCAAATAATATTTTAAATAATGTTATAATATGTTTGTTAAAATATTTATATCAATTGTCGTCGTCGTGGTAAGGTTTTATTTCTTACATATAATGTTGATAGTACGATACTACTTATGATATAGTATTATTCCTTTTTTATTAAAAAAAAAAATTCTGTATAGTGTACAATAGGTATGTATAATTATATATAATATAATACAAATAGGCACTTAAATATAAATATATTTAAATATTAAACCAATTTTAATTATTATTTATCGTGGAAATTACGTGGGTTAATTAATTGGTCAATTTAATGAATGTGTTAAATTTGAATTAATATTATAAAATATAATTATGCTCAAAGTACAATATTCTAACTGCAGCGGGCGTACTATTAAGTCACATACAAATATATCATTCCTTTTGATGGAGTACTTTCACGTTTCTATGTCCATAAAATAAAATACGGGAGATATCAGCTTGGTAATTAAAAAGACAAGTGTAAATAATATAACAAATTTAACTGTAAAAAAAAACGTTCATTTGAATCGTAATTATACATATTATTGATGTTCACGGTTTATAGTGAGTACCAATGCACATGGTAATTTGCATGATTATGCGTGTTAGATTAGGTTAGTTATACTATCGTCTAATTTTAATATTTAAAATGCATATCAACTTCTATACATTTTTTTTAACTTTGACATAATTATATGGTTTAATGCAACTAAATTTATCATTTAAAAAAAATAATAATAAAAACTCAAATTAATTTGACAGAGATGTTCAAAAAAAAAAAAAAAAAACTAAGATAATTTCAAATTACTATAAATAGCTCAATAAGAACCAAACTAATTTAAAAAGCATATTAGGTCATTAAAATACCAATAATCAATATTATAATATGGGTAAACGTTTAATAAATATTTAAATCCATATAGATTTTGAGTAGAGCGATGAACGTATTGATTTTATAACGATGTGTGTTTTTGACGGGAATTTTTATATTGAATTTAAATTGTACACACCCATAACAGTATAATCGACATTTAACCGTAGAGCGTTACTCACTGACCTACCTTTTTTTTTTTACTTTTTTGAATTGGAAAACTCAAAAAAAAAAATTAATATTTTTGTTTTTAGTTTTTCTTAATTACGTTAAAAACGATTGTACATTTAATTTTTTATTTTTTTAATACTCCCTTCCCTACCACCACTGAAAACTATATTAGTAACTAGATTAATAATAGATTAAATTTATTAATAGGAAAAACACTAAAGTTTTTTTACATTTGAACTAAAAGTTCCAACTATATTCACTATTCTACCCGAAAAATATTGAAGTTCAAAAACATTTTAACTGCTTTAAAATGTGATGACAGATGCAAGAATATAAAAAATACACATATTATTGTAAAATCAATTTATTCATCCCTATGCTGCTTTTCTCAGAATCTAGAATGTGTTTATGCCAATTGGTCAGTTTTTATATATATATATTTTTTTTTTGATTTTCCCTTAAAAGTACAACATTTGCATAATGTTTATCAGTATTATATACTATTTAAGTCGTAACACATTATATTAAAAACTTAACAAATACACCAACAAAAACAGTAAAAAAGTTTATCATTGTAAAAATTGTATTTTTTTGGTTGATTGAATAATCACATATTTAAAACATAAAAAATTACATTAAAACACTAAACATTTAACTAAATATTTTTTTATTTATAATTAACACGAGAAAAAAAATTAATATTCTTTGTAACCTAAGTACATTATATATTGTAATAGACGTACATAAATTATATTTGAATTTAAGTATTTAATAACAACAAATTATTAATTTATGACAAATAAATAGAAAAAAAAATATTTTGTAGAATAAAAAGACATATTAATTAAAATAATATCTTCTATAATTTTTGAAAAAGCTGAAATGTTTATCTTAATGAAACATATTCAACATTGTTTGAAAAAAAAAGTAAATTATTTTTAATTTTGTGAATTGCGTGAGGTTTTTTTACAGGTGTTTCAATATTTATACTTTAAATTTAAGAAAAATCTCAAAATTACAATAATAAAATTAGGTTATAAATGTATGTACAATATATATATATATATATCATATTATAATACCTTGTCGGTAACAGCTGGTGAATATTATAAAATAAGCGTTTTATATAAAATTTATAAAATTAGAGTTCAATACTGTGGACATAATTATGGAGTTACTTGAAAATTAGATAACATTTTGTTCACTATGCCAAAGTGTACGCTTATATTATTATGTAACTTTTATGATCGGGAATTAAATTAGATTAATTTGAATCGATAAAATAACATTGCAGTTTTTTTTCAAATCGTGTTGTATCTTTGACCCATGTAATATTCTAAATGTTCAAAACCAAAATCTGTCAAATATTTAATAATTACGTAAGTATAATACGCCGGTGTAGGTAATCGGTGTACAGTGAATATACAAAACATATTATTTTTTTTTTAAGAAATCTTTTGAAAATACTAATAAGAAACACTCACCTAATTATTCGGGTATAAATATTTACAACAAAGGAAATCAAATAGCGATAAGTAATAATATAATATATAACATAGATATAGTCAATTTAGATACGATATTAATGCAGTAATCAAGAAGAAATTGAAATTAAAACTAAACATAGTTTGTATAATTTAAAGGATTATTCCTTTAAATTGAATTAATTCGCAGAAAATCTAAGTCTTCTAAAATACAAATTGTATACACGCACACACTATAGACTGTAGAATGGAAATAGATAGAAAAACAACAATTAAAGCTTTTATTTTACAAAGTAAAACACAGACCTCGTTGACTAGATATATTTTTATTTTTTTTTTTTACTTGGTGAATGTCTCTGCTTTTCACTAGGTAATAAAAACGTAATTAACTTTCTATTAAGTGTTCTCACTTCTCATTAGGTATACTCAAATATATACTTATACCAGGTATGATTCAGTGAACATGGTTCCAGTTATTAAACATCCGATGCTAGTCACAGGAACGCATGATTACCATTAGTTTAATTATTACCATACCAAAGTCACTTTAAACTTTAGCGTTACACATATTATTAACTGTATAATATCATATATTAGTGATTCATTAATAATTTTGACACCTCGCTTTTTTATATTTTACAAGTGTGTTTTTTTCAAATTGTAATATTTAACATTTTAAAAAAATACTTAAATGACATGTTTTTAGATATTTATATTATTTTAAACCATTTAGAGATTCATTTATACGTATACCAGATAAACATTTAAACTACTTTTATAGGTATAGAAATCTCATGTGAAGTTTAACAACATAGCTAAACTCGTACCTAAGTCTTAGCGTAGTGTAAAACTCTAATAATTAGTATATTATTATTGTAAATCTTTACATATCAGTATTATGAAATTATTTAATTCGAACTTAATAAAGATTTTAAAGGTATCAAAATAAATTTCAATAACTTTTGTTGTCTAGTATCAACGCCAATACTAAGGTTTTCCATACAGCTCCAGTCTGTATTAATGATACAAATGTTATTAAATATTTAAACAGCGCTTATCATATTATTATGATTAATATTTATATAAACATTTAACGTTTTACTGGAAAATTAATTTCTACCAATTATTATGTTTCGTTTACTAATAAAGATTTCATTGTGCAGCCAGTCTTGTTTTTGTACGGATTAAAAATATTTTAATGAAAATATAATAGGAGGTGAATATTCAAAAAAAAAAAAAAATGATAAAAATGATAAAAAATATTAATTTATTGAAAAATTAATTACTTTTATAACAAGAAAATACTAAAAAATGTGTTAATCTTAGTGCCATAAATTAAAAATTCCAAAAAATATAAGCTTAAATAAGAAGAAAATAACGTACAATTATATTATAATTATAATTATAATACGCTCAAACCATTTAACATGCAAAGTAGAATTTTGTTTACAATTTTTTTTTTATATTCACGTCTCAGACAAAAATATATTTAAATAATATAGTTAGATTTAATATTAAAAATAAATAAAAATAAAGTCAATATTCAAATAAATAGCTTCAAATTATCCAATTTCCTTTATACCTATACGTTTCAAACAAAATCACTTCAAGAGGACATTTCCTCATTTATCAAAGCGATTAACTTACAATATAAACGGTTTTTATTTTGGCATTAAATAACATTCCCCATCCCACTTCGTCTAAAAATAATGGATAGCAAATACCTCTTATTACGTTAATATTAACTTCCGGAGTATTATCAATAGATGGTTTTCGATGCTTATATAATATGACCATTTCTCAATTGATCAATCACGTTAATCATAATTTTAAATTTGTCTAAATACGCTAAATAAAATAAATTTATTTTGAGTTTTTCTGAGAAAATATCATCTATTTTTAACGGATAACATTATTTGATAACTTGTTTTTACAAAGTACTATAATAAATTATCATTATACAATTATTATGCTAAACCTTTTACAAATTACAATCATACAAAACATATTATATTTACAATAGTAACGATAATGAATCAATCCAAAACGTTGTGAGGACGATTACGTTGAAGTCTGTGTCTGTTAAGATGGACATTTTATCCAAAAATAACTATATATTATCGAAACCACGCAGTATAAGATCCTTTCTTTCACAATCGCTAGTGGTATTTCGAGTTATTCGAGAATATGCTAGACCATCGGTTCCCAAACTGTGCTCCGTGGAGTCCTTGGTGCTCCTCAATGGCTTATTAAGGGCTCCGTTGGTAATACCACAATAAATTTACGCAGAACACAGACAGATAAAAATTAACGTTAAATATTTCTTGGGGGCTCCACGATATACTTCTACTTAAAAAAGGCTCCGAGGCTAATAAAGTTTAGGAACCGCTGTACTAGACAGAAAAGTTGACGTTTCTTGATGAAATAGAAGTTTATAACATATTATAAAATAAAATAAACGTTTCCAGTAGAGACCGATTTTATAAATGCCTAATCTGGAAGAACGGTTATAGTTGCGTTTCACTATAACAATATTGTTTACAACTAACGTGCAATATAACGACAGCTTTGTGTTCTCTCAATCACCGACTTCAAGCCATGTAAATAATATGAAATAATACCATATAATATTGTATATCACAATCACAGTGGTAGTATCGAAGCTTACTATCTTAGTCTTGGAAAATAGAGGTGCAACTATTAATATTGAAGACCCCCTATCGAAAAAATAATTTTATTTATAATGAATCATACGATGCAATACTTATATATTTTTTAGTTAAAGTGAAGATGGATTTAAAACAATTCAAATTTTTAAGTTTTCAATTTAGTAATCTTGTAATTCAATTTTCCTTTAAATCGAGTCGCAAGTAGATAAATTTAATTTTTTTTTTTTATATTTTAAGGTTACTAAACTAAATTATAATTTTGCAAGATCTTGTGAAACATATAGTTTTAAATTATTATTTTGTGTTTATATTTTATAAAAACACAGTACTCACTGCAATAAAAATAAGTAAATTGTAGAATTAATTAGATTAACTAAAACTCTGGGTACCACATTACATTTCAAATTTGAAAACTGGTTTATATTTTACAAACTTTTATGAGAAAAGTAGAGTAAGTTTAAACATATTTAAGAAGTTTTGACTTGAAGTGTATACAAAAAAAAAGATACGTTAACTTAAAATAAGTTATTTTAATTAAAAACAACGATAAAATGAAAATGGGGATTGAACGTATATTTATGTAGAATATTAAATAAACAATTATACTTTTATTTTTATTTATAAAAAATACATAAATATATAAAATTGCGTACTTTTATAATTCACAATTGATGAATAAAATGATAACATTTACGAGCCATTGGTAAAACAATTCCATTGATTGTGTGCTATTATTTTTTATTAAAATTGCATTTAAAAACGATTCACCAATTATTGCATATCAATTTATATAAAACTTTATTTAATCGATTATGTATAAAGCTTATATTATGCACTGCGTATATTTTTTATTGCGGTAAAAAGTTATTACAATATATGTATTTTCTCACGCATAGAATCTTAATACTAAATTATTCATTATAGTTTTTCCACTTCGCAGATAAATATTTTCATGAAAACTTTTTTTTTATTTAATTTATTTAATTATTTACAATATTAAGAATTTAAATAAAACACAAAATTGTGACCCATAGTCAATAAATACTATCAAAGACAGAGAAAGCATCGTTCGTATCTGACAGTTTAATATCTATAAGACTATACCAAAAATACCAACATACTTGTGGCGATCACATAAGCATTCTAAATCCCGATCGATATAATATTTAAATAACTTGGTTAGGTACCGATTACCTACATTATATGCATAATATTATGATGGATATGTTAGCAATAATATGATTTAAGCAAATACATTTAGCCCATTTAGGTAAGTAAATAATACATTATAATTTTAAGTTATTAAATTATTGATTGAATGTTGGAATAAATTTAGTTTGCTAATATCGAAGAATGTGTTTAATACTTATGTATAATATTTTAGTTTAAAATTAAAATTATTATTTATACTATAAAAAAAATATTTATTCAAAACAAATTAATTAAGACTTTGTTCTTATTTGATCAGTAGTTGTAAATAATTTAATGTGAATTACACGAAATAATAATAGAATGGTATTCCAAAATGTAATACCTAATTATCACATTATTAATCCCATTTACCTAATATATTAAATTTATATTATTTATTAGGTATATTTCATCGTAAAATAAATAATATTTATCTATACATTCATAAATTATATTATTAAATACGCATACATTATTAAAGCACTAGGCAATAATATGATTAAACAAACCAACGTCAATGTGAGTTCAGAATCAACGATGGATTGAATTTACAGAATAAGTACACATCATAATGTTTTTCTACTAATAAAACGTGTTTAGTATAGAACATTTTGGAAGTTTGGCCTAAATATATTTTGTAATTAAAAAAAAATAAAAATAAATAAAATGGCCACACGTCATACCGTTTGAATTCAATTATAAAAACCTATATTGTTCTATATTATTCTGATCAGTGACGTAATTGTGTAAAAATCTATTAAGGAACAATATAATAATTTATACAGCAAAATCAAAAACTTATATTGCTTGTTCTTACACAGGTCTTAAAACTTATTTAATGTCTTAGAAAAAAATACAATTTAAGTGGCCGATATTGTTAAATATTATAAAGTATATAGTAATTACTTAATAAAAAATGCTGTTCATAATTTACACTTATAGAATAATTTGTCATATGAACATTAGATTGTTGTCATTAAGGTAATTCTATCAAACAGGAAGCTTTTGTTTTGTTGTATTCAAGCTAATTACTCAATTATATAAATTTATATAATTATATTTTCAGTCCTATTTTGCATGTTATCGATGAATTTTAGAACATAAAAAAGAATGTATAATATAGTATAAAGTAAAAAAAAAAATGTTTAAAATTCATAAATAAGGTATAAGGTATAACCATATTATTTATTAATACTAATATAATTACCTATGTTTTAAATTATTTTTTTTATTCACATTCCATGCATTTTCTGCATATTTAAGCATACTTAATCGTTTATACGAATGTTTTTAAATGCATATTAAAACGTTTATCGTGACATATTTAGAGCTACAACTCACAAGACCCATTAATAATTCATTCATTATATTTTATTTTAGAAGATTTAATGATGACTTCTACTGTTGTTTATCATATCTGGGGAAAAAATGATACCTTTGCTACTTCACAAAAATGTAAAGGGGTCAAGTGCCCTCTTGCCCTCCATCAAAATTCATCCCAGACCTATCGTCGTGTTCTACCACTTTTCAATAGTTTACGATTTATATTTTTTCGAAGAAAATTATGTGTTCAAACATGTCCAGTTGTACTAATGAATATCAATATAATATTATAATATTGAAATAGTTGTGTTTTTTTTTTTTATTATTATTATTTAGGTAGTAATGTATTAATAGGTATATTATAGTTTGAACAAATAATCACTAATCAGTCATATTAATATTTAGATACACATATTTTTCTCAATTTTAAATTAATTATAATTTAAAATAATGCATTGTTTGATATTATGTTTTATCATGATATGATTATACATTATAATTATCGTGGTGTATTCAACGAAAATAACTTATTAAATATTTTACTTCATAATTTTTACCGACTTGTTAAAATTCTACAATATAGACTTATAAATTATTGATATCGAACGAAAAATTAGTTGTAATTTATTATAATCAAAATAATTGTTAACGAATCCATAAATCATAATATTGAGTACTTAGGTAGATCGGCGTTTTGAATTTTTACATATTTGGATTACAAAAACTATATAGACCCTTTTTTTCTTTTGTGTCTATAGTTCGAGTAGTTTTTACGATATAACCCGTATTATTTTTTACTAACAATATATTTTACTTATATGACAACCCAGGACATATTAAATGACGCGAAGGGGATACAATCGTATCTAGATCATAAAGGCAATAACATTTTATCGACTTATTCTTTGTAACAATATAAGTGTCATGATCTATAGTTTTGTATATTATATGCTTCGGGGGTAAACTTCACACAGATAGTTTGTATCCGCCATTAAAGGTCGTTTGGCCTAATGTATAGGCGTCGATAATTTATTGTCAATAAATTTAAGGTTTTACTGAAAGCTCGTCGTACAAACACGAAATAAATTAAGTCCTAGTACGATTTAAATTGATTAAATTATCGTAACTATTCAAGTCAGAAATTATTGAAATAGTGAAAATGTCATCGATCGTATTAACGACGAAAAAAAAATAATTGAAGCATAAATAAGTGATTATGGCGGGAAATAATTTTCGCGACTATACCAATGACAAAAAAAAAAAAAAGTTAATCATAAAATATAATAACTTGTGCGTTCTCGCTCTGGTCACCGAAGCGGGTGGAGAAACTTTTAGGTGACGACGGCACCCGATAAAACAAATAGGCATACTGGAAACGATATCGGAACAGTTGTGATATATACACCGACCTATCCCTTGACTTATAATATAACGATGATGCGGGGATGCGATATTATCAATTTAATCGCTCTGCCGAATATTTAAAAACCTCGTTTAATATTGGAGAAACTTTGGGGCGTCCGTAAAGTGTTATTAATATAATAATGTCGGCGTAAGCGCTAAGACTTGGCGGCAAAGAAGGGAGGAAAATGGTTAAATAGAATGGAAAGGTGAGGTTCAAAAATAATGGAAAGAAGTGACGGTCCGGGTTTGTGCGAATGGTAAAAAAAAGAACACGTCCCGTATAGAGGAGACCCGTAACAGAAAATTCTTTTAGACTCGATGACAAGAATTTTTTCCAACCACATCCCTTAAGCTTGGGATATAATTTCGGATGGTGCTTCGGGTTCCCAGATGGTAGAAAAAAAACCCCTCCTTTCCCGACTGTTCATCCATTGAGGGAGGCGCGACTAACTTTATTAAAAAAACAGACAGACGGCAGGACGTTATTTTTTATCATGCGGTAGCGATAGGGTCGCTACTGGACGAAGAGACTTTATCTGAATATATAATATTATATAATATATAGGTATTATTGTACAGGTGAAAAAAACCCAAAGAAAATTAAATAATTTGTCCAATATTCAATTTCAATGGTGTAAGGGTGAGGAGAGGGTGCGGTAAAAGTTGAAAAACTGCCGTGGGACGCGGGAAAAAAAACAATAATATAATAACGAGAAAATGACGAGTAAATTTATTATTTTCATTATTATTATTGCGACATCCCCGCAGTGAGAGCGAATTATGATTGTGTTTGTATTAATTAAATATAACGTCACTAAAGCTGCCGCAGGAGTTTTTTACGGTAAAAATTTTAACAAAAAAAAAATAATAATAATATTTTTATCGAATTATGTACGGTGTGGTATTAGTAGCCGATCGATCGAACAGTGATGAACTCGGATAATAATATTATATAAATATATAAAGATGAATTACTTTTTTTGGTAGAAATGTTTATTGTTTTAAAAACTAAAATTAGAATTACAACAAAATATTATAAAATGTCGATGTTTCAAATACATAATGACATAATAATATATCATAATACTCATTTTATAAATTTAGAAGATAAATCTACCTATCTATAAAGTGTAGCCTCGGGGTTACTCTTTTACCAAGGACCTCGTATTATCTGTATCATATCACATACCTACTCTTATTGAAAAAAATAGTTTACCGACTGTATGGAATAAATTAACGAATATTTTTTTAAAAAATTTAAAAAAAAATAGGATAAACCTACCAGTAAAATATTACGAGTTACGAGTATTGTTCCAACCATATATTTTTTAAATTTCTTTGAAGGTAATTATTATACAACAAATCGAGTATTTTGATAATTACATATAGTATATATTCACTATAAAAACAATAATGGATAACATTTTTTATTGATGATTTAAATAATATCATAATTACAATTTAATAATATTTTATTTGAGCATAGGTATACAAAATTAGTTATATAAAATTTAAAGCAATAATACAATAATAATTAAGATGAGAGATAATTAGAGGGTAACTCAGATATGGAATATACCTCATATTATTATTTATATTATAACAGGTCAATTCTGCGTTGTACAGCAATTGTAATAATATTGAATGGTTTTGTTGAAGAAAAAATATTTTAAGGAGAGCTGTGCATTTTATGCAATAAGTAATCATGATGAAATATGCATCCAATTATTATGCACCAAAAATATGGATATATGCCAAATTTTTGAAAATAAACCAAATAGATAATAAAATAAGTTCATATTATTATTTATACAACTAGAAAGATACCAAAAAATATTTTAAGAAAATTATTAAAATTGTAGATAAAAAAGCGCATAATATTATGAAAAAAAAAATACGTAGAATAAACTTACTATACCTATTATTATTAAAATATCATATTCAAATGTCAAATATTACGTATATAAGAAATACTGCAAATGGCAAATAACCATACTTTCTCTCATACATAATATTTTAATAAATATAATACTCAAATACAGTAGCTATAATACTCGTATTATGCACTAACGGCTTAAATATGAAATATACAATTTTGAATTTTGAATGGTTACAATATAGTAAACAAAACAATGTATCTATAATTTATTTTTGAATTTAGAACGAAATTTATCAATGTTAAATTATTAACAGTGCTGATTATATTGTATAAGCATAATATTTTTTGTGATACTAACTACTATAACGAACGATTTATTTAACGAGTGTCAAGTATTTCAGATTTTAACATATTTGTTATACGAAAACCCTTACAGCACAAAATACTTCGACGAGTGTGATTTGACTTTACGTATTTGATTTTCGTGAATTCGTCTTTTCATTAAAACGTAACTGTTTGAGAGTTGGAGCGCGTGTGCGCATAGATGTTTTTCAAAAACGTAAATGTTATCATCGACAATAATTGTTATTAACGTATTTCCACAGCACAATATTATGTGCATATCGTATAAATCTATTGCAACAGTAAATTCGTTAAACGGTTTTATGGCCACGGATTTGTCATGCTCAAACGCTCATGACGCAGCGCCGCGTACATAACAAACATTCACTAACGTGAATTATTTTGATAGACAACCGCGATCGACCGACGAATAAAAATAAAACAAAATATATTTACTCGGATCGAATAAACCCGCCGGGTCGTCCGTTAATCTGGACCTGCAATAACCTAACGCGAATTTGTCCGACCGGAGACACGACGTGGTATCGGTCTTAAATCGGGACCCCCGACGCCCGGACTCGGATTAAATAATGAACAAACCATTTAGCAGACCACTGACCCCGAAATAAAGGTACACCGCCGCCGCCGCCGCCGCCGCCGACGACGACGACAGCACCCGACCGGAGAGCGAGTGAGACGGTTGTTTCATATACGTACTTAATAATGCAACGGCGCGGAGGCGTCCTTTGGACGAGCAGCCTGTAATATTATACATCGTTACAGCGAACACGCTTCAGCGGACAATGTCAGCGCGTCCATTACGGACGACGCGTACATTTTCTATACATACATACATACATAGAACACAACGGCGTTATGGAAATATATTATTATTGTTTTTATCTCGGTGGCACGCCACGAAACTGTGATGCTGACAACGGCGATTTATTTTAATAATAATAATAATAATAGTAATAGTAATACGTTGATGCGTGAACGGCACTTTGCCTATCTGCCGCGCGACTATGACGTGATGATAATATCTTGATGACTATAGAGCGTAGGCTATAACACTTATAATACGTATGTGAACATAATATTATCGCATCATATAGTAGAATATTATGTACCTACGATATATTATTATGCGCGTTATATATTATAATAACTTTATAGTGTTTAAAAATAAGGCCTTAAAATCCAAGAAAGGTACTTGTTCGAAATTATTTTTCATAACTTCCTAATTTTGTGTGTTATTATTCTTTCGGTTTAATTTATATAAATGCTACTATAAAGCAGGCAAAAGTCAGAAAAAATTCTAAAATTCTAATTTCATTGTTGAATGTTTTCATTCAGACGTTTTTATAATAATATTACTTTACAATAAATTATAACATAAAAATATACATTGTAGGTTGGCATATGGTATATTATGTGTACCTGCACATAATTAGTAATAACATATTATGATAATTATTAAATAACCACCTATACAAAAATGTCTAATATTTATAGTGATGGATAATATACAATTTGTTATTATGTCTAATTAAAAAAAAAAAATGTTATTAAAATAAAATAATTAAACATGAAAAAAAAACATATTAATTAATTAGCTAACAATCAACACTTAATATTGTTTATAATTCTACTCGGGAGTGAGTTAATAATTTTCTGAGAGGTGTTTCTACATAATAATACATAATTTTGCTTTATACCTCTATTTATTATTATTAATTTACAACTATGATTAAAATGTATATCAATACCGGTTAAAATTTTCACTTAAATTCAATATTCAAATCCAGTTTATTGGACTGATGAAGGTTCGATCCTAGAACGTCTAAATCAGTTCCTTGATTGTACCTACATCACTGGAACAGTTATAATTTTGTATTATACCGATAGGAAAAAAAGTAAATGTTTAAAATATCTTAACAACAATTATTATCTTATAAACCTTTGATAGTTTGCAAAAAAACTTATCCAAAGTCGTTAAATATGTCTTGTATATTATTATATTATGTTTTAACATTTCACAAGTGTGCGAAATGAACTAAATAATAGGTACTCATAACTTTATGATCGAACACAAAAAAAAGTAATAAATACACCTGAGAAATATTAATTAAAATAAATGTATTTATAACAAAATTTTAGAAATGATTATTTTGTATGGAAATAAAATAATTCAAAACTTTGACATAATATTTAAAGTAGTAATCATCGAGTTGAATAAAATCTGAAACCGATTAAATAAGGATTTTGAAACAAATTTATAAGTAACTTGTTTCCTGGGATTTTTTTTTTATATGTACCTATTCTGCTTATTTTAATTCAAAATTTTTTGTGATTCTCTTTTAAGTTTTCGATGATTTTCGAAATGCTCAAGTGGTTTTATAATGATTTACTTAATCTAAAATCGTAATAAATAAACGGAAAAAAAATGTACATTATGACTGTATTTCACTCGATATAGGTACGGGATTCAGAATTATAAAATATACGTAGAAGCTGAATTGTTAAAAGGCATTTACAAGGTGGATTGCGTATAATATATGGCAATACTTCAATTGTAAATTATATAGAATATATGCAAAATACCGTATATAATTTAATTGTTGATATTCTGAAGAAATGAGCAAATTTAAAATCTAACGTGATCGAAAACAGGAAAAAAGTCAATAATTTAAACATAACAATATGTTTAACGAATCCGACGCATATCTTTTCGGCAGTCGTGATTAGTCATTCCAATAATTAGGTTTGTATATACTTACACAAAAAGTAAGATAAATAGTATCAGTCATCTGTTTAAGTTTAATTTGAAACGTATTATTATAGTATCTCTGGGATGCAAGATAATTCGAAAAAATTAAAATAATCAGATTATCTAACCATTAAAATCACAGATCACTTTGTTATATATAATATATGCATACAATAATATAAATGATAATACAAATATCATATATTTATATTTTGTATTAATACGATATATACATTTACGTCATATTTTTTATTCGTTTTTATTTTAAACGGCTTTCTAAAAGGTAGTTGATAATGATATTCTAATATCTATATATCCTTTGACACGTTTAATGCGAGTACATGCTGTGTACGCAGTAAAACACGGAAGGTAAACTTAGGTGATAAATAAATGGAAATTCAAATTACCCGATACATTTGTGTCCGAGTAAACTTTGTCGAGGTAACGAAAATAAAAGTTTAAGACAACGCGCCTTGTTATTATGTGTATACTTACAGAGCGCCACTAACTCTGACCACAAATCTATAAGAACGAATGTGACTACCGCTGCGATGCGATTACTTTGTCAAACTTGGGATTTCTTTTTTGAAATTCCAAAGGGTTTCAGCTCAGAACCGAGATAATATCGACGTGTGCGCGTGTTTGTAACCGGAAGTTATTTTTGGCCAATCGAGGGTATATTATTACGGTCTGTAATGATGACAACTTCGAAATCCCGTCCAAGATACGCGCGAGCATATTATTTTTCTCAATATTTTTTACTCCGGTGGTTATTAGACCATTACAGGGCGTATTAACACTATTATAGTACGTATTATATCGACCGATAGGACGGTGGCCGACGATATTTTTGTCGTATTACTGTACTGTTGTCCGGAGCAGAACAATGCCCATTGTACCTTTTGGTCATGCGATCGATGCGCTTATTGTAGATTTACGGATAATAAAAAAAAACCACGATCGGGGGGATCGTGTGCACTCAATACTACACTCTTACACGTATGTTATACTGACCAATAAAATATTTCACGATATATCGTAATATTATATAAGTCGATCAATAATCATTTTATTTTATATTTGGTATTAAAACCGACCAGAGGAGCCGATAGGTTGACCTAACCGTGATATACTGTTATTTAAAAGTTTATCATAACACCTGCAGTCTACTCGCCGAGTACTTAGTATTTTAAATCGTACCAGATATTTTGTCTCAATTTTTATTTTTAACAGTTTAAACTTGAAATTATAGCTCTCCCTCTATCAAGACCTAAAACAGCCAAATCGATACCACCGCCCACCATGTAGCGTATATTTATCTACAATTTGATTAAGAACGAAGATGGGACTGAATACTAATGTGCATAATGAGGGCTTCTTTTAAATGCCCGGTGCTATTTTTTCAACAATAATAAGTATACATTTATTACTTTATGAACCGTTAATAAGTTTTAACAACTTTTCCAATGTTATAAATATAAAAAATAACTAAGTCACCATCAGTACAGCTATTAGCGCATCGAATATGCAAATACATCTATTCGTCTATGACATAATATTATCTTATCAGTTACAATTATGAAATAGAATTTGTTCGTTACCACTGATTATACAGGAAAATTATCTGTGTTTGCTCATACACGATTCACCTCCTGAGAAAAATGTAAAAGTTCACAATTATTTAAATAGACATTAAATTATTATAGCTATTACACTTTTAAAACTGTTAAATTTTCGTATAAAGAATAACCGGAGCATATTGTATTTTTTTATGGAATTAAACGAAGATATTAATTTTTGTTTTATTTTATGTTTTTCAAAATATATTATAAAATAATATAAATTGTTTATTTTTTTTAAATCTTGTTTCACCTTGTGCATTGTTCGTGAGATATAAACGGATAACAATATTATATTATACACATATTTCGGTATTTTTCTTTTTTGTGAATGATATTATACAATTACGTTAAACTTTGATGTAAATTAAATATCATCATAAACACAAGATTATTTATAAGGAGACTAACGTTAAAGCATTTCAACTAAACTGTTTCGAAAAATTATGAAAACTATTCTCTTTTCGTTTTAATTTTTTTCTCGGCATTTCAAAGCTACGGTTTTTGATAACTAAACATAACTACTATTTTAATAAACTAACTGATTAAATTATGACAAGATCAATTGGCGTTCCTCATATAATAATTTCTTGTTTGTGCATAAAGCTTTAAATGCATTGAAAACTATATTTTATATATTTAAACATCTTAATTAATGACGTCGATGACGATATGAGTGTGCATTAATTTTGACAAGTTATTAATTTCTAAACAGGTAGGAAACTACAAAATTAAAAATAACTAATCAGAAAATCAGTGTTATTTCTAAGCATTAAATTCGATTCAAACTCATATGATTATGGTTAAATGATGGTTGAATATGAGTTTTATACTTTTATTTAATAAATAATTTTACTGAACCATAACAATCTCACGAAAACTGTATAACAATATTCAAAATATTAACTTTACGTGAATGTTATTAAATTCAGGATAACACGTGTTTGCGTTTGTTTTATCTTATTCCGACCAGTGAACAATCTTGAAAGACATTTACTTGATATTTCATGTTCAAAATGTTATTAATCTTTAGCCTACAGATACAAACAAATTGAAATAGGTTCTTTGTATTTTTCCAAAATACCTAAAGAACATTTTTTTTTGTAATTTATTGAACAGTAATATCATACTATTAACTTAATATTATATTAACTATAGGTCCGTTAAATTTAATTTAATTTGATAATCAAATAAGTACAAAAATTACAAAAATAATATAATTACATCTATTTTACTTTAATATTGATATAATTTCGATAAATGCATTTTATTGTCACAAATTACTGTAAATTTAATTTAGCTAAATAACATATATTTGAGAATATTTCAAATAATTGCTTCATAGATGGATGTAATGTAACTATAATTATAATTGCGGCACAATAAATTGTTATTTTTTTTGTATACCTAAAGTTATTATCATTACAATATTATATTATATAAAAAATGCAAGAACGGATAAGACTTAATCATTTATTGATCGCCTTCTCTGAGAACATCAATATTTGTATTAAAAAAAAAATAATAATGTTATCCATCATCATTTCTGAATTTCTGATACTAATTATATTCATCCCGAGGCAATAACGAAACGTTTAATTTGTATAACGTCTAGCGTAACTATTACTATAAAACATATTTCGATAGATAAGTGAAGATATTATGTATAGATCATGTGATACATTTAGTAAATTGCATTGTACGTGTTTGATTATGCACACTCATTATAATAATGCGTGTAATAAAATGATGCAGTTGACCTCCCGCGCGAATAATAATAATTACGTGTGCCGTTTAATACGCACTAACGTGTTAAAAACGCTAAAACACGTGACGCGCTGTTTCAACAATGGATTTTGTTTTTTAAGTCGCCCGTTAAGTTTTCGGGTGTGTAATGAATTCCGAAATTAATAAAGATTAAAAACGCGTAATATTTTAACCAAACACAATATTCACGGAATCTCCTGACCTTTTGTCCCGGCGTCCGCGCGTGGATTGAACGCCGGTGCGGCTGCAGCGGCGGGACCGTCGGCGTTACACCGACGCGCTCGGCACCATTATCTGCCGACTTAACTAGATTACGCCGCGAGAACCGTCTGTTTTTACGCATCCCTTTTAACTCGATTGCTCGTTATCCACTACCGGATAACCCACTCAGAACGATATCTGACTGTTGAATCAAATAAAGCGGCAATGTGCGCACCGTTCATACAGTATAAGAATAATAATAATAATAATATACAGGCTCGATACGATCCTCCGTATAATAATACATATAGACTATAATATTATCATGTTAAAATGTCATTCTATCCGCGAATAAACACACGATGGCTGCGCAGTACTCAGGTGTATGATTCGCCCTTTGCAGGAGTTTAGTGGTATAATGACATACTATACGCAGATTACTAAATATTATTATACAGTACGGTGTTGTTGGCGGCTGTCTGCGACGTCGCGAACAAACCGAAACACGTAAAAAAAAAAAAATAACCTAACGACACTGACGATATACGTGCTGAAGACGTATGCTCGTCCGATTAGAAAATCGATATTGATCATTGATAACTCCACGCGTGATAGGGATTAAAGGTGTTTTTTTCACTTAAAAGTCTTACGGTGCTGCCATAAAAAGGACCATTCGGATAGGTAATGTCTGAATGCTGATCGGTCATTTTCGTGTTACAACCAAAAGTGTCGAAAAATAAGTGTGCCAATCATTTATAAATATTAGAAACTCGATATTGTTTAAGCTAAATAGAAATATTATATCAAGCTGTTATAATTAATATCAGTCCAAACTAAAGAGAAACAATATACCCTTATCCGTTATAATTGCTGTAAATAATAATATCATTATACGTATACCTAGTTTAAAAATTAAAATAATGTATAATTTGAATTTACTACTTTCGTAAATTAGTGTAATTTCATTGACCTTATTTTAGAAATTAAAATAATTTCATAACGATTTTATTTTCATTATATAATAATAATACAAACTGTGTATCGTTTATTCAGTTAATTGTGACAAAAATAAATATATAATTGATATAATTGACATTTGTTTGAACTCAACTCATGCTATTGTTTGGCGTTCGAAGTCTTATAAAAACTATGAATTAAATTGAATCCTTTTTTCAAAATATATATTACAATGTTTTACACGACGAGTTTTAATATTGGGAACTGTAAACTCCAAAAGCTTTTCAAATTTTTAAGCTCAAAAGGATTTACTGTTTTATATTTTTACACAGTGAATTCTACCGTGAGAAGTCGTTCACCTGTTGTAACAATGACAATTATTATTCGTACGAGAATTCACGAATTCACGGGTATTTGGTCATCAGAGATACTTATAAAACTTAATTCAAATTATCTAACAAAATAAAATCACCGATAAGTATTTTTGTCCTTGGTATGAAGCTTAAAAATCATAAAGTCATGATGGATTTGTGCCTAAATATTATCTCGGTCTCATGTCGAATAATGATAATTAATAACATTAATATCGATGGGTAGGTACCCAAATTAAAAAAAAAATTTTTTTTTATTAAAACTACGTCCGATTTTAGACAGAAAATCTAACTTAATGATTTTAGTAACAAACAGATGTAAAAATAATGTAATAATAGTAAATTTTAATTCGGCTTTTTATTTTTAGTCGTTGTTTTTGTCATCACAAATGTAAAGATAATTCTACTGTAAGTCTACGAAACTTTGGAAATTATTGTGAATATAATAATATAATATAATAATATTCCCTGAACGAGTTTGACGTACCACCGCAAAAGATAAACGTGAATATTCGGTTGACTGAATATTTGTAGTGTGCAGTTCGAGTTTTTTGTTTTAAAATCCATACCACGATACGGGAATAAAATATGTTAATATTCGCCATTCTTTACTATAGTTAGTTTCCAAGAGAGAATATGGTTCTGTGTTTCAGTGGTTTTATTTTGACGGTTATTGGTTTTTACAAAATATAATCCAAATTAACCTCATTTCAAGTTTAAAACAATGGTATCATCCACGTGCAAAGAAAATATTTATATATAACCTTACTAAGATTAAACTATTGTTTGGAATATAAAAGTCATAACACATATTAACAAGATTGCAAATTTGTATGTAAATGTTAGGAATTTTATATTCAAAAATTTAACTTTTAAAATAACAGTATAGAGTTGTGAATTTATCACATGATAATAAAAAAAAATAAGTTTTATACTTCTCTTGTAAAATGTAAATATAATATTAAAAAAATAATAACGAATCGGTGTGTGGATTCTTAAAAAAATAATCTTAAATTTAAATTTTTGATTTTTTTAAATCTTACACAGTCCAGTTAATATTATTATTATTATTATTATAATATATTATTCTGTTTTAAATAAACGTATTTAATTCATCTAAATAGATTTTAATTTTATGCTGGAAGTGATCGTGCATTAAATTATTTTAATTAACAAATTAGTTTTTTTACAATCGGATCATTACCGTCTATTAAGATAACGATAGTATTTGTAACATTTATCAGTCTTCAACTATTGAGTGGTTTTCAATTTTTTTATTTATCCCTGCTACATTTAGAAATATATCTACTGTTTAATTGTTGGTGAAAAGCTGAACGTTCAGTCAATAAAAAAAGCATTTATTAACACATCCGGTCTGTTTCAAGTCTTGAAACAACATGTAAGTATAAAGTTCGCTAAGATATGTCAACAAGCTGTATACATTTTATAATGTTTAAAGCTAATATATCGTTTTCCTAAAAAAATAAACTAATAAATAAATAGAAATAAGTATTATTCCATTGATTGTAGTCTTCAAATATAACAATAATATATTATTTTCCGTATAATACATATTCTGTAATAATGTAACCGTAATCATCAAAGCAATAATTTAAATTTCGGTGAAATTGTTTTATTTCTTAATTTTATTTTACATTCTTTTAAAACCATGTGTATAATAATTATAGTCCATGATTGTTTGATTGGTAAATTATTCAAAAAGTTTTATTTTAAAAAAGGATTTTAAAATAACAAAATATATTTTATTTTTAATTCAAATTACTAATTAGAAATAACATATTCAATTATAGAAAATGTCACTATAATAATAACACTATACGTAATGTATAGGTATCACACAAAAAACAAATAATCATAAACTAAAGTATAAAATATGTAAGTCTTATCATTATTATTTAGAAACAATAAATAATTGTAGATTATGTTGAACCATTTCAAGTGAAATTTAAAAAAAATATTGATTTTTAAAAACTCTAAGAACTAACCTAACCTAACTTCATAATTATTTCTTCTATTTTCAACTTCATTAATATAAAATAGTCCAATTTAAACCTAACGTTAACACAATCATGGCTATTAGTTATTACTAACATTTTCTAAATTAAATATAACTCAAATATCAACTTATAGCAAAATCCCGAACTCAGTAGAAAAGAAGAAACCATAATTAACCAGCTCAACCCATATGATTCAATGGCGATACAAGATACATAGTTTAATTTCTGAAATTATCTGAATTTTAAAATTTAATATTAAAAAATAACTGTAAACATCACACATCTACACAAGTATATAGTATACAAATGGACAATGATCAGGTTGTCGATATTAATTTAAGATCAATAAAAAATGTAATGATAATACTTGTCATATTGTCATTGAATTTAGCATAATAATATGGTACATTGGTGCATATTATAATATCCAAATATTATTATAGGCCTAAGATACTTATTATTGATTGGTATTACCAAGGAAATAACTGATAAGAGGTAGAAATAGTGATTTTTAAATGTCACCTTACTCTAAAGGTCCATCGTGTGATTGTAAATCCTCAAACACAATGCTATAAACGGGCGTGATGGATTAATAAATAATATTTTAATACTGCCATCAAACGGTATCAATAATATTATATGTAATTTGTCATTAATGTAATCATAATTATTAATGGTCGTACATCACATTTCCAAAATTGTTTTGACATATATAAATAGTAAATCCATTAATTGTTTTGTTTAAATTTATTTTTATTTAAAGAAAATATCATTAGACGACATTGATAACAGTGTATTTTTTTCGTTAGTTATGTTTGTTTCGTCTAATGGGGTGAAATAATTCGAAATTCATTGATAACGATTTAATACCAGTCAGTAATATAAATGCCTATAAATGACAAATTATTAGTGTTTAAAATAAAAGTAGGTTGATAATATTTTTTTAAATAAATTTGTTTGAAAATTAATCGAAATGAATTATTACCAAAATTTATTATTATATCACTTTACAACACTTTTTTCGAATATTTATGTTCATGTTATATATAATGTAATGTGTGTTACGTTTTAACATATTGTTTAATTGGTTTAAAAATGTTTATATAGATTATACATACTGTATGTGTTTTTTTGTGTTTACAGAAATTGAATAATATTTATTTAATAAAAACTGACCCGTCACAGTAATGCCATACATTTAATTTTTTTATTTTTTAAAAATGCTGTTTGTTTATGTTTAAACGAGTAACATACGCAATAATTAAGCTAATTTGTTGTTTTCTTTGAATATATTTACTTTTTTGTTCGAAATGACACCTCATAATAATATAGTATATGTTTGCAACTTTAATGTATACAAATATTTTATTTAAAAGCCAACAATACTGAAATTAATTGTATAATTATAATGCAAATTACAAAGCGTAGTTTTGTTTTAATGTAATTGGTAAAAATACCAAGAAACACTATACATTCATATAGTTTTAAAGTAGAGAACTATATCAAAATGTATGTATACGACTCGCGATATAATATAAAATTAACTACCGTGCACAGCAGAATAAAAAAACTAGATTATTATCCATTTCGATAATTTAAAAAGACAAGGGTATTTCTGCTTTTAAATAATTAAAAATCACTTTTTCTATATAGGTTTCGGTTCAGGAAGGTTTTCTTCTGGTGCACTTATCGGCTTTCATCGAATGATATTATACTATACTAAATCACCCGTGTGAATTAATATTATATATGTGTGTTCGTAATATATACAATATATATATTAATTTAGGCGAAACACTGTGGTAAACGTTCTGGATGGGTCAGGTTAACCTTTTTGAACTATATCGCTATTACACATTTATTCAAATTATGATTTTAGGAATTCTTAGCATACCTACTAAAGATAATGTATTAAAATACCTAGAATTTTTACGGCATAATATTACAAAGATATTATATTATGGCAGTGGAAATTTTTTTTTTTTTTGAATTTAGAACTCAATTTTTAACAAAAAATTGGTAATCAGATGATTTTTTGGAAATGTTGATGTATACAAAATGAACAATCATTTATACAAATGCACATATTATTTACTAAGAATAATTTAGTTAACACAATGTTTAAATAAAATACTTAGGTATATAATATTAATATAATATTCGTGTAAAAGTATGATGTATAGCACTTACATTGACAATAGTTAAACATAATATTTATTTGATACTTTGTCAATTCCTTTTGCCCTAATTATTCATAAATTTTTATATTTTATAAAACTCTTTTAACTTTTAAATCATTAAAAATGCAAATAAGTTTATATCACATCATCTTTTATTTATTCAATCCACTATATCATTATTAGTGTATAAAGCTCAATGACTATAATAGAAATTAAAAACAAAAATTCCTATACATCAGAGTTTCTAAAACATCCTCTGCTTAACGATTCGCCATAAAATGTATTCGAAAAATAAAAGTCTGTATTGCCACAAAAAAATACTCAAACACCATAAAAATCATAAGTATTGGAAAATATGTGGTATTTCAATAAAATCCTAAATATCATAATTTGAACAACTGCAGCATCATCTGAGCACAAAAAATAGGGCGAGCATTTTCATAAAAGCACCCCGTCCGTTCGATCCGATTTCCTTGGACTCATTTTATATTTATATATTTCGTCAAGATAACATATAATATATATTCCGGCGTTTGTGACTTCTCACAACGTACAGCAGTCTATATTATATGCGTGTGTAGTACATACTCGTCTACTATATTAAAAGTTCGCATAGCAATCACGATCATCCGTATAGTGCAGTATATGCACAGTTCGACTTGGCCGCAGACGCATGTTAAGTTTGGACTCTTGTCGTATATACTTCAACAGTTATCGCGACTTGAATCGGTTGTTGGGCACGTATATTGTGGACATATATAGTGCACTTGTTTTAAGTTGCTACGTCCGTCTCCACGAGTCGAATACAACTGCACAGACAGCAAATCGGACCGCAGACGACACTGCACAAAAAGCAATATATCTGTATATTATCGTGTCTCGTTCACTCGAACGTTCGAAAGTCGTCTGAATTCGAGAGATGTCCAAGCGTGCAAAATCGCGGTCCTCGAATAACGGTTGATATAATAATATAATATGCACTTAAACTCCAATGTCTTATACTTCGAAACTTGACACATTTAATCCGATTCTCCAGAGCCGCGACGTTAAGGTAAACTTACCCATTGTTGTTGTTAAATAATCGTCTCCTCCTTCTAAAAGTCCTAATAAGAACTTACAAACAATGAAATATACTTACCTTAATTCTATCAATAACTTTTTAAATTTAATTATACCACATATAGGTATACACAACGTAATCACTTCAGTCATTAATTCACGAAAACATTTTTTATACTGACCACGACGAGATATTTTGCATTAATTTTGTTGAATTTTACAATTTTTTTTTTTTTATTAAAGCTGTTATTGGATATAAATATATAATTATATAAGTAATATTTTATTTTTACCAACCTTATCTTTAAAATTTTATAAAAATTTCATAAAAACAATATGGCATTAGTCACACGTGTATAAGCAGCAGTCTGCTATATTATATTCCTTAAATACTGTTTAAAATTGATTTGTTCGTTAAACTAAAAAAAATTAAATAATTAGTAATTATTTTTTGAATCCAGTTTTGGTGAACATCAATTTCACGTTTCATTTAAGTTTCGCAAATTTACTAAAACTTTAAAAGGAGGTCGGTGATTAATGAACATGGATTTTAGCAGTGTTTGAAATTACACTGAGTGGTGGAAATAGTCGTAAAGTAACTTTGTTATTATAGTGTGTGTGTTTTTTTTTTGAGTTGAAAATGTATACTCGTTGACTTACAAGCCCCGCGGGGCATTAAAAGTGAGTTTTTGTTTGCGATCGTGTCGATCTCACTTGAACGTCTTCACTTGAAATGTAAAGATTACACAGGTGCCATCAGCTTTTACATTAAAACTAATACGACGACTAATATGTCGAACTACGACAGCTAAAAGTACGAGTAAAACGATATAATAAGTTTATTTATAATTTTTGTTTTCAATTAAATCTACATTATCTCATTATAATTAATATAAGAGCCTGTAAGTTGTTACAGTAAATTTAAATTATTTTAACTATATCACAATATAATATTTTGGGTTAGATCATACTTTATTAGGTGATTAAATCAATTAAAAGTGTGATTCCTTAACGGAGAATAACAAGACATATACATTGAAAAAAAATATAAATTATCGCTTTAGCCTGTTTCTAGTCAATTTTTGCTAATATATAGTACATTAGTGTAATTAATTTTGATTATATTAATAGATAAATTGAAAAAATATGTATTAAAAAAGCTTATTTTAATGACATGTTATACTATTAAAAATGTATTTAAAATTAAAAAAAAACACTTACAATAATTTTTAACTTGTACAAATGCATTACATTTCACATTATGAAATGGTGTAATTGGTCGGTTTTTGTGAGATCAGTATCAAGTCATTTTTTTGTTATTTTTGTATAATATTATACATAAAAATCGTAAGAAATTTCACACTACATCGAATGGCACCAATGTATTTACTTATGAGGTAATGATAATCCGTTAGTTGCATCTATGTGCTATAACTGTCGACTATAAAACACGAAGTTTTAGTTGTGAGGAAAACATTAGGTTAGGTTAATAAATTTGAAAACGATTAGTGTATTAATTTTTAAATAATGTATTGATTTAGTATCTTCCCATGTTTATTTTCTAAAGGTGTAGAACCTTTACTGCAAATATTATTCATATTATGTAAAGCTGTTTGATGTTATACTATATAAAAATAAGTTTTGGTTTATTTTGTATAGGTATTTTGCAATATTATTATAAAAATAAAATATTTATCTTCTATAGTAGCTAAATGTATCTACAGCATTTATAATATGTAACAACGATTAACTAATACGTAATAATTATTTATTTGTTATTATATATTGTTCGAGATATTAATGAAAACATCAAATATTGTTGAATAAATATAATATGATAAAGCAAATAAAACATTCGATGTGAACGAAGGTTGAGTTTTATTTTTCGTCATATAATTTATAGCTTCTTTTTAAAACTCAGTATATTTACGCCAAATATTTATACTTATTAGCACTTGAACATAATTATCAAATTATTTTTGTCTATCCAAATCATATACAAAAATTATATTTTAACAATCCCCCCTCCCGAGGTTATGTGAGTTTCATTAATATGTTAAGAACGCTACTTTTTTAAAACTAACTAGAGTACCTATACTTTTTTCTCGAGGCAAGCTTTGTAACTAATTAATAAATAATATTTCGGTCATTAATTTTAGCATAATATATTTTTTGATAATAAAAATCCATCATCTAACTAAACTGAGTTATAGACGATTTACTTAAATATGTATCATTTTGATCGGTTAGATGTCAATCAGATAATTTTATTTTTTTTTCGCTATAACTGAAAACATAAGATATCAAATAAACTAGTATAATATAATATTTGTATGTTTACAACATTCTTCAGCATGGATATCGCGAACGTTTAAAGGAGTATATTATAATATTATCCCGTTCAACACTTTTATCTTTCCGTATAACACAAAATGATTATAATTTTGGTAAAAGGTTTGTGTGAGCCGTGAGGATGTTATTTCAAAATTATTATGATTTTGTGTTATACGGAAAAATGAATAACGCTATTAACATACAAATATATTATATACTACTAATTATCTCAGCACCATGATTTAAAATATACTATGTACATTGGTTAAATTAAATCGTACTAATCATAGACATCCTCATAAGATTAGACAAATTGGAACGACCGGTTTTATACTGAAATATATTGTCAAAATGTACAATATTGTTATTATTTTCAACTATCTACTTTTCGTCGGGAGAGGTAAACTTGAAATTTACCATACACTAGAGCGACTTCCCGTTATCTTGTTATTATTATTATTATTATTATTATTATTATGGTTTACAACATTTCAATACGAGTGAACATAATGATTGACGAAATAGTCATGATCAAGGTATGCGTATTATATATAATATAATATGCACACGTTGTAACGGGAAACAGAGAACTGTTTTGAAACAGCCACGTTTAGCGAAACAATTGTTTATTAAACTTAGCTTGAAGAATACTACGGTACATAACATTAACCTCATATTTCATATTTGAATGGTCGATCGGTACACATAAACGTTGAAAAAAAAAACCAATACTCGTTCGAGTTTACTTAATTTATTGTTCACTCGTTGTTGCAGTATTTGAGTTTAAAAACGTGGTTAAGCTATTTCGAGGAGAAGGCAAATAACTAAAAATAAAAATAAAACAAAAACAAATAAGCAAATAAAAACCTTTTCTTCCGACGAACAATCTTTTACAGACGGCTAACCTATACATATATACGCATATACAACTACATGACGGTATATTGTTCGCTATTATAGGTCTCTGCCCCGAAGTAGCGTCGGTTTAATGTACAGTGTGTTGATCCTCGTACACGCCTGCCCATAAATTTACAGCAAAGACTTTCATACATTTGCATACATTTTTTTGTCGTTGTTCGATCTATTCTATGCGAGGTAAATAGAAAATTCCACTTAAAACTTTTTTAGAACGTACATTTGCATATTTTTAATTTTTTTTTTAATTTTTAGGGAATATTTTAGATTTTGGGGACTTGCATACTTTGACGTTTTAGTACAAGTGTTGATAGTTTGTTGGAAATAACTTTGGTGAATATAATAAATTATTATCTGTTAGTATAGATAAAATCTTATCTCCAATTAAAATTAATTTAATTAACTTGTATCAAAAAATCATATTTGTACATCATCGGTTAATAAATAATAATAGGTACGTTTGTTAGATTAAACAAATATTATGTATATTATATAATAAGTAACTAAATAAAATTTACAAAAAAAAAATGTAGGTATACATGTTTTTTATATTGAACTATTAAAGTCGAATATTGAATATACAGGTAGTATATATTATGTATATTCTAGATTCTTAAAATTATTTATTATGTTTTACTCATTAAACATTAGAAAGACATATTTGGACAAGTTGACTATTTATGACAGGTCCCGCTTGTCATTATAAACTTTATTTAAATGTTTTCACCAATAAAATTTAGTTCATGTATGTACCAGTGACTGTCAATATTAATCACACCTTAGACGTGTATTCAAAGTAATAAAGTAATAATATATCTACATATTATAATAAACTTTATTTATTTCTCCAGTGATACTGATAATTAATATGTATATATAATCTATTGACTTTGCTGGAAGTAAGAGTTCCCACTAGTTGTGCTACATTAGCTAATTAGTGATGATTTACAAATTGGATAAACAGTAAATAATAAATAATCGAATACCGACACACGAGTGCATCATATTGTTAGGTAATAAGATTAAGGTTGCAATCCATAGAAGTAACATATTATAGTTCAATAATAATATATAAAATAAATTCTAATAAATATTATTAGGTTAGTTAAATTAAATTAATATAAATATTTTATTAACTGTTTATATAAGTTAAAATGATTTACATTTATTTTATCATCATATTAATACAAAATAAGAACCAGTTCTTTCGTATTAGCTAAAAAAAAAACTGTTCTGTAGAAAGGTTATGTAAAGGCCATAGTTATATTATATTATAATAATTTTGTACCTACTTAGAAAAAAATAGCACGAATATTGACAATATAATATTTTATTTAGAGTTAAAAATATTATATTTCATATGTTATAATATATTATTAAGTTTACATTTATGTGTATTATTAATAATACAGACAAAAAATGA
The DNA here is from genome assembly GCA_020882235.1 of Schizaphis graminum. Classification (NCBI taxonomy): domain Eukaryota; kingdom Metazoa; phylum Arthropoda; class Insecta; order Hemiptera; family Aphididae; genus Schizaphis; species Schizaphis graminum. The sequence goes on from CM037032.1 coordinate 11,690,274, forward strand.
TTGCGAACACCGTATTATCATGTTAATATATTAATTTATTCTTCAATCAGAGAGCTTCACACCCATAGGTATAACAATATTATAATAAACGGTATGCGCATCATTCCGTGTACCTTACCATAATAAGTAACATAACATTGTTACGAAGAGATGGCCAATTATATCTGTGCATAATATGATAGGATCTAAATTATTGCACAGTATTCTTTTTTCAAAAAACTATTTTATCTTTATTGTTCACGTTCGACATGAACTGATATTATAGATGTATTTGAAGAATAATAATTAAACGCAAAATCTTTGAAACTCCGTCCATCATGTTTTGAGTCAGAAAATTCTTACGAATATAACAATATAAAAAATATTATAAACGTTTTTGAAAAAAACTGAGTTTTTTTTATAACTTGAGTTGTATGCCATCTTTTTTCTAATAATTTTACCGCTGTACCTATAATCCGTCTCTCTTCCCCCCTTCTCTCACTCGCTTATCCACACTATCTATCGTATAACAGTCAATTTCTTTATGTTATCACCCATTACCGTAATGATCTGTTATATAGCCATTATTGGTAAAGCATTTTAGTTTTATTTGTGGCTCGTAATAATTATTATAGTACGATGTCATCACGCGAGGGAAATCGTGTAGCGGTCTACAGCCATAAAATCATGTTATATTTAAACAGTAAATTAATAGAGTACAATATTACCAGTATAACGTGTATTGCGTACATAATATGATTTGTGAATATTCGTCGTGTATTTTTATTTCAAAAATCCAAACACCTCTGTAAGTTATGTTCGTCTACATTTTATAGCGTGGGAACAAAAACGTACTGCTATCGTCGATATAATGTATTAATATAATATCACGTTTTAGGGTATTCTCCGAGTGATCGACGCACATTTTAAAGAATCTGAGTCACTGGTGGAAATGTTAAAAGACGATCTAGCTCAATCTTTTACATTAGTTGCTAATATTTCCATTTTGTTTTTTTTTTATTTTACCATTCAGTTTTCCGATCATGAAAAACAGTTTTCGTCCATATACGTCCAAACAATGGAGTCGTTATCGCATACAAAACTTTGCGTTGGCGTCGTATTACATTGACGTTTCCGACGTATTATATCATTTTCAATTTACCGTTCATTTGTTTTTATTTTTCAACCAAAAAATCGACTGAGTAATGACAGGTCGTTTGTTCCACACACGCGTGTGCGCGCGCGGAGTTTGAGGAGATTGCGGAAACTACATAAACAATATACATATACAAATAGAAAAACAAATACAATCTAAAGTCGTCACGATTCATTTCATTTACATTTTACAACTTCAATTCAAAATTAAAAAAAATATATTATGAACATGAGTTACCGAATCACAAATCATCTGGATTTTCCAAAAGTATGAACGACTTTACTTACCTAACAACTTTTAAGAAGTTAGTTTGTTGATATTTATATTTATTTTCACTTAATATAATATTATTATACACGTTATTCTTACGTTTATTTAGGTACGTGAAAATTATGTTAGATTTCAATTTCGACGATAAATAATGCTAACGGAAACATTCACGATCGTAAAAATACAACGTAGTTAGGTAAAATAATATGGAGAATGGTTTACTAAGTTGGTATGCTCAATGGTCATCCCATTTTACCCTTTAATAATTATTTTATTCTAATATTATGCTTTTGAAGTATAAATTATACTTTAAGACCATATTTTCTAATACTAGGGTTTATTTATTTTAGGTTCTTAATGGGTTGATAAATGTATTGATTTTATGAGGAGTACTATTTTTAATTTTGTATGTGTGTGTGTTTGGAAAAATGTATTGGAACAGTAAAAAATGCTTAGATTTTCAATTTCAATATCTATTTTGTTATTTTGTGATAGAAAACTGAATCTGTATTATACTTTTGGATAGTAAAAAAGGTAAAGGATCACTAAGTGTACATTTTTCTTGATAATTGGGAAAACTCAATTTTTTTTACGCTTTTTACGCTTGTTTTCAACAGAATCAGATTTCTTATTTAAGACGTATGATCGTAGATACTTGAAATGTTCACTAAATACTAAATTTATAATATTATTGTAAGACATGATACGTAATAATGTAATATTAGTATAATAAACATTATCTACAGTTTCTTTTAATTTATGCACACATTTGAGATAGAAATAACGAAATGATAAGTATTCGGAATGTAAAAATAATTGTTTTCTGTACCATATACACATGACACAATAATACAATTTAATATTATTAAAAACATCTCAAATTATATAATTATTATTTATAACAATAATGGTTTGTATATAATTGTACTAGTAAGTTTTGTTCTATTATTGGTTTGACACTATTCGGAATTCAATAGCATTAATAACAATAGTATAATAATATTATATATTAAGGAAACAATTTAGGTACAAATTGAGTTTACCGACACTTGTCTATTAGTGAAATAATTATAATACATGCATCATAATATTATAATTTAATAGTGATCCACGCGATCGCCATTAGATGCATTAGGAATTAATGTATTAAATTTGATTTCACTATAATCTTATGTTATTTTATGAAAATAATATGAAATTAACATCGACAACGACTGTCAACATAAAATTATAAATTATTTAAGTTAATACAATATTAAAAAAGTATAAATTATGATGGAAATAAATCCATATTATCAAATATTAATATAAATACAGGAAAATCCCAAGATATGTCAAAAAATTGTTACTTAGTTTGTTATATTAAAAAAGTTTTCAAATGTGGTATAAGAAAATGTTTTAAGTTCATCAACTTCATATGTTTTTCTGTGATTTTTTTTTTTTGAGGTTTTAACTTTTACCATTCAACTTCGAATCCAATGAACAGTATTGAGAAGTCCAAGAAAATATAAGACGGAACTTCTATAAGTCCAAACGCTGTCCTTGTCCGATTTTATTTCAAAAGTTATTTTGAAATAACAACTGGAGATTATATAAATTGGATTGAGTGTTAAAACGAAAATTTCATTAATTCTTTAAGATATTTCAAGTAGCGAATGAATCAAAACACAGTTTTTTAATTACGCAACGCATTACGTTTGCCGTATCATGTATATATATATATTATATATATTATATTTATAAATATAATTTAACGTACAGACAACAGCTATAATGTAATATATTAGGGCTCAAAGTTTATTGCGTTTGTGTGTAGTTTTTTTCTCATGAGATTTATTGCTAGGAAAGTAATAACAACTCTACGTATTTCACTGCATAGTTGGATATCTTTCTTAATATTTGATGTGTTTTTTGATATTTTTGATTTGTAAAGGCATAATGCATATTTAATGATCTCGCGTATTTTACTGGTAACTTAATAATATTCGAGTGTTAAAAATATCGTTAATTAAAATCAAGTGTTTATAGGCTTTAATCGTATAGTGAAATCATGGAGATAACGGAAATATTACGATTCAAAATCAGTATTTTTATCGTTACACTATTAGACTTATCTGTTATAATTATTGTAGATACATATTCGACGTAAATACGAATCGATAATCGTAGTGATGAAGTTTGCGATTCAAATACGTCATATTATCGATAAATCGACTACACGCATTTTAGTACATGCAAATCAAAAATAAGTCCACAATAATAAATCACGCTCGGTATATTCAAGCGCGCAGTTAAATGCACTTTGTCCGCACATTTTTAGAGCAGCTTTAAACACCGAGGCGATATACGTATCGAACGCGTATCGCGTACTCCTACCAGCGAGGTATAATATAATATAGTCGTACAGAATTCGTGAATTTCTGATGCCGAAGAAGACTCCAAATACATATTTTATCGTCACGCCGGATTATTCGACCATTGACTGCAGCAATCCGCACATCAATATTTCTCGAACGGACGCGAAATCAATGGGACGCGCGAGGAAATCCGCAAGAAATTTTATCGAATTACCCGGGACCGCACCGCGCGAGTAGGGCTTACCGGTCCGTGCGAGAATTTCGATTGAAGGGCTTATGCTTACGGGGTAGTCATTAGAACGGAACGCTCCACTATCAGATTTTTTGTGCATATCACGTCATTTCGTTTTCATCGTCGGTAGATTATCGTTCCGAGATGTTCCCCCGGGTAATATACCGTGCGGACTTATTGGCACTCAAATACACCGACAAAAATGTAAAAACCGGGCACCGATGAGATCCGAATAATAAAAGTGAAACAACCACTCGGATGTCTCTTTGTCTGAATATAGTAAGATATTATAGAGTGCCATTTATTTCGTCATTAGTAAATTACATTATTACGCCGTTATGGTGCGTCGTGCGCGTAGGTATTATTATTTTATTTAAACGCAAAACGACGTATCGTAAAAATTTACATCATGCCGCCTGTACCTATCTAATTCAGTTAATGTAAACCAATATTACATGTTGTTTTTCATTTAAATTTTTTTTTATACACAAATATTAGTGGTCGAACGGTAAAATACAACATCAAATTTGAATGACTTGTGAAAGAATATATATTTTTTTTTAAATAAATATCACAAACCATTATGCGATAAACCTATATCTAACCGCACAAACAGCCGTACAACAATCACCATCCTTAACCTCTCAACACTCATAATAATTGCACTGATGCTCGAAACACTTGAGTCATAATAGCTGTTTATTATCGAGTCCTCGGAGACTCGGCCTCGGTATAATTTAATGTCTTAGTTAATTTAACGTGTAATCTTAAAAATATAATCCATTAAATTTTACCTACATATTTTATACATTATTATATGTATTTATTTGGTACTTCTTTTTTTTTTATAAACTAAAACCTAACAACATAACAATTACACTATTCACTCTGCGTTTCGATATCTTTTTCCTGGGCTGTCGGGTGCCGATCTATCGATCATACTTATTCCACTCTTGCGCGATTCTTTTATTTTCAATGGCTATATACCAGGGGTGGCCACAACGAGGCTCGCGAACCGCATGCGGTTCTCAAATCAATTTCATGCGGCTCTTGAACCAAACTTAGACTAAAATTAAATGTAAATAAATGTTCCTTCATTTGATTTAAAATGAAAAATGTATCTCCATTTTATAAACATTGCTTTACAATGTGGCTCACCTCGAATCAACATTATAAATTTGTGGCTCTCAAAGTTAAGGTTAGTGGCCACCTCTGCTATATACATATAACCCGATTTGAAGCAAATTTCAGAGTTTCAGACAGATTCCGTAACTAATTGAGTTTTATGATCTCTATTTTATCGTAGAAAATTTACTACGGTAAATATAACAATATTTATTTATAATGTATTGACCAAAATAATACAAACCTGTACAACTTTGCTAGTTATTGAATTTCATCAACTCTGGTGACTTTGCACCAAATTGATTATCTTTCGGGAATACGCAATCAATTTTCTGTAATTGAAATACGCTATACTGAATACCTATGTCATCGTGATAATACCTATTTACTACAGCTATTAAATATTATTTTACATACATATACAAATACACTCGAACACGTGCGTCCCACAGTAGATACACATTATGTGAACCGTTATTTCATAAAGCCGTAATGTTAGAAGTATGCCACACGTAATCCAATATCCGATTATTGTATTTTCAAAATAAGTAAACATTAAATTACATAGAATTCCAAAGCATTTTTATTTGTATTGTATTTAAAACCCTTTGACCTGATTAAACGGTTTTTCGATAGTGAAGGAGATAATATTACAATTTTTTTACTAATTTGTATTTTATTTATTAAATTTATTTATTGTATTATTTATTTATTTTTATATTTAATATTTAAAACTTTAAAAATAAAAATAAATGTGAACAGAGGAGTTTGTTTAGGTTCTTCTTGCACAAATGATTTATAAATATTGTGAAAATTAGATCTAACGTATTAAAAACTCAAATTTATAATACATATTCAATTAAAATGTAAGTACTGACAATATCGATACGATAATTATTTATTCCCATAATAGTTTATTGTATAATATAGGATATCCGTAATCGACCCTACCCGGTAGTTATATAAATTCCATCCATTTTTGGATAGTGTGGGGTTTTAGAATAGGATTATCAGAAATGCTTAAGCTCGGGTGATACGAACATTTTGACCCATTCAACCACCATAACACCACCAAGCCACCTGCATCGTATCGTTCTTATCTAATAACATGTTTTCCTTGATTACATTCCAAATTGCTGTGTTTATTATTATTAGATTATACTACGGCAGTTTTGCAACACGTTGTCATGAAAATGTCCAAACTACCACCACACATATTTTTTTTAGTTTTTAGTTTCTCGGTTGATTCCATATGATAGGGCAAGGAAATTGGACTTAATGGTTAGAAATAACCGAGTTATTTTTAGTCGGTGATAAATGAAATATAAACTCAAAATATCTCGTTGTGAATGTTGTGATGTACATTGGGTAAAAAATATATTAAATAATAATTCGTTAAGAGCAACCCATAGATGACATAATGTCCAATTTATAGTTAATTCTTCACCAAAATTATTATTAAAAAAGTATGTATAGATATTTAAGTATCACACGATTTTAGATTAAACATGTGTATTTGAACCAATGGCATTTATTATTTATGAAATACATAAAAGATTCTGAAATATTTAACACGTTGCGGTATATTTTTTCATCATTATAACACTTATAACAATCGTATCATCATAGAATTTCAGCGAAAAACTACATACCGGCAGGTTGTGAAATTAACACGGAATATTGATTATATTTTTTTTATTTTTTCTTCAAATAATAGCATTATTTTTCTTTTATCTTGTTCGCATTTTTGAAGACGCCGTTATAGCAAACCTATTGGTCTGCGAGTCATCGCTGTCACCGCTCACGGAGCTTATAAAATATCTATTGCACGGTTCGTACAAAATTTATTCCACGAAACGTCGACAGCACCACGTCGAAATGGAATTTATTTGCTACCGATAGGTACCAAATATTGTGTTCAATTTTAATTGCTTGATAACAATTATTAATTGTAACAACGTTGAAAGAGAATATATAAATTGAGTATTCTGGATGATATTTTACTAACTTCTATGATACAACTGTTCGAATACTCCTATTTTAACTCGTGAATCGTTCGAGTATAAATAGCATAATATGTATATAATGTGTTAAAAATGGCTACGTTTAACATATTTTATAATTGAAAATGAATAATGAATTTCGTTAAAATATATTATATTAATAAATTTTCTATAGACTATGAGTACTTTTATAAAATTGGTATTTATCTTTATGGACCAATATAATATATTTATAATTTAAAATATATTGTATAACTAATACAAAATATATATCTAAATAAAATTATAAAATTAATCAAAAATAATTATCGAATTATTATTTATTAATCGTGGATTATGATTAATTTATCTTACTAGGTATATTTTTTTTGATGTGAAATTTTATTTATAAATACATCAATTTGATACTTAAATAGTGTTGTAATTTAATAGTTCTAATCTATATAATTTAATCATCTGTTATTTATGTACCTATTATTATTTTTATTTTTTTTTAGCACTAAACAAACTATACTTTCTTGCTTATTATACTGAAAAATTATAATAAATTGTAATATCCGTTGATATATAAATAATAATATTCGATCGCAATCAATATTTTACTAATACGAAACGAAATCTGTGATTGCGATCAAAAATTGATAACTCTGTCGACTTATCGTAGTTATCATGACAATTATTATAAAAAATTTTCTAAAATGTCTCATTTGTGTTACAGAGGTTAGAGGCGACCCGCATGCAATATATAAATCCCGCGTTAATTAAAATTAAAATTCCATCTTTATACGGTAATTGAAGCTCTTTCATCATAAATATGATAGGCTGATTCGTACAATAAATTATAACTATTGTTTCTTCTTTGAGTAAAATTAACATAATATATCCACGCAATACATCTAAGTGCTCGGTAATGTATTTTGCTTCAATATCCAATGTAGTAAAATGTATATTATGTACGTAGAAAACAATTATCAAACTATTTAAACTTTTTAAAATTGTATACAATTACACTAAAAGAGATACGATAAAATCTTAAAACATACAATCCGACTTTTGGCGAAGTACTTATTTGTATCATTAATGAACCCTAAAACGAAAAAGTAAATGTTAACTTTCTTAAATTATTGACATCCTTAGAAATTAAACTGAATCAGAGCTCAAACAAAAGTTGTTTAGTGTTTCTTTAAGATTAAAATCAATTAAAAACATACGATGGAAAAAATATATCCTAATCAATCTCAAAGAAATTATTTACCAAAAATTTGTCTCGCTGAAAGATATTGTTTTAATTCTTATGATTTCAATACATATAATATACAGGGTGATTTTTTTATCGAAGAACACTCATTATTTCAAAAAGTATTAACTTTTTTCAATTTTTTTTTTTTCAACATTTTTAGTTTTATGCTTTTCTAAAACTATGTAAAATTTTTATTTTTTTCACTTTAATATTTAATAGTGAAATCACTATCAACTTTTGATTTTCAAATGGCAACCTATACTTAAAATGTTATAAAATAGTAGGGATATTTTTTTTATGAATTCTAACGTTTAAATTACTATTTTTCATTTAACCGTTCGCGAGTTATAGCTGCTCAAAGTTGGGCGGTTTGAGGTTTTTAGGTGTTAGTCCCAAAGGTTATTACGGCTGTGAGACATTGATTAGAACACAATTATTAGATTATAATTATAAAGACCAGTAGTTCAAATTATAAATTGTTATCGTTCGACCAAAGGTACTAATAAGTAATATCGTTGTAGTTTAATTTGTACCTCCTACTACCTACACGAACTATACGAACTATGGACTATCGTGGACTATGGCACTGTATCCGTAATAACAAAAATTATGATTAATAATAAATCAGATGAAACAGATCTTATCATTTAAAATTTTTATTATGATAATAATATCATAATATGAAAATACTTCCTAAACCACTACCACGATTAAAGATATCTTTAATCGTGACCACTACAAATGACAAATGATAATACTTTATTTAATCACAGATAAACTCTCATCGAACCAAACCGTTGGGTATTCCCAATAAAAATAGATAATACAATTGTTTACTTTTCAGTTTCCAGTGCTAGTGCTATAATACTGCTATGGCCTATGTTAATAATATGCCAAATAATGTTTTTTAACTTTTAAACAAAAAAATATAAAATTCATGTGACATTTAGTTTAATAAGTTTAATTTAAATCGTCTTTTCTGTGATTGAAAATTCAATTTTATTATTTTATTACTTTCATTGCTAACGTAAAGAGTAAACACGTCATACGCCAACATCAAATACTGTAAATGATTCATTTATCATCATAAATGATCATTTACAGTATTTGCCAACATTCATAATATAATTTAATATTGAAACATTTATTCTCTAATATAATGTTGTTAAATAAGTAAAATTTATATTAAATATGATGGGTAATCATAAGTAGTTTTTTATGACGTATTTTGTTTAACTATTTATTTAAACCTAAGTTTCATTTAAATTGCTATTACACGTGTGAATATTATACTACTTGACGACCTATCAGGAACTTGGAATAATTTATTGGTAAGTTTTAATAATTTTGTAAAAAGCTTTAAAAATTATAGTAAATAATAATAATGTATTTAAAAAATTTTAATTTCAGTTTTATCAGTTCTATACAATTTTTGTTCAAATGTATATCGATAGACATAAGACAATAATACAATATTGTAGATCTATTATGTATTATTTATAAGTTGATAATACATAGCTTGTTTTAAAATCAAGTTGCATTGTAACTGTACAGCTATTGGCTTCAATTAATCCAGAATGTTTGTTGCATACAAAAACTCTAAGATAATTACAAGCATGTACTAATAAGAATATTCTTGGACATATGAATTGAAGAATATACATATTATACTAAAATTGTACTTAGAAAAATTGAGAACAATGTGAAAACTAAAATAATACTATACAACTGTTAAAAATACTATATTGGATTTTAATATTCCAACATATTATAACAACATCGATCATAGGTATGTATAAATATTTTTTATTTGTAACATTCAATTTTACGAGGAAGTTATTAGGTTTTTATTATCTTTTTTGTAGATAATCTAGTTAATTTCAAAGAAGCGTAAAATAATCAAGTCTGCCCAACTACATCCTGAGGAAAACTGTAACCTATCAATAAATAATATGTAAAGAAAATTGTAAATGATAAAAAAATATTGTAAATGCTAGTATACTAAATTTTAATACTTCATATTATGTAGTTAAATTAAATATGGGGCAGCAACATTAATCATTAAAACTTATGTTTAATAAAAATAAAAATAATTATAATATGTATAAATAGAGTAAATTAAATTATTAATGTTTTAAAAAAAAAAAAACCTATCACATATGTATATTATGATTATCACTAAGTACCTACTTGTTTATATATGTGTATACTCAATTGACAATTTAAATATTAAACTAAATATATTTTTAAAATTATATTTAGGTATTACATAGTAGTTAGTAATATGCAAAATAAACATTGTTTTTTTGTAAATGGTTGATGTTGTTGCCTATTTATTGCTAATTATTAAGTTATTAATTATTATTATTAAATTTACATATCTAAGTTGATATATTATTAGTGCCACTTTTAAATGTTACTATTGTTTTAGGTCTGGGGTTAATGGAGAATTTGTTCTGAATTTCTTGAACACATGTTTATCATTACTCATATTTTGCATAACTGCTTAACGAACATTTTGATTAAACTGTGTCATCAAATTTGGAATAGATTTTTCATAATCCTGGACTTTAAAATGATATTAACATTTTATAGTGGTTACTAATAATATAAAATAAAATGAATTAGGGATTTATTGTTACTAGGGCCCGGTTTTTAATGCAAACAATTAATTTAAGGATATGAACATATTTATGCATTAACAATATAATATATATTATTGTTTGTGAATATTATACATATTAATGTGTTTAAATATTTAAAAAAATATATAAAGTATTTAAAGATTTATTTACTATGAAAAAATTGAAATGTCATGAATAAAGAGAATTATAAATTTATATAATTATAATTATAATTATATGTATAACTGAGCTAAGTTAAAATTATTTTACTTAATTTTATAATATTTTAACATATTGAACTTGTATCCAACACCCAATAGGTATTATAATTATCATTACAATGTTATATTTTATTTAGATATGCATTAAGATAATACTAACTATAGAAATAGAATTTAGAAATTAGGAAATGTTGATCAATATTTAATCAGAATTATTTTAAGTGAAAAAATTTACATTTTGTTAAAAATCGGGCCCTAATGACTTGAATTATGATGTTTAAAAAATAACGATTATATGCATACTTGATTCGTCGTGAATGCCTAATCATTAAATTTATAAATATGTCTTGTTCTAAAATTAACTGTATAATGAAAAATATGCTGATTGCTAAACAATTTAAGGTAACTTGTATTTTTATCATTTAATCAATTGTTTTTTTTATAATTTTAATGAAAATTAATTTATATTATACTTATACTTATTATATTAATACAGTAGAAACCGTTTATAATGACATTCAAGGGAGTAGTCAAAATTGGTCATAATAACCGATTGTCATTATAACCAAAATGATAAAAATTAAATTACAATATAGGAGTTTTGCCGGGACTTGCAATCTAAGGTCATTACACCCGGTATGTCATTACAACCGGTGTCATTATAAACGGTTTCTACTGTATTTATATGCACATTATAATTACTTAATTATGTGTACAATGTACATGTATACGTATAATATTAATTTATTTAATAAATTATTGTGAAACTAATTTTTTTTTCTATACTTACCTTAAAGAGAATTTCAAATAGTATCAATTCATGGTATTAATATAAATCATACATCTTAAACATTTTGTCAGACAAATAGACAATAATATTTAACTATTAGTTTTAAATTTGTTTTCTGTATAAATAAACAGTCAAATGCCTTCAACTGACATAAATACATTATGTCTTATTCAAATCAAGAAAAAACGGATATGCTTAATTGCTATTATGAAATGGCTAGTAAATAATAAATATCCAATGTTGTAATAATATGAAATTCATACCCTAAATAAAAACTTAATGTGAATTTCATGTAAACATTTTTTTTCTTGATAAAGGTCGACAAACTTATGAGAAATCTTGTATTACATTTTTAAATCTCAGATTTAAAAAGAACATTTTTTATGAATTATAGCTCAAAATAATTTGCAAATTTTATTCATTTTTTGCGTATTTTGTTAATATTTTAACTTGAAATGCTTATAAAAAAAGTGACTGAATTTTTAATATTATAACAAATCAAAATATTTTGAAAAAATTTTAATGTATAGAAAAGGCTAGTATAAACATTTTGTGAAAATTTCATGTGTTTTCGTCGTTTTCGATCATTTTTTTAGAGAAAAACCAAAATCGATTTTGCGTAAAAATTCCCATTTTTTCTCAATTTTTATTTTGTTTTCCTGGGCAACTATTGGGAAATTAAAATGTTGACCTTCAATAAAAAAAAAAAAAAGCAATTGTAAAACCAATACATTCATTGCTCCGCTCAGACTCTTAAATTTTAAAATTTTAAATGTTCGTAATCAACTAAAAACGAGTCATTATATTTTGGAAATTTTATCAAGTATAATAATTAGTAAATATACATATGGTATACATTCCTAGTGTCTATAAGGTCATTCGTTTTTGAAATCAAGTGATTATCTAATTTCGAAAAATTTTCAACTTCAAACACTCATAAAAATTTAATTTGACTTTTCGGTAGAGAATTTTGTTTTTAATAAAAATAAACAAACTTATGAGGAATCTTTTATTAAATTTTCAAATTATAGATTTAAAACGTAAAATATTCATGAATTTCTAATTCGAAATAATTGTTTTTACGTCTTTTGTAAAAAATCGAACTTTAAATGCTAATAAAAAAAAGCGGGTAGTGGGTGTCGCTCTGCTGTACATTAGGGGGTGGGGTGGACTTCGAACTAGGGTAGGTTAAATTTGAATGCAATTATCATTGTACCTATACGAAAACCGATTCTGAACGGAGATGATTTGTCAGTCTAGAATATATTATATTTAAATATTGTCATATATTCTATTTTGTAACAAATTCAAACATTTAAGTAAAAGTCTAAAAAATACAAAAATCGAAAATTATTTATTTGTAAAACGTTATTTTACACGTGTATTTTTGATTTCAAATTAAAATTAAAACTTTAAACAATCGTAAAATTGTTTTAATTGAATAATCCTCAAACTTTTTTTTAATTATTCTAAGCTTAACTTATGGACAGCATAGTATTAAATTTTAAATTCTTAGCTTTTGATAGTAAAATATTTATAAATTTTTAACTACCAAATAGTTAAAAATATTCATGATTTTGACGAATTTTTGTCAAAATTTGAACTTCAAATGCAAATAAAAAAATAAGAAAAAAGCGGGCAAGTGAGTATCGCTCTGCTGTACATTAGGGGGTGGGGTGGACCTCGGACTTGGGTAGGTTAAATTTGAATGCAATGATAGGTATCATTGTATACGAAAAACGATTCTGAACGGAGATGATTTGTCAGTCTAGGATATGTTAATATATTATATTTAAATATTGTCATATATTCTATTTTGAAACAATTCAAACATTTAAGTAAAAGTTTCAAGATCTTACGTCAAGTAATTTTTTAAAAATAACAAAAATCGAAATTTATTTATTAGTAAAACGTTATTTACACGTGTATTTTTGATTTCATATTAAAATTAAAACTTTAAACACTCGTAAAATTTTTTAAATTGAATAATCCTCAAACTTTTTTATAATTATTCTAAGCTTAACTCATGGACAGTATAGTATTAAATTTTCAATTCTTAGCTTTTGATAGTAAAATATTTATAAATTTTTAACTACCAAATAGTGAAAAATATTCATGATTTTGACGAATTTTTGTCAATATTTGAACTTCAAATGCTAATAAAAAAAAATTGTGCCTATGTATTTTTATAATTTTTGAATGAGAGTTAGAACGAGTTATGTGGACCCTTCAATTAAATTTTCAAGTAAATTGTCCCAGCTAAATTTTTTTTATCAACATTTATAAAAAAAAAATAAAAAAAAATTGAAAATTTCAATTGTCTATAAATAGCTCAAAAAAAGTCAAAATATTTTGAAACTCAAATCACGTAAAGAAAATGGCAATCTAAATAACTGGTAAAAATTTCAAGTGTTTACGACTTATACTGTTTGAATAACAACAAATATCAAAAATCGTTTGAGGCTAAACCGTTATTTAACGCGGTTTTGTAAAAATTTAAATTTCAAACACACATAAAAAATTTTTTTCTGAATCTGGTCGAGTTTTTTTTACAGATAATTGAAAAAAAATTTATGGAAAACCTTGTACCAAATTTTCAAAACTTAGTAATAAAAGAAAAAAATTTTACGATTTTTCAACCACAAAATTACTTGTAAATTTTCGCAATTTTGACATATTTCGTATAAATTCGAACTTTAAGTACTTATAAAAAAAAATTGTGACTAAAGATTTCGGATTTTTTTTTATCACTTTAAGAACAACTTATAAGAAACCTTGTATTAAATTTTCAAGATTTTCTGGCCACCCAAAAATTTTTTATAGGCATTTAAAAAAAAAAATACTTAGAAAAATTAAAAATTTTAATTTTATATAAATAGTTCAAAAAAAGTCAAAATTGTCAAAACTGTGTATGGAGAACGCTAATATAAACATTTGGTGAAAATTTCAAGTATTTACATCGATTAGTTTTTGAGTGATAGCAAAATAAAAATTTGATTTTGACGAAAACTGGTTGTGCGTAAAAAATCCCGTTTTTCCGTCATTTTTTTAAGGTTTTTCCCGACTCATTTAAAAAATATTGAAAAATTTTAACTTTTGACCCCCCAAAGTACCAACTAGATCCGATTTCTTTTTCAAAGAGGGGCTGAAGTTGAAAATCGAAGCATTTTTACTGCCCCAAATGTTGTCGACAGACACAAAAAAAAAAAAACAAAAAAAACAAAAAAAAAAAAAAAAAAAACACATCATTGTAAAATCAATACATTCTTCACTCCGTTCAGAATCTAAAAAAATAGTGCCTATATATTCTTATAATTTTTTTATCGCCATAAGAATAACTTATGAGGAACTTTGTTCCGCCAAAAAAATGTTATCGACATTTCAAAAAAAAAATTTTAGGAAAATTGAAAATTTCAGTTATCTATAAATTGCTCAAAAAAAGTCAAAATATTTTGAAAATCAAATCATGTGAAGAAAATGCCAATCTAAATAACTGTTGAAATTTTCAAGTATTCACCATCTTAAACTATTTGAATAACAACAAATATTTAAAATCGTTTGAGGATAAATCGTTGTCGTTACGCTATTTGGTAAAAATTTAAAATTCTAACGCACTTAAAATTTTTCCTATAATGATGCTTCGAGTTTTCTCTATAGCTACTTGAAGGAAAACTTATGTAAAACTTAGTGTTAAATTTTTTATTCTTAGATATAAACACAAAAAATTTTATGATTTTTAAACTTCAAAATTACTTGCAAATTTTCAC
Source organism: Schizaphis graminum (assembly GCA_020882235.1). Classification (NCBI taxonomy): domain Eukaryota; kingdom Metazoa; phylum Arthropoda; class Insecta; order Hemiptera; family Aphididae; genus Schizaphis; species Schizaphis graminum. Next base: position 11,706,038 of record CM037032.1, read on the forward strand.
GATTTTGACATATTTCGTAAAAATTTGAACTATAAACGCTTATAAAAAAAATTGTGATTAACGATTTTTAATTTTTTTTCAGCTACAATGAGAACAACTCATAATTAACCTTGTATTAAATTTTCAAGTTTTCTTGGTAATCCAAAATTTTTTTTATCAACACTTCAAAAAAAAATTCTCATAAAAATCAAAAATTTCAGTGGTCTATAAATAACTCAAAAAAAATCAAAATTTTTTTGAAAATTTAACTGTATATAGATAATACTAACATAAACATTTGGTGAAAATTTCAAGTAGCCAGTAGGTATTTACATAAATTAGTTTTTGAATTACATTTGAACACACAAAAAAAAAAAAAAAAAACACACATCATTGTAAAATCAATAGGTACATTCATCACTCCGTACAGAATCTAAAAAATTGATTATTTCAAATGCCTATAAATTGATTAAAAATTAGTGAAATCTTTTGAAAATAAAATTATATAAAGAAAATGCTAGGTAATGTAAACAACTGATGAAATTTTCAAATTTCTACAACTTATACTTTTTGGATAAAAACAAATATCAAAAAAGTGGGTAAGTGAGTATCGCTCTGCTGTACATTAGGGGGTGGGGTGGACCTCGGACTAGCGTAGGTTAAATTTGAATGCAATGATGAATATCATTGTATACGAGAAACGATTCTGAACGGAGATGATTTGTCAATCTAGGATATATTCTATTTACATATTGTCATATATTCTATTTTGAAACAAATAGTATAGTTACTATATGTTACTATAGTTACTTTATAGTATCTGTTTATTAATAAAAAAAGTATTTGACAACATAGGCATAATGAGAGTATGAAATTTAATTTAAATTTTGACATATTTCGTGTAAATTCGAACTTTAAGCACTTATAAAAAAAAATTGTGACTAACGATTTCGGATTTTTTTTTATCACTTTAAGAACAACTTATAAAAAACCTTGTATTAAATTTTAAAGATTTTTTGGCCAGCCAAAAATTTTTTATCGTTATTTAAAAAAAAAATAATTAAAAAAACTGAAAATTTCAATTGTCTATAAATAGCTCAAAAAAAGTTAAAATACTTTGAAAATTTAACGGTGTATAGAGAACACTAACATAAACATTTGGTCAAAATTTCAAGTATTTATAATGATTAGATTTTGAATTACAACCATATATTTAGTCGATTTGGTCGAAAACTAGTTTTGCGTAAAAAAACCCGTTTTTCCGTTACTTTTTTAGGGTTTTTTCCGACGTATTTTTTAACTTTTGACCTCCCCAAAGTACCAACTAGATTCAATTTCCTTTTCAAAGAGGGGCTGAAGTCAAAAATTGAAGCAATATTACTGCTCCAAATGTTGTCGTCAGACACACATCATTGTAAATTCATCACTCCGTTCAGAATCTAAAATAGTCGTGTAAAATTTATTACCAACATAAAATTTTTAAAATTATAATTATATTTTTTTTGAGTGATAAGCACTTGTCCGAAAAATGTTAACAGTGGTAGACCTTCAGACGATTCACTGTCCCCATTTCCACAACTCATTTATTTTCTTATCAAAACTTTAATCAGGTTATTAATTATTATCTAAATTAGTTATAACAATTAATTTGTAACCTACAGGTACAAAGTTCATTGTCATTACTGTGTTGAACGATAGTCGATAACGAGTTTATTACATGTGAAAATATGTACCTATTATTATTATTTATTACCCATGTGACTACTGGTCTTTAGAAATTAAAACCGAAAATCGCCCAACTTTGAAAAGCTATAACTCCCGAACGGTTAAATGAAAAATAGTAATTTAAACGTTAGAATTCATAAAAAAAATATCCCTACTATTTTATAACATTTTAAGTATAGGTTGCCATTTGAAAATCAAAAGTTGATAGTGATTTCACTATTAAATATTAAAGTGAAAAAAATAAAAATTTTACATAGTTTTAGAAAAGCATAAAACTAAAAATTTTGAAAAAAAAAAAATTGAAAAAAGTTAATACTTTTTGAAATAATGAGTGTTCTTCGATAAAAAAATCACCCTGTATAATATATAATTAAATCATAATGAAATACCTTAACTTACACTGTTTTTTCAAACTAAACAGGTGTTTACATAAATATTATATGATATATGATAATCTAGAATGGATTAAATTATAGGTAAATTGTATTTTTCACGTAGTTTCGTAATTGAAACAAACTTAAATGAAAATGTCCAATTTAAAAAACTATTAGTTTAAATGACCAACAAAAAACTTTTATGAAATATAATAGGTGTACACTGTGCATTAATTTTATTGAGTTAAAATTAAATTAATAACAATTTTAGCATTTTTAAAAATAATCATTAATCAAAACTCCAAGAAAATTATTATATTAACCGCAGAAAAATAAATTTCAAGATATTATACCAACACAGCGTTCGTGATATATAATATAATATTACTATATAATATTTTATCAAATAGTTTTGAGCTTTATAATCTTCTATTTCATAATATTATAAAAAGAGGCTTATTTTGTTATTATATTATACGCATGAGAGGTAGCATAAAGTAAAATTTATAATCTTAGATTCAACTTTGTATATAAGTCAAAAAGAAATATCTCTGAGACATAAAGTAGGTATACCCAGATATAATATTAAGAATGAAATTAGTTAAACATTGTATTAAAAATCCCAGTAAAAGATTTTTTTCTCTTTTATTGAAATTCGGAATAATTTAAATTATTATTTTGTCGATTTCTTTCATATGTATATGAAATGTGTAAGTATATAAACCGATCATTATCTGTGATCTTTTAAAAGCTGTTTTTCAGTTGTTTTTTGTGTTGATCATATGTAACTATGTTTGTTACTTTTGTAAGAAGTAACCGAAATATATACTGTATCCTATTTTCTATTACACTTGATTTCAAGACTTAATCTGTTCTCTTAAATAAAGATAATTCCAATCACTTTAATGGTTTATGTTGTTGGTCAAGTAATATTCTAGAACTAATGTTTTGAAGTGCTTTTAAATCTCATTTGACCGATAAATCCATTCGTTTATAATTACAATTTACTTTAAAAGTAGTAGGTAGGCCAAGAAAAAAAAAATGTAATTTATTTTTATATATTAACTATCTTACAACAATAATATTATGCATTTAATTAGTAACAGCTAAGAAAAACATTTTTTTCTCCATATAACTATGATTAATTATTGATTAAAAATATATATATTATTAGTTATAACTGAAATCAGTATAAATTTTAAAGGAAAAGATGGAAACTGATTTAATTAAAAAAATGTATAAGGTGTAATAAGAAGTTAACAGTTTTATTTTGTTTTTTTTTTTAAATAATATTTTTATAGATTAGAAAATAATACGATAAAGTTTCCGGAATCAAAATATAAAATATGAATTTTAGTTAACAATCAATTAAATTATAGAACACGGAAAACTAAATAAAAACAAAAAACATAATATTATTCAATATTCTTTGCATTATATAAAAAACGCCCATATAAAGTTTTTTTTTTTTTTTTAACTCGATTGCAACTAATTTCATATAAATAATAGTGCCACTAGATTAACATGGATACATCTGTGTAAACTGAGTTATAATGATAATAATATTGTACACGTAAATATTTATTGTATTTTACATCACCTATTATCGTATAAAGAAACAACAATGTGTAATGCTCAATAGATCTTAAGCTCTCGGACTCTAATACCTGCAGGGTACTTATCTCATATTATATTATTCACCTAAAACAGTAGGTATACATTTAATATTCACTATTTGTATACAATCATTAAATTATCTGAATAATTTTACGACGATAATAATATACGCGTTTGTTGGGTATAAACCACAATAGTCATAAACTATCCGTCTTTAGGCTATAGACGAAAAAAACGTCCAAAACGCGTGTGGCAAACACAGAAATTTAAACGGCGTTTAGAGTATTTATGCGGTCTGATTAATGTGACGCTTTTACGATTACCGACAAACATATAGACGAAGTTGTCACCATACAAAGAAGAGCCACCGGTACACGGACCTCGGTTAGAATTATATACATCCAAAACACCTTGTGAATCGTGTATGGATAAATCAGAGCGAATATTATGATCTTATAGAACTGCGCTTTTAAAACATAAAATAAGCGAAAGTTTAAACTCGACAAATTATTAAATCATATGGTATTTATTTATCAACAGATGTTATATTATTATGCACACGACCTTGCGAGTTATGTCTTCGTCATAATACAACGAGTTTTATCCTGCCATATTGTGTGAGATTGCATTATTATAGGTGCAACGTGAAATGGTGCGTACTAATTATTTTAGAGTATGCTATTGTCTCGTATAAATGGCTCGAACTCGATGTTTTTAACTGATATTCACGTACGCTATATTTCTATGTTAAAGTTGCATATTACACACAATATAAAATCCAAAACGGTTTAGGAAAGAGAAACTAGATCCGTCCGACGGGACCTATACGCAGGTGGCTAATATATCGAATAATCGACCGCTAAAGTATGACACGCTATTTGCTCGATGTAAGTCAATTTGCTGTCCGAAATGTTCGATCACACTCGCAAACTGCAAGTAACGATGACCTGCATTGGTATACGCAGCTATAGACTTATACAGATCTTAACCGTGCGCTGCGTATTTTGGTTGAGTATTATATTTTAGCAGCAGCCAATACGTTAGAAATCCCGATGATTTTTCCCGATTGGTTTATGGACTTAATAATAATAAACTCTCTCGTCAAGTGTTACATTTCGAAAATTCACAATTTATTTTTGTAGACAATAATATTAATAGTGTGAAAATAATTAAAATTAATTAATTTTTTTATTATACAAAATTGTGATTTTTCCCCATATAATACGTTATTATGTATTAACAGTTAATAAATGTTTCGAACTTACAAATAAACGATATTTGTTTAATTATAAACGCATTTTAAATATTAAGTTTCGCAAAATTAAATATTATTATTGTTTTTGTATACGTCATAAACATCTGTGATAATCAAGAAAGTGTTATACAATTAACTTCAATGAAGTAAATATTATGAACGATTAAGCCTACCCAGTTTCGTTTACAATGCACAAGATTTGACGATACTATCACTTTTGAATGGCATTATTAAACAATTTAACAGTCACAATGCATTTATTGTTTGAAAAACTAATATGATCAATAATAATACGATTTACATCTTATATTTTTTTACCAAACAAGAAAAATTGGCCGAGTACACTTCGATTACTATTAATTAATAATTATCGTTCTATTTATTATTCTATTATATTTTATAACTGGCCGTTTATCGCTTTGATGTCATTTAAAAAATCGATTATTGAAATTTCATAACCAGAAAACGTAATAAATTAAGTACGAACATGAAGCTCAACAAATACTGTTTCGAACATCTAACGTTTGGGTCAAACTTATACACCGTAAATTTATTGTATATTCCGTTTGTAACATGGATTTGGTATGTTTGTGGAAAACCAACCAGCTTTACTACAAAGAGTAAACCCGATATGTTTAGCTCTGGAAAAAAAAATCATTTTTACCCTCCGAGTTAACACTGAATGTTTGTTTCTATTTTTTTCGAATCGTTGTAAGGGTTCTTGAGTCATTGCATTAAGCCGAAGTGCACGGAAAAATGCTGAGTACTTATAATATACGAATTCAAGGCTAGTGTTTGATAAATTTAACGCAATATAAAACGTTGAATATATCAGAAAATCCGTTTCCACGAAATATTTCAATTTATTATTATTATTTTTTTTTTTAAGAAAATGTATACATTTAGTTAGGTACTGAAGGTGCTTTATGAATTCTCTAGTACAAATTCTAAGAAACCTTTTTGTAGACAACTACTATATAATAATGCAGATATACGCATTTGGCGATTGACCATATCGTTGTGCTAGTGCTAAATTATCATTAGTGAGTAGAATACACTCAAATGAAAATGTTAACAATATAATCTGTGACTACAAAGCACGGTTTTTTTTCACTCAGATATTTTAAATTTTTAGCTGAGCTGAATTATAGCGATAGATGTATTTATTTCACAGTGAAATTTTTTTTTTTGAAAAATAATCTTGATTTAAAAGTAAAACATTCCTAGTACCTTTCTTATTTAAATAAAACCCTTCCCCCCCCAAAAAAAAAAAAATAATAACAATAAGATATAACGCAATGAATATTTTAAATTGCAATCGTTATTAATGATTTATTTTTGTTATAACTCAACAAAATACTTTGTCTACTTTCCAGGCACATTGGACGACCACACGCATGGTAATATGAAAAGATAATGAAGAGTTGTCCAACCAAATTGTATTTTTCTGATAATATTATCATTATTTACTTGTTAAAGCTTATTATGTAATTGATGTTTATTTTTTTTTGTTTACTCATAATAAATTGTTTAGTTTATTTAAGCACAAAGTTTTGTAATTTTATTAAGATAAAGTACATTTAATAAATTAGTAGGTTAAACTACAGAGGAAGGGACACTAAAATGATCAATTTTCAAAGGTAAATTATAAAATGAAAAAAAAAAGAATAAAAATGAGTTATATCATAATGATAAATACATAACTTGCAATTTATTTGTTTTAAATATGTTCCCAAGATTATGACTTTTTGCAATTTTATTGGAATGTAGATAAAAACCTATAAAAATATTCTATTAGAACTATCGAAATTACGATTATTTGAATTTTAATTAATATACTTATTTTAGTAAATATAATTTATTTATATTTAAGCAATAAAATATTTAGTTTATATTAAATTCCAATGAGCGCAATATTATATTATTGTATATTTGTATTTACTAACAAAAGGAAGTAATAAAAATGCATTGACAAGTCTCTGAAAAATCTTAGTAGACTATTCAATATTACAAATCTTAAACATTTTTCCTGAAACTATGATACGCTACGACTTACGGCAGACGTTCAAAATTACCGACGCATGATTTAACGTTTTCGTGGTTGTTTCTTGATTAAAAATAAATATTATATACATAATACTTGCAATACTCATGCCGTATCAGTTAAAATCAACTGCATTATGCACTTTCTTTGATTTTCCATACACAAATTGAAATTTTTTAAATATTTACAGTAATTTATTGTTATAAGCTGGCAGTTACACATTAATAATTGTGAAAATCGTTTTCGAGTATGTGCAATGACTTATATCGAATCGATTTAAAATCGGACACGTTCATTAAAGTAGTAACCTCTCTCTAGGCCAATATATACTCAAAACGTGCTATACAGCAGAGTTTCTTCCCCGGTTTTTTAAAAATTGTATTTCTCGTGAGGTATTTTTCACAGGTAATGCGGATAAAACGGCTGATCGTATAGGCAATATAGCTACAGTACTGCGTCGTAAAATAAAATCAATCAGACTATTACAAACCGTCATCTGATATTTTATTCGTAGACAATTAAAACAGAAATCTCATAAGTGTTTATAAATCTACCATAATAATATTATGTATATTATTATTATTATTATTATTATATAACATAATGGTCGTTAGAAAATCGTAAAAATAGCGAAAATTACAAGACTGTAAGATATTATACTATGCGAATTACAGTTAATATTATAAACTAGCGGCGATATAATAATAATATGTTGACGCCTGAAATAGTTAAACGATAAATTATGATACTTATAATAATATATTATTATTACGATGAATACACTTTTTATCTTTGCAATAAACAATATAATATTGGTAAGACTGAAAGATTTCCACTGTCGGATTAATAAACAAAATTATCGTTAGATAAGCACACACACACACACACACACACACACACACACACACACATATATATTATTATTATATATATATATATATATATATTATATATAATTCAGCTAATATAATCCTATTATTATTTATTAATTTAGTATGGTAAAATATAAATATTACAAATATTTTAATTGAATGATTGTTCGGATACTTTGAATTTAATGTGCAAGTGTTTTAAAAAAAAAATCGCTTATGGTATATTATACTTATTATTTTAGGTGTATTATGACTGCTGCACGAGCTCCGAAATCCATATTTATATTACAATATAGACGCACAAAACGAACACAATATTATATCAATCAGAGAGTTCTACGCGTTGTTTTACATAAATTAAAAAAATTAATGCATGTATGGAAAGTTACAGTTCAATGTTATATACGGTTATAATCAAAAACATACACGGAATATTCAAAAACGATGATAATAATAATAATAATAGGTCAATAAACGTTGGACACGAAAAAACACTGTCGAATGGCGTACAGGTATTACACAAAAATACAGTGCCACACTGCTATATACAAACCAACACGAAATTTCATTAGCAAAATCTTAAAGTATTGGCAGGGTTGTTATTAGATATTACTTTGCCATACACAAATCACATACATATTTCATATATCTTATTTTAATCATAAAAACGCAAACTATATTGAAAATGATACATAATTAAAAAAAAATAGATTTCAAATTATCTAATACGAAATATTACAATATGAATTATATTATATTCTTACGTACATATTTAACAAGTAAATATGAGTGTTATACTATGCCGCACAGCAAAGCGGATATCCCTAATTTTCCTCGTATTTTACTTGATAATTATTTAGAGATTTATATTATAGACCACAACATTTTGCTCGTGGAATTCAATAATTTATGATATTTTTTTTTATTTACTAATTATTTATAGTAGCTATCAGTTATTAGTATTAGTGTCATCATTGTGTCTTGTGTTTATTCCCAAAAACCAATCGATTTAAAATTTTAAAAGATATCAATGTAAACATGGTGACATTGTAAAATAATCAAAATCTAGAGAAATATAACATTCAGGTTCCAAACACTAACATTGTTGCATAGCCGGTTAAGAGAACTCAATTGCATATGCCTTACGCGTCTCGCTAATTACTATTATATTTCGTTCGGACTTTATATTGATACGCGTCCCCTATGGACTAGAAAATGAAAAGGTTTAGCTTTCAAGATAGTCGTTAAAAGGACGAAAGAGTTTATTGGTGATAACTCAACAAAATTCAATTCATTAGTCTGTGGACGGCAAAAAAAAAAACTTAACGATTTTCTCGCTGTGTTATATCATTGCATTTTCAGTCAATTTACGGGGAAACGGACTTGACATCAGACCGTCAATTGCGCTGTCAATTTATCTCGGTATTATTACAACGATATAGTATAATATTATCATACTTAATACAGTTATTTGTATTACTATTTTATTTATAAAACTATCTGTCAAACTATATTGTTACAGCATAGGAATTGCAAGTATAGCCCTACGATATTAGAGTAGGTAGATGATAAAATAACAATAATAATACCTATAAAGATATACCTATTAATACTTAATATATTTATACATTTACTTTATATATATATGTTATTACTTAAATAACATAATGACAAATGGCTTAGAAGAGTGCAATCAAAACGAATGAAAACATTCAAGATGTTATTAATTTATTATTATAATATTACGGCACAGCCATTGTTGGTTGTAAACGGTTTTCTAAAAAGGATTTTAATACGGTTATTAATGGATTTATGATATTCCAAGTTCGATAAGAAAAATGGAAATATTATCGCTTGTTGAACGGCTGTATAAATATTAAAAGTTATTGTTGTTATATATTATAGGATTTAAATAATAGGATAAAAATCACCCGAATGCTCGAGAAATTAAAATACAAATTCAACTATTTTTAGCTATATTAATTTTTGAAAAATCTTATATACTACTACGTTTTTACGTCTAACTCCATCCGTAAGTTTCGAAAAATCTATTAAATCGCAGAACATACAAAAAATTAAATCGTTTAACTGAATTTCTGTTGAGATGAAAAAAAAATAAATATGCTTAAATTGATTGCCGGTATAATGAAACGCGTCTGTAGCTACTTTATGGCAATAAATCCAAAGCAACCTTAGATTTCCTGACCAACTTAAACGTTGTGTTTTGTCCAACAATTTCATCTGAAACTTGGATAATATGAGAGGATGTGTATCATATTAGGAGGTTATCATTTTTATTTTCTATGTTGTTCACCACCACCACGTATATGTTTTTAAACCACTACGGATTGAGTTATCATTCAATACGTCGTTATAACAGTGCGATTTGAGAGGTCAAAAGAAATGCGCCTGAGTAAAAGTATATGACATAAGTATTAAATCAATTTAAGACACTAATAGTTATTTTAAAAACTAAACATTTTGAAAATATTATTTTCATACAAATTTATATCATTAAAAATTACCACATGCACTTTCAAACATTCTGTATCAGAATAATAAGTAATTAAAAATATCTTTTACCATTCTTATATTATGTGAAAAAAATAAAAATCTTTTTTAATGATATACTATAATACCGTCAAAAACACTATGTATATAAATATAAAAACAACAATTTTCTTAAATTTCAATAAAAAAAATATAAAAACAATCAAAATACAAACTATTCAATTTCGCCTCTCCCCAAAAACGTACACATTATTATATAACATTGCAACAATAATACAATAATTTTAATATATTTTTGAGTTGTATCAATTCTGGATTGATGGTGGACTTCTTACTCAGATATTTCGCAGTATAAAACTGTTCTAATCGCTTTTACCCAGTAATCAATTTCATCGTAAACGCAAGCATCGCGATTATATACATATTAAAAATAATTACAAATAATATTAATGATAATAATTATAAGCGACCGTGTCTCGGAGGACGGCGATGAATACAATATATACGAGTATACGAGCTATATTAATAATATTATAATAATAATATTTTTTGTTAAAGGGAATTAATAGTGGTGAAAGTCGTTGTGTCGGCAGTCCGTTTGATTAATCGTTATGATCAAGTATAGTATATAATATATATTATTTATGAAGTAGCTTATTATAATATATCACATGTAGATTGTAGAAGTTATCGGTCACTCTCAATGTTTTAGGCACACCGCTCAGCTTGTAAACAACAATAATAATATAATTAACAGCGTCCATATAATACAGACCCGTAACAGATCGAATCGAAAGATTATAATGCGAAGAGTATTTAAAAATGAAAATAATTATTATTAAATATCATAATGTTATATCGTAGCTACTTTTCATGTACATATATCGGATACGGTTTTCATAATTTATGGAGTGACTTGCGTGATTACCGTTCGTCCAATTGGTCAATCGGACTTTATAATGCTATTGTTTGTTTCAAATTATTTCAAGGTACAACTAATAGCTATTTCAAACAAATATTAAAATACCTATCCCCTTACACGTCTCGTTAAAAGGACAATAAAAGGATATCGTGAAGAAAAAACCCGTGCACGTTTGTGAACGGTTTTCTAGATCGATATTCTCTGGGTAGTTTTGAAACTTGCGGCCTACGTTTTTAGTATTACTGCAGCTAAATTTTAACAACATATGATGAAAGTTCTCATGCATGTAATATTATTTATTTTAAAAATGTTAGCGCATTATTCATTTTGCCATAAGACATCACTGGTGTATTTTATTACATAAAATATATACATTTTAAATTCAAAGATTCTCCCAGACGGGGGAATGCTTTAGGTAGGTCAAGAGAGTGAAATAGTCTTCCTTGTCTGTCTTGTTGACGATAATATGGTCCTGGCATCATAAAACACAAATACTTTCGTCATATTATATGTAGCACAAATATAGGACAGTCCATCATTGGCTTTCGAACATGCCGTAGTATTATGATTTCCATATTGGACAATTTTCCTCGCGTTCTCGCCCTTTTACCTTTTTAAAAATAATTTAATCGAATTCGTGCCACTCCTTAAACAGTATAAATAAAATTATCATTTAAAAATAAAATAGTTCTCGAGTATAATTCAGGATTACAAAGGTTAAACATTTAATAAATGCATTATTATAAGAAAAATGAGAGTGACCAGCAAGCACTGATTTATCACCTTGTATACAACGATATATTATTGAAGTTAAAGTTGTTTCACGGTCTATAGAATTCAAATATATCGAATGAAATGTGTCCAAACAGGTAGTATATTAAGGTGATATTCTAGTGTTTTTGTTTTATAAACGAAAAACCGATGGATTGTCGTCAAGTTGTACACAGAATTTATTCTGATAACGATTTCTATTATAATGTCTGTGTAAGCAGTTAATAGCGTTTACTGAGTAGTGAGTTGGGTGAAATGTCGACCTATATCATTCCAAAATAAACATTGTTTGAAAAATTATCTTAATAGTCTCAGTCATACATCACTGATCGTGACGTATGGAACGTGACTTCAGGGTTAACTGATTTAATTAGATTCGTTTAAACTGATATTCATATTGCGCGTAGCAATAATAGTTAATAAAGGTTAGTTTAATAGCTACACAGAATATAAGTTATATATATATTTATACATTATGTCATTTTGACTTGACTTGACTTTATCTTATTATAGTGTATAGGATTTTGTAAATTCTGAAATACTCATAATTTGCTTTAAAATTAAAATATCAAAAAAAAAAAAAAAAGTACTTACGGTAACAATTATTTAACAATTGAAAACAAAGTAATGAAACAAATTCTTTTAAACTCAGCTATATTGTATTCTTAAGCAATACAAATTAATTTCTAAAAGAAAAATCAAAAATTAAAATACGCTTATGTGTGTAATTTTAAATTCAACTATCGAATTAAATCATTGGCAGGCAAAACAGTAGACATTTTAAAGATATGATAATGACAACGAATTTGTATATTTTTGAAGAATTATACATTTCGGGAAGAAGGGGAGATTATCGAAATTATCATTTGAAACAATAGATTTACCTATGACGAATAATATGATAAATGGAATTTTAAAGAACAAAGAACTTCGAGTATTTTAATAAAAATGTATATTATATGGCTTAAGTCAAGTTATTTTAATGGAATTTAAGTTTAAAAGTGAAGTCGTTATTAACAAGAATATTATTAATAATAATTACGTTTAAGAAAGTTGTTAAAGAAATTTAATTATGCCTAGGATATTATATATTTTATATTTTCAATAGTACTATAACAGATTTTTTGAAACAAAGAATAAAAATCCTACCTAAATGATTAAAAGTAGTAAATAATGTAAAATTCCGTTCTATTTACAGACGATATACTATATCATATTATACGTGTATTATAGTCATACCTTATGAAACTGCATACACTCAAAATAGGACAATATTGCGATCTCATCATGAAACCATAGTTAGTTTCTAATCGTATTGTTTATGGTGCAATGCGTGTTCTGGAATAACAATATCGAAAAATCTCATCTTTATCGGAGAGTGTAACCCCTGATAACTATTTATATATATATATATATATACACATTTATAAACGTTTAGATGTCCGTATTAAGTCTACCAAAATGACTTTTATTTCACGTCGGGCTCGAAGCCAACTTGGGCTGTTAGAAAACCTACACCGTTTTTGGGTGTTGTATTTTTTTCCCTTTTCATTTTTACGGCTCGTAAGAGATTATTTGAGTTTACTTTCCGGAATATAAGGTACACATTTTTTTCCACATCGTTTTTCTAACGACGATTTAAGAGTCTACACAGTTTTCCATTTTCCTATACTCATATATATAATATATGATATGTGTATGTGTGTGTGTCTATGTAATACGCCAACGAAACTAATCATTAAGTGTAGTTCGAGTAGCGTACAAGTCTTACAAATACATATTTCTATTTTATTTTCAATCTGTATTCATTTTACATTCCAAGTGCAGCAATCGCGACGCAGAACAAGTGTGGCACGTTAGCGAATATCGTATAATATACCATCAAATTTATCAGGAAGTATCATACAGCCAAAAAGCTAATTTTCACAGGCATTATTTGATGTCTACAAAATCACCCCGTGCACACCTACTATTTCGGGTTTGTGTACAAATACCTCAAATACCTTATACGTACACTGCACAAATTTAAGAAATGTAAGAATTTCACAGTTGACCAAAAAAAAAAAAAAATTTCATTAAACACAATTCCTGATCAGTCAAAGAAATTGAGTTTTCAAAATGGTTACGAGTTAAAGAAAACTAAATAAATGTAGACTAAATAATAATAATAATAAAAGAAGAAAATGGAAAATAAAACTATAAAATTTTGTTAAAAACGATAAAAAAATGCAATAGCACTATACAAGGTAGTAAAAGTTATATACAAAAAATTCCATTATTGAAAATATTACAGATAGTTAATCGATTATTATTATAATATAATATTATAGGTACTCATAATAATATTATCACGATATTATAAGATTGTCTTTGATAAATTTATGTGTTTCTCAAAATATTTTTTATACATTATTTTAAGTTATTTAATTCAATGTATTTTTGAATCAGTTCAAGGTTTTGACAAATATTTATTGTAAAATACAAACAGAATGTTAAAATTATATCAAAATTTTATTCAAACGAATGATTATTATTGGATTGTGTTTTTAAAAATATAATTTTTTGTGAGGTATGATTTTGAATTAAAATTACATATTATCTACATTCAATTAATGGATAAAAGATAATTAAAAAATAATAATAATAAAGAAAACAATGGTCCTCAACTTTCAAAATATTTATATGAATGATAGAATCAACCCTGATTGTCTAAAAAGTCGATAGATAAAGTGATAATATGAATAAAAATACATACAACTAAAACACATGCATACTCAATCATAATGAATTTCAAAATAATTCAAAATTTCAATTTTCAAGAAGGTGAGTTCTTATTATATATTTCCTTATTAGTTATTGTAGTATTATTTATTTCATTATATTATAGTTTATTATAATATATTAAAGAACATTTATATAACTGGCAGTCGTTCAACAATGCTTCTAAAAAAAATACTTTCTTTTCAACAGTGTACTATCACAATATTTATATTTAAAACATGTTTTAATATTCTACACTCAATTTGTTTAATAAAAATGTATGAATATTTTACATGAAATAAGTTAAAGACCATAGAGTAGATTGAAAACAATTTACTATGATGAAATTTCGAAAAATTAAAAAGTATATATTTTTCCAAATTTTAGTTGAAGCACTTCTTTTATGAACCAGAAAATGGTATTAGATAAATTCAAGTCATATAGTTTTACTTTCTTTCTTTGAATAAAAGTTTTGATATTGCACTTCATACAAGTTTCCATATAGCTTATGTATGATTATCATTATTACGAAAATACTTATCATTTATAAAGGTACATAATTTATACAATCTTGAGGCGTTTACAAAGCTTTACCCTAAAGATATGATCCAAATCGATTGTTTTTAAAGAGTTCAATATAAGCCATTTCTTTTAATGAGTGAGAGGGTATCGTGTAATCTATATACGTGTGCAAATTATGCTACATAAGCAATTTATTCACTAAAACAATAACTGATATTTGTCCATTATGTCGACAAAACTAGTTATGCGATGAGATATCTTATAATAAGTAAATTCATAATGTAGTTTTTAATATTATGTATATCTAACATATCACTATTTTTATTATTTTATTTATTCAATTTTAAATTAAATTAAAGGAAATCATAAGGAGTGAAACTTCAAAGGGGCCAATCTCATATAAATTTAATAAAGAATACAAATATTTTTTTCGAAATTTTTATCGTCCTTGTTTTATCAGTACGATGGACAAAGGGCGGTAAACGGACACTTTGAACAGTAAAAATATACAAGGAGATATATTTTAAAAAATTTCAAAATAATATAAGATTAAATTGTTCAAAACTTTATGTAAAAAAAAAAATCGTGAAGCCTGTACAGTGTAAATATAGTAAGAAAATAAAATAGTAACAAATATCTACACAACTACTTAAAATAATTTGCCTTACATTTAACTTTTAAATTTATACACGACTTATAATTTGACTGCGTGTGAAATGTTGTAAAAGTTTCAAAAATGCACAAAGCCTGTACATAGCACTAAAATTAAACTATAATTAACTACATAATAGAAAAATTAGTTTTACGTCAAATTTTTATCCCAAACAGTATCTCTATTTCAGAAAAATATCTGCGTTGGAAGTATGCAATATAATTTCTGGTATGAAAAGTAATTCAGCTCTTGGAAAAGACGGAATATAAATTAACGTGATAAAGAAAAAAAAGAAAAAAATTTTAATTTTTAAGAATATATTTTTTATACAATCATTCAGGAGAGTAATATACTATTTCGTTTAAATGTGTCATTATATCACCAATACACAAGAGTGATAACGAAACAACGAATAACCTATTATTTTATTAAATGTTTTTTTATACAATTTTAGAAAAATTATTCAAATCTAAAAAAAATAAAACAGTAGAAATCTTCTGAGATCTCGGTAAATCATATTATGCCAGTATTTCTCATAAAACAATAATACACATTTTAATACCTATTGGGATAGTTAATAAGCCATTTTTTATTCTAGAATCAAACTTAACCAATAGAAAACAACAAGCAAGAGTATCAAACACAAAGTGATAAAGTTAGCATAACCACAGGAGTTCCCCAATAAACAGTTTTATCAGCCATTCTAAATTTAATATACATAGATTCATTAGAAAACTTAAATCTATATAGCAAACTATTTTCTTATGCAAACGATACGGTCATACATATACAAGTATATAACTAGATCATCACAACGCCAAAACAGATATGCGTTTGATAAATACATGGTTTTTAAAACATATCTTGAAATAAATTCTATTAAATTCAACTTTATAGTTTTTACAAAAGATAGGTACCAAATTTAAATGAAATCAAAATTCACGATTTCGATTATTAAATAAATGACTGTTCATTCAATGTTATCAATAAAAACATAATATATGAAATGTTTAGGAATGATTTTATTGATCAAAACTTAAAATGGGACACAAAAAGACGTATCATAACCATTAAATTACGAAAATTACATAAATATAGGTACACATATGAACATTACTAAATATACTACGCACCATCTGTTTTGCCATGACAGTCGATCCTCCAATATAATATGGTATAACTGCATGCATGGAGAGAATTGAATACTGTTACAAGCAATAAAATACTGAGAGCACAAAAAACATGATAAAAATAATTCTAAGCAAACCTAAAACATATCCTTCTACACAACTATTCGAAGAATGTGATGTTCTCTCTGTAGAAAAATTATTTCGAAAGAAACGCTTTTTATTTTACATAATATTACGTATACTCGTAAATTGAATCTAATTAAATTGAAACCAGCACACTACGAAACTCTGCAGAAATATTATGTGGAGATTCTTACCATCCAAATGATCAAATCATGTTTATGTTTTTCCCAGGTATACGTCAAGTTAAATAACACCGTTTCATATCTTACAGTGTAAATTCTATGTAGTATAATATTATTATACAATACAATAATACAGAGGTTCCTAAACTTTTCCTACTCGAGACGCCCTTTAAGAACTGACATTTTCTCATGGCGCCCTTATTAGAATGCACGACCTTTTTTTAAATAACATTTTGGGATCAAACTTGATACTGCTACTCTCATTTCCGCAACCGCGGCTCCCCTGACAACACACCGCGGCGCACCAGGGCACCGTGGCGCACAATTTGGGAACCTCTGCAATAATAAGTGTATTAAAATATGGTTAAACCATAACCTTTTAACCATTTAAGAGCACTGTTTACATGATATGAACTTTATTAAATTTAATTCGATTTTCACTTAAATTATAATAACATCCTATTTTTTTATTTTCTGTTTTTATTGTCTTTTTACGCTTATATTATTTCAATTATTTAGTATTATTATTATTTATTAGTACTCCCGACTCCGATTTCATCAATAAGTAGTTATCTTCAGTGATGATTGTACTTAAATTTATCTCCACACGTAGAATAAGATATAAGTAAAATAAAAATGCACGAAAATAGAAAAAAAATTAAATATTATAGTTTATATTGCGTATAACTCACAATTTTTCACAGATACTCATCGTTTCTAAAAGAAATAATTTTAATATTATTAATCTCATAAATAATATTATGATATTAATAATTATTTATTTATTTATTTATTTTAGAAATTTAAAATAAAACACCAAAACTATAAAATTGCCTGTACATACCTATTAAATGTGTAATTATAAATTAGATAATATGTAAAATGTATTTTACACCTTATTTTTACCTAGAAAAATAACTACATCCATCGGCTATATCCACTAATGTTATTACTATCTATCTATCTACCAACTGTCAGGCTGTCTGCGATTTAAATTTTTTCTAAGTAATCTTTCGAAGTATACTACAACTACAAAATGTTGACACAATTTCGTAAAGAAAAACAATCGCTATCGATTTATGTATTTTTTGTGACTTTGTATTTTCATAATCATACGTTATTTTCATCGTCAAAAGCGTTTCATACACGGAGTTATTTTCTTATTTGAACGGATAAACCGATCTTATTTAAGTTTTGTAATGACTCATTGGTTCGTAGTAGGTTCGACACAAAACGAATGATCGATCATGTTATTATTAAATAGTTACCAAACAATATAGAGGTTAAAATCTGAGGCATCTGAAAACTTTTGGATCACCGAGAATAATGCACAAGAGTAATGTCTTAATACGGTAAATATACGTGTGTACTATACACATATACTCCCAATGGAATAACGCGAGATGATCACAACTCGATTCTCGATAACGTATAATGATAATATGCATTTGAATTAGATGTGTTTAATGCATAGAACGAAGCACACAGTATAGTAGGAATTTAAGTTTTTATTTTGATCAATTATCACACATCCTATGCTATAAGTGTATTATTAAAAAAAAATATTTATTTTTGTTATAAATTTGCGTATTTTTTGATACCTTTAATATTGTGATATACGTTTAAATGTCCAGTTTAGTAAGTCAATATTATTGTTGTAAACAGTTTAAAACAACGAGTATTATTATAGTATGTTGTTCTACATAATTCAAGATCGTCGTTTAATGCAAAAATAATCTTTGATCTTTTGAATCTTTGAGTTTTTCAGGAATATAAAATTATTCATTATTCTGATTAGTTAGAATACAGGCCTTTAAAATATTTCCATAACAGATTAAATACTGTGCAATGTCACATAAATATAACCAACAATAATATCGATTGTATGTTATGCAGTTGAACGGTTGTAACTTGCGGTCAACCATTTCGATGATAGATAGGTACATCGCTGTTTTTCATTTTTATCGACAGTATAATTTTATATTTTCGAAACGAAACATTATTTTGCCATATAGTATGAATTTTACATTTAGGAATTGAGTAATATAAATTATTTATTTACTTATATGTATATATATTTTTATCAGATTTACATTAACCCCTACCTTGTTCCCTTGAGCTCCCATTACCACAAGCAGCTCAAGATGCATTTTTTTTAACCCTAACGCTGCAGTATACTTGTATGTCAACTCATACATCCCTTAATCCTACGTTACTGTGCAACGCGTATGTACCACCCGACACTTATTTAAATCTCGTAAACACAACGATTTCCGCGTACCACAGTGAGTAAGCAAATATGACGTTTTAAAAATCTTGAAAAAGTTACAAACGAATAAAAAAAATACACAAAAGCATGTCTTGTAAATATTTATTACTCGTATATACGTCCAGCGCCAGTTAACATATTTTTTTACCGGCACATGTGCTTATATGATTATTTATTTACCAGATGTAGAGATTCCAATTTAGTTATTGTCAACTATGCAAGATAAAGTACAATAAATAACTATGGATGTAACTAATCGATAATTATGGAAAATAATATTATCCCCAAAAATCGAAGTAATGAATGTTTGTCATTTTGGTAAAATCATATAATTTAAAGTAAAATATGTCAATATAGGACAAATAGAACAGGCCGTTTGGACGTAATATATATATATAAATCATTAAAGAAATTAATAAGTTAATTTTCAAGGTTTTATTTGATGGCCCAAACGGTTTTTAATTCTTTATAAATTTTATAGAATTTTAGAAACTTCAAAGATATTATAGTATTTTCATTCGTCGATTTTAAATTATGATTATAATGTAGTGTTCATTTGTACGATAATTTATTAATATGTACAAATTCTATTGTTATGTGTTTTTTTTTTTAAAGCTCCTGAAAGTTTTAATCGAAAATGTTTGTTATTTAAATACAAAAATTCTAAAACCTTCCATGTATTCCATTCTAATGTAAATAAAAATATTTTTATTTCTCTTTAATTTTAATTAATTTTACATAGCGAATACATGTTTTAACATTTACTAATCATATAGTATTGGTTACGAAATCACTAACACTTAGTTATAAGATAGGTTATAATTTTTAAATTTGAAATATTTAAAAATGTAACATTCTACTAATGAATGTTGATGGTTTATATTTAAAATTTTTTTTTTCTATACATAATAAAATAAAATTATGGAAAAAAAATTTAAAAACGATATAAATCAAAAATATTTGATACAACAATGCTTACTAAACGAAAATTTTAAAACAAATATCTTTAAATTTGTTTCATAATATCCAATCAAAACAGTCACCATATATAAGATACAACTAAATTGCATAAGATTATAATCCATTATATTCATAACTCATAAGCTCATTATTTTGACACGATTTTTTTATTATTATTTTCGGCTATAAATACTAATTGCCTAAATATGATTTTTTTTTATCAATATTGCTATTTTTGTTGTCAATATTATTAACCAGAGTTAATTTTAGGTTATCAAAGCCAAGAAAATTGAGACCATCATTGCGAAGAGGAAAAAATCGAGTACATCGTGAATTATAACTAGTGGTGATGGTGGTGGAGGTTTAATAAAATCAATATATTACCATTAGAGGCTTCACTTGATCGATGGTGAAATGTATTCACTATCTCAGTAGGTAGTCAGTATTATTATCAATAATGAAGCAGAAGTTTATATTGGTCGTTGAAAATATACTTTTTTTTTATTTATTTTATAATATTACTTTTGGAAGGTCCATCAGATGAACGATTCCTTTTGTTTATCCGGATTTATTAGAATTAGTTGTAGAATTATCTGTGTCCATTTCAATAGCATTATCGAAAACATTACTTATGCACTCTGTGTGTGTGTGACTGAATGAAACGGAGTTTGTTTTATTTTTGTTTGTGATTTTATTTCTCGGGTAAGTATAGTATTTTTATTACTGCGGTTCATGTGTGTTATCGTTATTGGAATTCGGGTCGGATTATAAAGATGACCACTGGCTATGTTAGAAAACGCAAATAACAAATAATATCGCAGATGCTGTAAATAAGTAATTATAATTACTAATTATTCTGAGGTATGAGCTTGAGAAGTTGAAATACTGTGGCAATAAAAACACATAAATAAACAGATCAATTTTTTGATTTTCTTGATACCATTCACAATTAAATTGAATGAATCTTTAAAAAATAAAAATACATATATACAACTATTTTCATGGATAAATGTTATACGTATGTTGCGGGTAAGAACAATAGTTATGGAGCAGATATTTTAAAACTGAAATCACTTACCACTTACAATAATAATAATAATAATAATAATGATAATAATCGTTATCGTTACAGTATACCTACATCCAGTAAGGTGATCGGTGGGTGTACATTAATAAAATTAGTATTACCACTACTACGCTTTAAATCTATGACTGCACATACTGCTAAAAGTCGGTCAGGTTGAAAAATCGCCCTCGACCATGATGAGTAATTTATAATATTATCATGTTATTTATTTCTATGATTAATATTCAAATACATTTTACATAATTCTATCAATTAAAAATTTTTGGAATAATTTAGTTATAACTATAGATCACTAATCAGAGTTTGTTAACTGACTGATCAAAAATATTAAAATACTTTTCAAATTAATACGTTTAAATATTATTATTCATTTTAATAAGCTTTTATCTAAAAATTTGAAAAATAATATATAATATATTAAATGTTAATGTTACTTTCATCTTAAACAACTCTGATTAAAATTTAAAACTAATGTCTATGTTTTTTGTTTATAAAAATGAATAAACTACATTTTTAACAAAACAGTTTAAAATTGAAAAAAAAAACAATTTGAATAATTGAAAGTTTCACAATTATTACTCAGATGTTCATTAAAATAAAATATCAACTTGTATTAATTGTAATAAATAAGTATTTGTCTTCAGTTTTTATAATTTAAGACTGTTTAAGCTAAATATATTGTTAATTGAAATAACTTAATTAATTAATTTTTTTTTATTTATTTAAAACTTAGCTATTTTGAACGGTCGAATAACCAATTAGTTATCCTTAAATCATCAATTAATTTATTCAATTGGTTTTTAAATTAGAAATTGTGTGAGTGACATTAATATAAAATTATAATAATTTTATGAATTAGACCACTATATACAATATTAAAAAAAAAATAGTGACCTTTTCCATTAAAAGTTATTTTTTTTTTATTTAAGTATATAATATAATATAGTTTCCTATATTTAATAAATACAAATTCAATATCAAAAAAAATCTGTGGTAATTCTCAACGCAAACAGTGGATTTTTTTTTATAAAATATTTAATAGTAATATATAGTTTTTTTTTAAACATTTACATGTCCAGCGTTGCTTACTTTTTCGATCGATAAACAGGTACGAGTAACTAAATGGCTCTACATGTTTGGCGGTGTTTTTTTTCACCAATTCGACCCACCGAATCTAAACATAGAAAATAAAAAATTTGAAGAACAATGGTTCAGCGAAAAAAAAATAATTACACTGTTTTTTATTTTTTAGGTAAGTACGAATTGATAAATATAGTGTTGCGCACGTGTTCTGAATGTTACAATATTAATTCAAAATATAATGTCAAAATTGCTTTCGTGAACCACAAAAAATATACAACATAGGTATCTTTTTAATGCTTTAAAATTGCACGTTTTAAAATAAATTTGAATAAGCTGCAGTTGTTTTAATTAAATATTAATATGTTTTTGTCATTTATGTTTTTCAATTATGATTACGTAAAATTGTATAGATTCTCAAAATAAATTGTGTTTTATGGTTCGCTCAGACTCAAAACATTTGTATAAACGTTATTATTTCAATTTAGTATTGAAACAGTTGTATACAATAATTTTGGTTGAAAGTAGGTATATGCCGTAGATGAGACATGAACATATTGTTATCTACTATTTAACCATTATTAATGCATTAGTTTAAATTTTGATTTATAGAATGTTTAAGTATACTATAGAATAATACTTTTAAATACTTATTAAACAAACTTTTTAAAATGAAAACACTTTTTTTACTTTACGTAAATTATTGAACTGATTTTTTGTTGTTGAAAAATTGTATGCATTTATATTGAAACTCAAATTTCAATTATTTCTTGAATTAGGTATAACACTTTATGTAATATAGACTAATATTGTAAATAGATTTATTATTTAATTCGTTACTACTTGATCATTATAACTGGGAAAATTAAAAAACATATATATATATTTTTGTAAATATCAAAATATTTAACTGATCAATCCCAATATTTTTGAAATAATCAAAACTTCCATAAATTTCTAAACTATAATCATAAAACTAGTAATATCTTCGTACAATACGGAAGACAAATTAAATAATTCAAAAATTGTTTGTGCAAATTCCGATTTAGTTACATAGTGGATTAGTTACACCATAAGCGAGGGTTTAAATTAAAAAATTGAGTTAAATAATATTATGAAAATCTAAATATTTCAAAAGACGGTCTTAAAAATTAACACATACTTACTTATAAATCAAAAAAAAAAAAAACGAAATAAATTAAACAAATTCATTATTATATTTAGAAGAAATATAGGACGTGAGCATCATGCTTTGCGAATAACATAATTCTGTATTTCTGTATATCATTATAATACAGCAATAATGTTATTATACACCTGCTATATCTATACACAAACGGTAGAAGCGCGGTAGTGAGACACCACGTGTACTGCATATAGGTATTATGGATATTATGGTAAACTAAATTTGTTCGACCGCTACCGGGCGGACGTGTAACGCAGAGATTATACTATTATATTATAGGTACTTTGTACACGGGTCCAATCCCACCTGTATAATATCTGCAGCGTAGATCGGGGCCGAAGACTATTGCGCAATAACCCATAAGCGCACGAGATGGCTAGTCTTGTTATGACCGTCGTCCGAGAGTCTGTACGTAATGTGATAATTAATAATTTGATATAAAATATTATACGATTAAATCAATGTCGTTTTTCAATTTACAATCGTTCAGCGCTAAAAACGCGATGAAACCGGACGATACGTCGAAAACGGAAAGCGTCGCACATGGCATTATACGTGTATATGTGTCGCGTATATAATAGACTATGACGAACGGACTTCCAGCTCGACTGTAGCAGAATTACACCACGGTCCTGCAGTAAAGTCCGTTCTCAGTCCGATCTCATAAATGAATCATCTTTGACTTACAATTTTTCTGTGAATCGGGCGGAGGGACTCTCTCCTTAAACCGAATCGCATAGATAACATCGAAATGGTAAACTTAAAATATTAGAGATGAACTTACAATATTTGTTATACATAAAGTTGCATACTTTACTCGCGATTTGTTTAGGGCAATTTTATTTTTCCAAGGAAGAGAGAGAAGTCCACATTTACCATCGCGTATGTATGTGCGTTAAATTATGTATACAGTTATCTGTCAAATTATTATTACTAGTTCATTCACAATATCACGAATCAAACTCTCAAATTCGAGTTTGGGAAAAGTTTCAAAGAACGTCGCTGTGTAAATAAAAATATATCTCTATTTCACGTATAGTTAAATTAACGAGTACACGTTTAATTGAAATTAAAATTCACTCCAGTCTATTCCAGGTTTATTTTTGGTTTTATTAATGCACGCGTTTATTATTACACAGAAGTGATCGGTAATCAGTTATTTATTTTAAACTCAAAGCATTTGCTTTACCCGTCTGGTTTATTTTTTACTATGTATAACACTGTTTATGAACAATTTATTTTTAGAATACTATGTATAGATATGTTTAATTTTTTATAGCAATTACCAACACATATATTATATTTGTTTTTATATTAAATCATAATTCGATACGTTTAATAAATATTACTTATATTTTAATTGCACGTAAATAAAATTCATGATTTTTTTTTTTAAATTTAATTACAAGTGAACAGAAAAAAATGTGATCACGTAAATCTTGATTCATGTTCAAATCCGAGAGGTTCAATAAAACAACCTATCGTATTACTATATTGCATCTGATTATAATACTTGTATTTTTTTTTTAAATATATATAATTTAAATACAACGTAAAATGTACAGAGGTTTCTTCACTTTTTTAGAGAGATAATTTTCATTCACCTTCACGACCTTTATTATCCAGTTATTGAAGTATTTATATAACATACTGTCAATTAACGTAGAAACGCACTTAGCACAAAGTTTCAAAAATCGTATTTTGCTGAACCAAATTGGTTTTCCCACCTTAATTGTTTTTAGCTATTTTCAAAATTTCATTATACGTATTCCCACACTTAATCTACGTTATTACATCCCCCAAAAATTACTTATAAAATGAGCCATTAAAGCGTCTAATGCCTTATTCCAATTTAAACTTCTGCTTTATAGTAATGTTAATTTAAAATTTTATTAAACTCAATTATTTATTGTTTAAAAATTATATTTTATTTCGTAAATATTATTTTATTGCACTGTAATGTATAATTTAACAGTTATGCAATACTAAATACCTAAATAATTAATGTACATTAGAAAAAAAAATGTTATGTTATTAAAGCGTTTTTATTGTAGTGTTTTAGTTAAATTATATAATTTGTTTTAACATTTTACCGTTAATGGTAAATGATCTCTCTCGCCCTCTTGGAAGTTTACGTACTAATATTATGATAGTCGTGGTGGTGACAATACTATAACGGTAAGTTGTCTATCGTCGACCTCTGCATTGTCAATGAACATAGGAGCATCGAGATACGATTAAATTACAAGTCTCTAGGAATCTTAATAATAACTATGTTAAAAGGGTAAAACCTTTTACATTATTAACAATTTTACTAGATATAATTGTATCTTATAAAAATACGAAAACGTATAGCTTATCGGCGCAATTGAACAAATATTTTAAAATTAAAAAAGTAAATATTTTGGTTGAAATATAATAAATTAAATCCAAATCCAATCAAACACATCGGTTAGGTTAGGTAGGTAGATAAATTGGTGAGTGTGTAAAAAAAAAATATTAAACCTGTACTTAATTACAATAGACACCGATTTATTGGGACACATTTGCCGTTCGTGTTAATGTGCTTCGATTAAGTGGCTGTCCTAATTAACCGGTGTCTCTATTAAGCGGAATCTTCTGTTTAAATTATATAGGAATACAATTTTATATCTTTTTATATAATTTTATATCATCGTATGTACTTTTGGATAAAAATATATTCTCTTCATACACATCAAATAAATAAGAAAAGGGCTTTTTACAATTTATATTAGTTAATTTATGAAATATTAAATACTGCTATCCAAATGTTTGTATTCCTTAACAAAGATACAGTGAAGTGATTTTTTTATTTGACAAAAGATGACAAGTTATTGAAAACAAAAAAAAACAAATAACTAGTTTTTTTTAAGTAAGGTCAATATTAAATTTAATTATTTAATTATTTGTTAATAATTATGTAGGCGTTAAGTGGCTTACACAGTTACACAGGCTTAACCTACTCAGATGTTTTTCAATCCCACTAAAAATAATATTTTAAAGTTAATTTCTTAATAAGTATACATATGATTTGCATGTTTTAAGATAAAATATAAATATATAAAATTAATTTTTTAGCTCTTTAGTGAATGATATTATAACTCAAATTTAAACTCATAACTATAGACTGATACACTAAAAGCATAGTTGCATAGTATTGTACATATTTATATTTTATTAAAAAAACAATTCATAAATAACTATTAAACTGTCAGAAAAAATCAGAGTAGATAATCTTCTGATAAAATTATATTCTTTCCCTAAAAAAAATAAATATTATAACTGCAATATGTTGAAATTGTACTAATTGATATTCAATTCGTTTTAACCGTCAAAATAACTATAGGTAAATATATAGTATTTTTGTTAAAAATTTCTTTTAAAAATTGTTTTAGTGGTGTAGAGTCAAATTTATAACCACGCTGTCTCTACATGATATCGAATATTTATGTAATTTATTTTCCCCAAACCAGTATTTGACAGGATTTCTGTCAACGGATATTTTACTAACAATAGATTTAATATTAAAAGTTTAAAGCTTAAATGGTAAAAAATGTTAACTTAAATGAATTCAAAATAAGTTAGGTATTACTAACTTAAATTACACATATCAATTTTGAATTTTAACTGTTTGTCAAAATATAATAACTAACTATTATGTTAATATTAAATCCTTCTATTTATTTATTTTGTATTGTATACGAATGTAGGAAGTCATAGATTTTTATCCACCAATAAATAAATATATGTATATACATAAATATATTTTTAAAGATTAAAAACATTGAATACTGCGTTATTAAACAAAAATATTAATTTAAAATTTAAATTTAACCAAACTTAACAATATAATATGAGTATATAGACATGATTTTAACTAATGTATCTATATTTTTTCAAATTAGCTGAAACAAGCTAAGCATCACAGAAGTATAATGTACCTATTGAACATGAACAGATTGAGTTAAGAAATTCAAAATAAATAAATTATTGCGTTTTGTGTAATTATATTATAGTAGGTACCTATATTAGTTATGTTTGCTACGTTTACAACAATTAGTTTTAATAATATCTATTAACTATATATTATGATGTGCAACTAAACACGTTGCACAATACGCTTTCGAGATTTTAAATATCCATTTCGCCTAAAAGCATCCAATTCTTGGAAACATCAAACTTATATTGTGTTTCCTAGTCGTGAACACGTGGTACCTTCCGGAAACCAGAACTGAAAAATGGATTTTGCATCACAATATTATACGGATAGTGTTCCCGAACTCAGAACAACGAATATCTATTTCAGTAAAATATTGATTTCGTCAGACGAAAGGTTAGAAACATCGCAGCCACGCATGAATCGAATTCCGCGGCGTGAGTGAAGTTTTTTAGCAGTTTGTAAAGTATATTTTAAATGTACATGCAATGCCAATAGAAGTGTGATAGTGAGACAAATTGAACAATAGCTTCGGGTGGTACATTTTTTTCAGTGTTTTTTCAATAAGAAGTGCTTTCTTATGTTGTATCCAAGTTTCAGAAAACTGCTAGATTTATAAATAAAAACAGTCTATTTAGTTTTTAAATTGTATTTACTTTTTTTTTATAAGTAGTTATATATACCTAATAAATAAATTATGAATATTAATTTTTTCAGTTTTTAACTAAAACTGTCATATTCAAATAAATTTGTTTCCACGCGATTTGATTTCACATGATAAATTGTCATATTATAAAAATTTCAAATACAAGGGATGCAACGTGTTCGAAGTTATGCCCCTCTCCAATCACAATATATGTATATATATATATCGGAACTTATTAAATACTTATTCATTTCGATCGTTTTAATAAGTTACATATTAACTAACTAAATTTTTAATATATTACATTTTTTAAATCCATCGAAATTGAACCTTAATCGACTCTATCCAAAACAATTTATAAATAAACATTCTTAATTTGTAATTTTTTTAACCAACTTTTTGAAATTTATCTCACCGTGTTCAAGTATCGATCGATTTATTTTAACACCATGCGTTTCTGCTTATTACTTTGTCACGTTATAATAGAAGGACAGTATTACTATGTGATGAGAAGACGCATGATTGGCGTAAATAAAAACTTAAACACTAATAAACATAGACTTTATTATTGCTTATAAGTTATGATACAGTGAGAAAATATAAACAAAATAGTTATATAAATATTATCCGGTTGTCACAATTGGTCACAAATATAGTTTGTGACGTGAATAGTGTTTCTATTCTGATGTAAATAAACTAACGTAGCCTATTGATGGTTATCAGGAAACTTTGTCGCAATATTTAGTTACATAAGTTGTCGCTCGATGAATACTCGAGGAGATTGGTCAAAGGTTTTTCAAACTTACGTAGAAGTTTATATGTTACGCCGAATTGTTGACTTTAGCGTTACGAAACTCGCTGTTCTTCAATAGACAGACACCTTCAACTTCCGTTTTGTTTATACGTCATCAGCTCTATGACTAACACCGTGTCTTTCAGACAAACGTTTTCTCGGCAACAACACCAATAACACGACAATAAGTCCTGAACTTACTGACACTCGGACGAATACACATCGTTATAATTAAAATTACTTTATTTTCAGAACGCATTTCAAGTCAAATGAATGTACTATGCTAAATTATTACGCAGTACATCTAAAAATTAAAATTAGACGGAACTAATTGTTTCTCGGAAAACGCGTCGTACGATAATAACACATTAAACTGAGATGTACGTTTGAACCACTTTTACCACAAGTCCTATAACAACGCGGCAAACTGCACGGAGAGGACAGATTATGAATACAGCAGCACAGCACTATTATTTTATTCGAGACTCTCAAAGAATTTCCCATGTGAACAGACAATTTTAAAAGACTTCTGGGAATATGTTATTAATTTTATTCTAACGGCGCACAACGGCACAACATTAATGTATTATATAGTACACGCCACCTTTGCGCGCACAATACGTGCAAATGAAATTTCACGAATTCACATACGGTACACATAATATAATCGCAAGGCGTGTAAGACTATAATATCATTATCACAAAGAATAACCAGCGGAAACAAAATTACAATTTATTTTTAAGTCATCGCAATATCATTATTTTTTCAACGACCCGTCTTTAGATTCGGATACGAGCGAGTTAAAAAAATATTTTACTTTTACGCGGCCGGTCTTTTTGTATGATTTCATACTTGAAGCAGATTATTTGCGCGGTACTTCTAAACTGCAGTATAACTATATTACGATGGGTATTGTCTGAAATTTAAATTAGACACTGTATAATATTGTATTTATAGTAAATAATATCAATTGGTTATAAATTATAATGGTAGTTCGAAAAGACATTTTATAGACTTGATCGGTTCGTTTGTTACCAAATCACAGACCAAAATGGGCAAAATGTGTTGTTTCAAAAGTATATAATATATTTATTATTTTGAAATAAATCTGATCAATATTTATTTATCTAATTTTTTTTATATATATATAATTTTTAATACTGTTAATATTGGTATAGATTAAAATAAAAAAAATTAAGCTTTCGACTGATCTGGAAATTGCTCAAATGAAAAATGTAACAGTCGTTTCATAATGTATGTAACTACAAGATGCAGATTGGCCGATGTTAATATATATAATATATATATATATATGTCTACTCCTTCTCTTATTTCTTGAATAACTTCTCTCAAATACTATTATTCTCTACCCAAATATTTTAATACGATCGGTCGAATGTTCTCGGCACTTATAGATCATTCTTTCGTATTATTGTCGTAATGATGAGGCATATTATATCATGTCGGTCGACTCTGTCGTCTGATCACCTCGCAGCGTCCTTCGATAAACCCGATCCTATACACACAATATCATTATACACCTCGACTGCGATGGACTTCCACGAGACCTATCCGATACTGCCGTACAAGACTTTCGAAAACTGCTGATGCTGGCAACTATTTCGAATGTTTAATTGATTTACACACACATCACATCCTGTCTTAAGACGTGACCGAGCGCCCGCCGTATATTATTGTTTACGCCTGGCACGTATCGTATGTCGGCGGGCGATGAGTAAAATAGGTTTGTTATTTACCTCTATTGAACTAACCACCTTCTATCACGCTAGTCAGAACGAATTTATATTATAATTAAAACTATAGAGGCTATAATAATACGGTATAACGGACGCGTGTTGTACAGCGATAACTGTGATGAGAAGAACCGAACGCAGTTTTCGGGGGCGTTCTTCATTCGATGGTGGGTATATAGGTATAAGGTGCGGTATAGGTGGGTACGAATGTACGATGAATTATTAACGTTTTGGAACGCGATAAAAAACTGAAACCCGAGATTTCATGACAAATAATATCAGATGTATAAGTGACACGCAACGGACACTCGAACGACGAGTCGTAATAGTATTACGATATAATCATACATTTGGGGAAATTGTACTAACAAATATAAACGCGGGTATAAATAATATTATTATTATACCTAATAAACGGTTCGGCGCGCCCGGTGCATGACGTCCGTTACTGCTAATAACACAGTACAATATGGATTAGAGCAACCGTCTTTACAACATCATTATATGGAATTGCGGCAGTTTGAGTTCAGCAGCATTGCATTTATAATATGCAATCTTGAGGTATACATAATACTGGTGAAAACGTCGTCGTGATAATAAAATAATATGTATAGATAGTCGGTGATGGACTTTTACACACTACGGCTCAAGATACATTTTTAAGTTTAAGAAATGTTGTAAAAATCATAAAACGAATTGATTAAAGATCATTCGATCATCGTGGTTAATTTTGCATGTGTCGTCGAAGAAAATATTTTAAAAATTCATATTGCTATATTAGGTAATTTTGCATTATGAATATATGGTAATATTATTATGTTTTCAATGATGGTATACACCGGAAGATTATCTATAAAAATACAGAAATAACGGTTCACCTGAACGTTTTCTTTAATTAATGAATTTATTCAGAATTTCAATATATCTAAAATCTATAGTTTCTAATATAAGGTATGTATCTCATTTAAAAGTATTTTGTTGATTAAAATTTCATTATTTTTTTCAAATGAGTATTGCTATTTTTATATAAGTAATTCTTAAGCAAAAATATAAAACCATATTTTTATAAACTATATAAAATCTATCTGATTATAATAAGTTTTCTAGACTAAATTATTACCTACCTATTTTTTTTTGTATTTCATGTTGAACCTTTGCTAAGAATTAAATACCTACTAAATACCTTTAGTTCATAAAGTTTTGTAATTTATTAACTATTCCGTTTAGTTTTAATTTAGATGCTAATTCATATTTCTTAATAATTTAAATTTTAAAATAAAAATCGGATTTTCATATTATAAAAAAAGATATGTTTGTCTCATCACACGTCACTCCACATCACACACACATTAATAAACAAATTTAAATATTTGAGTTTCATGTATACAAAATGACAATTACATATTTTTCGCCTTTAAAATTAATAAATCAAGAAATATTACGTATTGATTACCATTAATTAAAACACTTATACAAAACGCGGTAACATGATTAAACAAAACAAATTTTAAATTAGTATTTAATTTTAACCACGTCAATAGATAATTATTATTACACGTCTAAAAACTTAAGGATTTCAACTCAATGTATTATTTTTAATATCTACGAGATAAATCCTAAATTACTTCAATAATATTATATGAGTCACTTTTAAATTGGTAAAGTTGTTAAGATCAAAATAAGTAATTAAAATGCATTCGTATTATAGACACTGCAGAAGTATTGCGGTACGCAGATATTCGCCGAAATTCAATTCAAAATAGCTTTTCGATATTATAATATAAGTGCTTAACATACTGCGAGGGACTAGTGGTTATTATTATTATTGTTGTTGTTGTTGTAGTTGTTATTTTAATGGGACACGACCGTAGGGTTCCGAAAACTAAAAACATATGTAGGTATATTGGCGGCAGCGACGGTCGGAGATTGTGGTACTGGCGGTGGCATAACTCCAAAGGCCGGTCCTCCGGGGAAACGGCCGCGCACAGCATCTGACGGTCGTGCTGGGACGAGCAAGTCTCGAATAGTCTCTCGACATTATAATAGATATGCGATACATTGCAATGATCAATACGTCGACACGAGTAATGCATTCTGCGAATTTGGCTATTACTGTAAACATTATATTATAACAATCGGAGGACGTGGAAATCACGGTTCTCGGGAAAAACGTACACACGTCGACTTATCGGATGTACGTACACGTCGTACATATTATTATAGGTAATATTATACAACAACGCGAATTATGCCCCACACATCGCTAATAATTGTACAGATGGAAATCAAACAATAAATTATACTGTTGTACGACATGTTAGATGCACATTACATTATTACGCACAGTTCCGTGTATGCATTAATTGAAGTCAATTACCTATACGTTTTCTGCAGTTACTGCGGTGCTCGGGTACTTAACCGCGGTATACTATATAGGTAATAGATACGTTGGTAAAATGTTAGGTTCGAGCGATTTAGGAATTATACGACAGTTGTAGTTATCGGCGGAATTATTAACTATTTAGCTATTAAAAATTAAAATAAATATAAATAATATAATTTGAATTTCCTTCCTTCGTCTTGGTTACAGGAATTCGTATTCTACCAAATTCCGAAGACACGCGATCCTGTGAACGTAGGGTGACCATTTTTAAAAAATAAAAAAACGAGACAGTTGCTACCCCCCCCCCCCCCCAAAAAATGAATATTGTTATTTTACTTTTTTGAGTTAATTAAACTAAATTAAATAATTAATATTTTAGATTCTGAACTGAGTGATGAATGTAATGATTTTACAATGATGTGTGTTTTTTGTTTTTTTTTTTTTTGTTTTTTTTTTGTTTTTTTTTTTTTAGATTCTGAACGAAGTGATGAATGTATTGATTTTACAATGATGTGTGTTTTTTTTTATTTTTTTATTATTATTATTTTTTTTTTTTGTGTCTGACGACAACATTTGGAGCAGTAAAAATGCTTCGATTTTGGACTTCAGCCCCTCTTTGAAAAGGAAATCGAATCTAGTTGGTACTTTGAGGGGTCAAAAGTTAAAAATTTTCAATATTTTTTAAATGAGTCGGGAAAAACCCCAAAAAAAATGATAGAAAAACGGGAATTTTTACGCAAAACCAGTTTTCGACCAAATCGAATTTTTTATTTTGCTATAACTCAAAAACTAATAGATGTAAATACTTGAAATTTTCACCAAATGTTTATATTAGCGTTCTCCATACACAGTTAAATTTTCAAAGAATTTTGACTTTTTTTGAACTATTTATAGACAATTGAAATTTTTAATTTTTCTAAGTATTTTTTTTTTAAATAACGATAACAATTTTTTGGCCGGCCAGAAAATCTTGAAAATTTAATGCAAGATTTCTTATAAGTTGTTCTTAAAGTGATAAAAAAAAATCCGAAATCGTTAGTCACAATTTTTTTTTATAACTGCTTAAAGTTCGAATTTATACGAAATATATCAAAATTGCGAATATTTGCGAGTAATTTTGTGGTTGAAAAATCGTAAAATTTTTTTCTTTTATAACTAAGTTTTGAAAATTTGGTACAAGGTTCTCCATACATTTTTCTTCAAATATCTGTAAAAAAAACTCGACCGGATTCAGACAAAAAAATTTTATGAGTGTTTGAAATATAAATTTTTACAAAACCGTGTTAAATAACGGTTTAGCCTCAAACGATTTTTGATATTTGTTGTTATTCAAATAGTATAAGTCATAAATACTTGAAAATTTTACCAGTTATTTATATTGCCATTTTCTTTACGTGTTTTGATTTTCAAAACATTTTGACTTTCTTTGAGCTATTTATAGACAATTGAAATTTTCAACATTTATAAAAAAAAAATAAAAAAAAATTGATTACTTCAAATGCCTATAAATAGCTCAAAAAAAGTCAAAATGTTTTGAAAATCAAATCACGTAAAGAAAATGGCAATCTAAATAACTGGTAAAATTTTCAAGTATTTACGACTTATACTGTTTGAATAACAACAAATATCAAAAATCGTTTGAGGCTAAACCGTTATTTAACGCGGTTTTGTAAAAATTTATATTTCAATCGCTCATAAAAAATTTTTGTCTGAATCTGGTAGAATTTTTTTTACAGATATTTGAAGAAAAATGTATGGAGAACCTTGTACCAAATTTTCAAAACTTAGTTATAAAAGAAAAAAATTTTACGATTTTTAACCACAAAATTACTTACCAATTTTTGCAATTTTGACATATTTCGTATAAATTCGAACTTTAAACACTATTTTATCGTTATTTAAAAATAAATTCTAAAAAAAATTAAAAATTTCAATTGTCTATAAATAGCTCAAAAAAAGTCAAACTTGAAAAATCGTAAAATTTTTTTCTTTTAAAACTAAGTTTTGAAAATTTGGTACAAGGTTCTCCATAAATTTTTCTTCAAATATCTGTAAAAAAAACTCTACCGGATTCAGACAAAAATATTTATGAGTGTTTGAAATTTAAATTTTTACAAAACCGCGTTAAATAACGGTTTAGCCTCAAACGATTTTTGATATTTGTTGTTATTCATATAGTATAAATCGTAAATACTTGAAATTTTACCAGTTATTTAGATTTCCATTTTCATTACGTGATTTGATTTTCAAAATATTTTGACTTTTTTTGAGCTATTTATAGACAATTGAAATTTTCAATTTTTTTTTATTTTTTTTTTATAAATATTGATAAAAAAATTTAGCTGGGACAAATTACTTGAAAATTTAATTGAAGGGTCCACATAACTTGTTCTAACTCTGATTCAAAAATTATAAAAAGACATAGGCACAATTTTTTTTTATTATCATTTGAAGTTCAAATATTGACAAAAATTCGTCAAAATCATGAATATTTTTCACTATTTGGTAGTTAAAAATGTATAAATATTTTACTATCAA
This sequence comes from Schizaphis graminum, assembly GCA_020882235.1. Taxonomy (NCBI): domain Eukaryota; kingdom Metazoa; phylum Arthropoda; class Insecta; order Hemiptera; family Aphididae; genus Schizaphis; species Schizaphis graminum. The sequence continues at coordinate 11,742,132 of CM037032.1, forward strand.
AAGCTAAGAATTGAAAATTTAATACTATGCTGTCCATAAGTTAAGCTTAGAATAGTTATAAAAAAGTTTGAGAATCATTCAATTTAAAAAATTTTACGAGTGTTTAAAGTTTCAATTTTAATTTGAAATCAAAAATACAGGTGTAAAAATATAACGTTTTACTAATAAAAAGTTTTCGATTTTTATATAATATATCCTAGACTGACAAATCACCTCCGTTCAGAATCGTTTTTCGTATACAATGATACCTATCATTGCATTCAAATTTAACCTACCCTAGTCCCAGGTCTACCCCACCCCCTAATGTACAGCAGAGCGATACTCACTTACCCGCTTTTTTTAATTTACGCGATGTTTAGGATTAACGAGGAAAGTCAATAAAAATATTTTTGATGACATTTCGGGGGGGGGGGTTGAACCCTGACCCCCCCACTGAATACGGCCATGTAAGTACCAAACAATATACATAAATAAGATATAATGTATTTTGCTCAACAAATGAAAATATCAAAATTGTCACCAATAGTTGGGTAATAAAAATCCAATTTACCTATTGAAATATTTTTAGTTTTTTTACGGGGTATATTTATTTTTCAGGATTTTTATCCGTTCAATTTCTGGGTTTTTCTGTGGTCGTTTTCGCGGAGAGTCGATTAATAATATAATCTCTGTATTACTTCATGGTTATACCAAGTATTTACATAAATAAAAGTGAATAAAAATTATTAAAACATTCATTTTAAATGATTAGGTACCTATCTTATATAAACACATAATTATATTGCCTCAAATTATATGCATCATTTTATGCAATAACTAAAATGATTTTTGAAATAAAATCTTTTCATTTTAATTTATTGAAATATTATCAATAAAATAGGTACTAAAAATTAAAATACATTTTATATTATTGATATAGTATGTAGTTGTTCGAAAGTAGTATTTAGATTATGTTTCCGGACATATTTGATTTTTATTTTAATATATTTATAATCTATTTTTCACCCAAGAAATTAACCCATATTGGCCATAATATTATTCTAGTAATATATACTTTGACATTCCATGGTAACATAAATCATAATAATGTGATAAAATATTATTAATTACCATAAAACATTTAAATACAGTTCAGTGCATTTCATTTCGCATTTGTGAAATATTCAAATATACTATTATTATATTTTTGAACATAACTAAAATATGCTTATTACGTTAATGTCGAGGTTAATGAACTTCTTAAAACCTTACGTGGTAAACTGTCTGGACCGACTTAAACGTCTGCTAAAACGTAAGTACCTTATTTATAATAATTTTTATAAACTTTTAACTGTACCTACCTATATGAACGGGTGTCGATTGATAGTACACAAGGAAAAAATTACGCAATGAACGCGCGCGCGTATTTTGGTAGTTTAACACAACGAACGGCAGCTATGATATTTTTTCCGTCACAGCATTTTATTTTAATAAATAAAATTGCATTATACTAACTGTCCTTTGCAGACAAAAAGATCGCAGAGCCGGCAGAAGACGCTGCGCCTCCGACTGAACCAGAACCGTTGGTTTGTGTGGAGGTGGAAAAACCGGCGACGACTTCCAGCGTTTCGGCTGGAGAGTCGCCGGTAAATATATCCGGACCACGCACACCAGCGGTGAAGGTTAAGACGGAGGCTCAGAAAGCTCGGACCCGAAGGAATTTGAAGAAGCTGAAGGAGAAGATAAAGGCGAGGAAGACACAAGAAAAAGCTAGAGAAAGTTCAGAACCGGAGACCGGAGACAATAATGAATATCACAATGCTATGCCTCACCAACCTCTCCCCACCGTACAATTAAGGGAATGGTCAGAACCGGAGACCGGAGACAATAGTGCATATTATAATTCTACCTCTCACCACCCTTTCCCCATACCTATGATTTACACGACCCCCAGTGCCCCTCCTCCCCACATTTCCCATTATTATGTCCATCCCTATAACTTACGTCCTGGAGTTGACCACCCCTTTTGGCTCCCTTATCAGTGGCGTAACTAGGATTATTTTCTAGGGGGTCACCCCACACAGGCAGTGTCCATCGCAACCGATTCCCGTCGTCATCTTCGTACTTGTAAAGTATGTGTATTGTGTGGCGAGCGCGGAAGTGAGCCATTTCAATCACCCAAGACTGAAATGATCCTCTGCGCGAGCCACACGTCATATTTCTCTTTCCCAACTTATTATCTTTTTCCTATTTTCTACATCTCACCCACGTGCCGAAATTAAATCCCATTCTGTTAAAATTGTATATACTTACCTTCAAATTATCATTCTTATATATTTCAAATATTTAAATAATGTGTTATGTGTTTTGTTTTGTTGTATAAAAATGCTGTTGAAAAAATAGAAATAAAAAAATCATTATTTATTTATTTTTTGTTTATTTTTTTTTAATTAACCGACAAATTTAATTAAAGAAACCGATTTATTTGGATATTATAATGTGTTTTGGCTATGAAATGTTTAACTAGTAGTTTATTATTATATAATAAAAAGGGGTTATGACTGACGCGTATAAGAACTATAATGTTTGTATTTGGACGTTTCCAGCTTGTATTTTTATATAGTAGATAAGACACATAGCGAATCTGTGCCACCATTTATTCAGGTATATTTATATTATATTGTAAACAATCTGTATAGTAATTAGTAGATGTTAAAATATGGTATTACATAACTTAAACACTTAATAAATATTAAATATATTATTTCATTGCTGTGATAAAATAAAATAATTATTAATTTACTCAAAAAAATTGATTTTAAAGTACTTAAATATATTATTAACCTTTTAGTTTTAAAATAATGGCTTTAAAATAGTATAGTAAAATTTTACCTAAATAAAGGAATTTTCAAAATCAAATATTTTTAAATATTAACTTTAATAAAACATTATACGAGTAGTATTTACTTCTGATACTTTTTGGTTTCATTGATGTTTAGTTTCGAGAAAAACACCTTCATAGTACTCTTGTTGTGTGACCATAGCAGTGTTTGAATTGTGGGTGGACGTGAGGGGATGGAGTCCGCTTTCTTTTTTTTTATTATTATCATTAATCAACACAATAATGTTGCATTTAAAAACGAATACAATTTTTTTAAATAATTAGATAGGAAAATTTACTTTTTATTATTAAACACTACCGCTAATTTAATTACTTATTAGATTCTTGTTTTACGAAAACTATTATCTGTTATTTATAAATTTGGTTATAAAACTATTTTAGATTTGTTTCATAGATCGATTTATTTTAAAAATATAATGTAATAATTTGTAAAAAAACGGGATTAAAATGGGACCATCTTCTAAAAACGGGACAAAAAGCGTCCCGTTCGAAGTTTGTCGGGACAACGGGACACGATGATCAAAAAAGGGACAATCCCGTTTTAAACGGGACGTCTGGTCACCCTATGTGAACGATTCCATTCGGAAGACGTTATGTTAATATCATTATAATAATCAATATTATGTTATATATCGATGTGCGATACATTACTCGGGGAAAATCATTTTTCTATTTCAATAATATTACTATAAACAACAATATTTACCTTATTTTTTTTTTCAGTCGTTAAGAGATTTTTTACTGCGTTATTGGTCAATCAATCATTCTGAAACACATACAAACATAATATATTATAAACAGACAATGGTCTAGTTTTAATCATTCGATCAAAAATTATCATAATATAATATTATTGTAACGAATAATAATATAATAAATACGATGACTTGACGTAAATCACAGCTAAAAAGTTAAAACACAATGACACAGATGAGTACCATAATAATATTACCCTGAGAACATACTCGTACATACATACTCGAGAAAAAAATTAACTGGAAATTAAAGTTGACATTTTTCATATTATTTTTTTTTGGAAATTTAATGTTTTTATTCACTAAATTTTATTAAAACGAAACTTTTTTTTCCACGAAAAATAAACATCGTGTATGTTATACGTTTGTTTGCGTTTGGATTTTTGAACTCTATTTGGCATTTGGTATTTTAACGTCACGAAAGTACAATAGTAATAATAATCTATAATAAACGGCACTATAGAATTATTATAATAGTCGAGACAATTAATTTATTTCATACCGTGTACATAGGATTTGTTGTCCTTGAGATTGCGGTTTCGGTCAAGACAAAAGGCAATATACACAATATTATAGTTGTTAACTACTTAAATAGAAGGTCGGATATTTTATGAATTTGCATTTTATTATTATTTATATCGATTAATAAATCCCATTGTTCATTCAAATTTAAATCTAAACCTAATTTTTCTATGGGTAGTGGGTACAATTGTATTTTTCATATTTTTAATTATGAAGCATAATTATTTTATTTTAAAAGTTTCTAAGTATATAATATATTAATCTTAAAAAAATGTTTATTTATCTTTAAAAAAAAGCTGTTTTACAACAATTTTAACAATTAAAAATAGAAAAATATTTTATTTTTTTCAAAAATGTTATTTTAAATGAAAATCTAAAAAAAAAATAAACTTTTTTCGAAAATGTAATTAAAAATTAATGTTTATTTCTTGTATACTAATTGTAATTAGCGCGTAAAAGCACGCACAGTTAAATTATATTATAGTGCGTATAATATTATGTATGTACAATTTCGGGTCCTATTAATTATTACTACATTGTGTTATTATTATCTCGTTCATAAAATGCAATAGACTGGAGTACGAATTGGCATGTATTATTATTGCTGTTATTGTAATATATAGGTATAGGCCGTGCGTAATAATCACCTAGTCAAATCTTGACCTTTATGCAATTCGCATATTGTACGACTATATAAAGCCTTTGTCGACGGGCATCAGACAAACGATCCATTATAGTATTGTTAAAACATCACATAATATACGCGGTGAATAAAACATGTGTACCGCCGACGTTCGATCAATAATAACAAAAGATGAATTCGATTCACTTTAGTAATCTACGTACGTAATGAGTATTGCTATTGTAATTTTATATTTTTTTTTTTTTTGTAATACAAACGAAACTAATATTGAACCAAATGCGTTTTGTATTTCAATTTACTTTATATTGTTCAATTAGTCTGCGTTTGGATGAGTGCACGCGACAATAATAATAAAAAAGAATACCGATATTATACGTATACAAACATTATTACGAACGTTAAATGAACACGAAACGGTATATCGAGTATCAAATATTATGAGAGAAAAAATAACGATAAAATATCCATCTCAAAGACAGAACTCGATGCGATATTACCGGGCAAATGTAGACATGTGGTAACAGCGATATTACACACACACACACACACACACACACACACACACACACATATACATATATACTGCGGTGTATAATATATACTATATATTTATAATAATACTAAATTATTATACACAATATATAATATATACATATTTCCAAAATGCTATCAATGGGTGGCCATTTTGCTCAAAACAGTCAAAATCTATATCTAACAGCCAACAGTAATTCATTCGCATCACTTACGCTCTTTGTAAACAAAAAATTGTTTTAGCCCCCCTCCCCCCACCAAAAAAAAAAGTATATTAATTATGTATATTAATATATATTGTTCTTTATTCTTTAGACGATAATAATTAACTCTGTGAATATTAATTTATTAGTGCGAATTATATTGTACACAACGTTGTTATATTTAATTTAGATACTCGACTACTTGACTTAAATATTAGAATAACTAATGAAACTAAACGTACGTATTACTAAACATATTATAATTTTGCTAATAATTATGACGTTGCGCGCTGCGTTTGTCAAACAATGATATGGATTGATGTAATCATGGATTACTACACATTTTGATTAAAAATAATAAGTTGAATAAAATAAATGTTGCAAAAAAAATGATAATTTTTAATTTCTCTGAAGAAAATCACATTAATATAATATATCCCTTCCTCGATGTAAAATTAACGCGACAACCGTGATAAGACCGCTCTCGGTGAGATAAAAACAGGTATGTTGTATCAGCTGAATCTGGTATTATTTCGTAGTATAATAATATGCAAATTATAAAAATGCAAAATAGATGTTTCTACCTACCTGCACGTATTGCTCCAAAAAAGGAAATCTCGCTAAAATAGCAACAATAATGATAACAGCAATAATAACCATAATAATAACAACAACAATAATTTATAATACTATTATGCAAACGCGATTAAGACGAATACATAGATTGAATGTTACGTTATTTCCATGAATGATGATTAGTTTTCAGAGTATGGTACAAAGCTAAGCTCCTTCAAATAATTTGCAAATGACAAATATTATAAACATTATTATATTAAAAGCACGTACTATATTATTAGAACTAATAATGTTATAATTTTAGTCGCTGTGAAATTAGATTCTATTTGTGTACCGAGCCTTTGGAGTCAACGGTTGAAATATTTGGCCGACACACCTCTTGAAATATTGTATTTTGTCAAAGGAAAAAAAAAAGATAAAAACAAATAATTAAATATTTAAATACCAATACATTTTTATTGTTTTGCTGTAGAATTAGTTGAACTTTTGGTTATGTAAGGTGATTACAATGACATGATATATTTTTAAATTTCGTAATATCACGGTGACTCGAAAAGGGCTTGAAAAACGAAAGCACTTATATTAATAAATTTAAAGCTTTTGAAAATGAATACAGGCTAGATGCACCGTTTAAATTTATTTCAAAAGTGAGTCGAATTCGATGCAGACTAATAATTTTACTCTTCCGGCCTTCTGCGAGCTATTTCGCAATTATTTCTCAATTTAGAACACTAATCGTCACACGAAAATTTCAAAGTTCTTATTAAGCCTTTAACTTCCTAAAAACCGCTGTGACGCAATTTTCAACCACACTTGTGTTCTAATAGTTAACAATTCGATTAGGTATTAGACATATAAAAAAGAAATTAGGTGTTCCAAAATATCGTTTCGTCCCAGCCAGGACACTAAAACAGTGATTATAAAAACCCCCAAGGACTGATAGTATGTAGTGATTTTATTGGTTTTAGTTTAACGCAGTATATACAAAACAATTAACGTCATACAGCTTTAATTTTGGTCAATAATATAATATCAAACTATGAATTGAAATCCCAACTAAACCAGGTCTTGCAATCGTTTTAAAAATTGGTTTTAAACATTATTAATAAAAATCGTTAAAATTATTCTAAGAAATTAAAAGTGAAATCATAATTTAAATTGTTTTTATTGGTAAAACAAATTTATATTGAAATCAATAAATAAACTATAATCGATAAATTATAATATAATAATAATTAGGTAGGTAAAATAAAAAAAAAATTCAAATTTAAAACTCAAAAATTGTTTAAAAAAATGTTGTTCATAGGTTAGTAACAACACTAATAACTAATAACTTCATTTTCTAACTCCACTATATATCGTACAATCGACAGTAAATTTATTTGTATACATATAGTAACCAAATCGGACAATTTCATATTGATCTCAAGCCCTGAACTAGACAATTTAATGAGTTATAAAGTATCGTGTTATATAATAGTGCATGTAATAACGTCAGTATAATAACGGTGACGTGATAAAGACGTATTGATTTGTTAAAAATTCAATTAAGCTTAGTTGTATACGTTACGCTTTCAAAGATCTCAATATTATTTATAAACGTGACTTTCATTAACCCATTTACTGTTGTCGACGCGTTTATTACCTTATCAATATTATTATAAAACTATCGGTGTCGTGTAATGTTCGCGGAGTTCAGACAATAGTGTCACATACAAACATAATATTATCGTTGCTCGAGTAACTCATTTTCTTTAAAGTTCTATCACCGGCGGAGGAAACACAATAAAACTGCTATTATTGCGCGCATGTTAATTTATTGGACCGTTAACGTCAGTTTTATAGCGTTTAATAATAGGTTAGCGAACGTCTACTGAAACAAAAACAATGAAGCGTGTTCTTTTAGGTTGTTTGTGATTATTCAATTGCGTACATTAGATCTACGCGATTTGTACAAATCGAGATATTTTTTGAATTATTTATGACTCTGAACAAACGGTACATTAAAATGTAGAGACGTCGTGACTGGCGCGTGAACGTAAAATAAAATAGCTATTAACAGCTATCCGTGTAGTACCTATAATAGTCATTCATATACCCGTTGAGATTGAGTAATTTATTATTATTAAATTATTTTAGGTACCTACCCATTCGTTTATGTGACACAAAAACAAACGAGTGATGATATATTATTATTTATTGATATGGAATTTAGTAAATAATGTATTTTTATCGGTCATTATATATTTCGTGTACTGCGATCATTTATGTTTATCGAGTACTATACTATTTAGTTTGAGATAGGTGTATAAAAAACCACCGAGATAATAGATCAAATTTAACTGAACATTGAACAAGTTATATTTATTATTTATAAATAATTTAAAGTGATTTTTATACAATAACCATTAGTTATAAATAGTAGTTTTTATAATCAATAATCAATATTAAATTTTATCAAATTTAAATCAATTTAAAATCTATAAACTAATTTAATGGAAAAAAGAAATAACAATAATAATTACCATCATACAATCTCAAAATTATTTCATACGTTGACTAACCATGTTAAAACTATATTGCTATACAAAATATAAAATTAATTTTTCCAAAAAAAAAAAAAAAAATTGTGCCTGATATTTTAAGTTACATAATAATATCATAGGCCATAGAATGCCCTAACAATTTTCAACAAATCCTTTGTGTTTTTCTCAACCATGATTTATACTTCTACATATTCCGTATCATTATAACGAAATAACTTATAATAATATGTATATTTTTTGATAGATCATTATACATAATATATATATATTATATATATATATATCACATTTTTAAAAATAATTTAAAAACATCCAGATTCAGATTAAAACCACGTCTCAAGATGTAATATATTCTATTATTTTTTTAAATAATTAGGTAGAAAATAAAGAAGATACTTCTCTTTATTTGTAACTTTTTTATTGTAACGTTATATAAACATTGAGTATTACAAGTTAAAACGTAGTACCTATTATGTATATGTTTAGATTTGACAGAATTTAATAAGCAATAATAATAAAATTCGATAATGATATTATTAATTGTATCTCTATATACCTAATCAAAAATACTACGAGAAAAAAACAACATTTTGCTTACAGAATTGTATTGAGATTTTCCAAGAACGGAAAAAATATTGGTTTTCTAAGATTAGTGGTAAATAAATAAATGAAAATGGTTTAGAATGTCACTGAAATGAATATTATGGATGTATGCTATATTTTGCGTTCGTCGATGATTTAAATTTTAAATTGATAAACTTTCGTTTGAAAGAGAGGTTAAAAAAAATAAAGCGCTTGTTTAAAACAACAGATGGAGTTTTTACAGTGCTTTTTGGTGCCACTTCTCGTAGTTAACTTTTTTTCTCCAAACATGATATTGCCCTCAACCACTCCTCGTTGTTTTAACGAGATAAATAATTTACTATCACACAAACGGATAACAAATTAAGCTACATTATTGTTTTAATGAATTTGTTTTATGTAAATTTAACTACAAACGCTTATTTAGTAAGCGTAAGTATTCGAAAACGATTATTTTAATAATTTGACCATTAAAAGCAAGAACACACGCCAACGAAAACCATCTTTTCGGATCACAATTATCATTTATAATAAATTAACGTTGAAAAATTATAAAAAAAATAAAAATAAAAAATATATCACAATATTGCGGCTCGATGTTTTTGATTTTTTTTTTCTTTAAGATATTACGTTTTTGTAAAAAAATAAAAAATTACTAGTCTGAATATTATTCTTGTCGGTTCTCAAACTCAATGTCCGTTTTCGCGTTCTGACAAGGTAATTCCGGTGGGAATTAATTTCACAGATTTCAGGATTTTGTCAATGACATTTCGATATCGTATATAACGAATATGCACGATGAGAATATAAAGCTCAAATGCATTTAATCAAGCTGAGTTTTGAAATATATTATTATTGTAATACTATGATTTATAAATGGTTTCTAGATGTTAATTCCAATATTAATAGGTACTTCGATCATAATATTTTCATAAAAAAACATTATTGGTCTATACCTCATAAGGTAAAATAAATGTTTTAGTTCAAGATTTATAATCAACTTAATATTTTGTTCAAATAATTTATACTTTAAATTCTCCTTAAACCTCCACTTTATGTACACAAATAATAATAACATAACTTGTCAAAAAAATGGTTGAGCTGATAGTTGGAAACTCTACGAGCATTACAAAGAAAACCAAGATATATCTAAGTGCTGTATCTTACCAAAAAAATACACATTAATCCGAATGAAGATGGAAAAAAATTAAAAATATAAATTGAATTGTATTTATATTCATCTTAAACTACATTCAACTAAACCACTTTATTAACTCAATGAAAAATACATTGCTAAATAAATAAAACAAATCAATCAAATTATAAAAGTTAGTTATCTGTTCCACTCATCCCGCCACTTGATATACACACCATGTAATAAATAAACATATACATTTTAAATAACGTACGCGTATAGTAATATATTTAATGCCTTATAAAATACAATATTTTTAATTTATGACTTTTCAAATATGCACTTAATCCTAATTCCCCCGCGATTTTTACGTCATAAAAATTCAACGTAAAATTTACCACGTGTAAATATAGTAGGTATCTTTAGTTTAAAAATAATCAAACTATATCAAAGCTTTGTCTCTTTGACTTATTCCATAGATATTTTAATTTAATATTAGCCGAGTGATCTTTTATTCATCAATTCATCATTACATTTTACTGTTTCAAAATAATACATTATGGCTTCTCTATTGCCTATAATAAATATTGCTATTATAGGTACCTACCTATTTTGATTTTTCAGAATATGCTATTGCAGATGACCTTATGTAGCCAACATTTTTACTTATTCAATCATTTTAATGGATGAAATACCGCTGTCCGAGAGCACATAAGCATTTTAAGTATTAAAAAAACTAATACAATTAAATCATCATAAATTCTAAAATCTGGTTTAAAATTTGTGTTAATTTAATTATCATCATATTATAATGAATCTTTCCATTCTTGTGAATGCACATCATGTTTAGGGAGATTAACTTTTCCGTGACTACAACAAATGTCCCTTTTTTATAATCAAGAAACTAAAAAATACGTTGTATACAATTTTTTTTCATATCACCAATATCTAAAAATTCAGGTACATCTTTTTATTCTTTATTTAATTTTTGTTTCTTTGATTACTTACTATTTTCGCGGTTTTGTTTTTTATTTTCTCTTATGTTTTCTATTTGTACATTTTGTATATTTTTCTTCTTTTGTATGACGTGTGCTCTTCATATGATATCTGAAGTCTATTGCTATCCATCTTAAAATATATAAAAAGAATAATATTGGTTGCCATTTATTTGATCAAAATATTTTCAAAGCTTTTTTGTATGATAAAGATGTTTGCTTTTTTTTTATTTAATTTGTGAATGAAATATCCATATCCAGCTATTTTAGAAGGTGTGGTAGAGAGAGTGATTAACCAAAAACTATAAGATTATTACAAATAAAAAAGTAAACAGAAAGCTACTAATAAACTAAAACAATCTCACGACTGGCATCACATATTTTATAAATTATTTGTATAATATATTATTTTCTTCGTGATGCTTTAGAAAAAAAAATATTTATACGTATACTGTGACACGCTAGCCAAAAATTAATATTTTCGATTAACACTCATCAAATATAAAAAAACGAATCCATCATTCCTGCGCTAGGTCGTCTGATATACAGAAATATAATAACACGTCAACGTATCGGCGTATCGTAGGAACGTACAACGCGTGCACATAACGTGAAACTTTAGCTCCTGTTCAAATATTTCGAAACGTTGCGGCGGTTGTACACGCACCTTTCCCGAGTCAGTCATCCGATTATGAAATCGGACTTTTGGCTACGGAAACCGCGTGCTCGCGCTGCCCCCTGGCGCCCGTCCAAAATCCCAAACATCCCCCACCCTTCAACCGTCACCACTGACCTCCCTCACGGGTGAAGGTATTCATAAATTCTTCGTTGATACATTTACGTTTTCGAACTGCACCACCCTCTCCATATCCCTTCCACCGATCTTTTCCCAACGGTTACGAAATAAGTATAAAATATATACACCTATAAACCTATAGGTATACCAGACCCCGAGACTTCTAAAAGTATTGCGATGCGTACGAATAGTTTGTTATCTGCATGGTGCGGTTACAATGTATGTATATGTGTGTGTGTGTGTGTGTGTGTGTGTTTTATTATACGTTGGCGGGCGGGCGAGGCGAAGATGTGATCCGTGGTGATGAGCTGTACGCGGGGAGAGATGAAACACGCCGATTTTATCGGACTACCGCAACCGCGCGTTATACCGCACCCATACACCAGCCACTATATATTATAGGCATATATACCTACGACGGCGCATACCTATATATAAGAGCCGTGTAAAAATATATACATGGTTGGTTTGCCGTCGCTCGGACGACATTCGTTCGATTTATGGTCAGCTCTCTGCACTGTCTCTCATTCTCTGTCACTCACTCTCTCTCACTCTCTCTCTCTCTCTCTCTCTCTCTCTCTCTCTCTCTCTCTCTCTCCCTCGTTTTCTTTTTTCTCTTTGTATTTGTGTTTCTCTCGTCTCTGATGTAGCAGTCGTTTGCTCGTTATTTTTAGAGTTTTTTTTCTACCCTGTCTTCTTTTCACCAGCACCTTTTATTATGCGTTCGTGAAGCCTCGTTTTTATTTACGTCCTCGGTGCCGTCGCAAAATAACCATCGAGACGATGTACGTTCTTCGACAGCTGCTCTAAAGTTGCTTCTTTGTACGCAAGAGATATATAATATCAAACGAACAGAGGTCTTCTTGTATCGCTCGATTTAAACTCTAAAAAAACTTTAGCATGACACTAACGACGTAAAACTCAAATTTTAAATTGTGAAAACCAGTGTTAGAAAAAACAACTTGCGGATGATAATTAAAGCTTACAAGAAATACATCAGCCATAATTGATTGGTTACATATATTGTTTATATGTTTATACATATAACAATATGCATTTATATAATATTGCATTGTATTCAAATAGTTAATGTAAAATTAAGTACAATTAAATCAAATTGTTTATACTAGTATTACCACAAAAACATATAACAGCTATAATTATTATTATTTACCAAAATATGGGCACTATATTATACAACAAATATTGAAATACAATAACTTTAAAATGAACCAAAATCCGAAACCCATTTAATACAAGTCTCCCAGCTGTCATCCAAAATCATACTTTATATCGAATTGAGTGGGTTAAAAAATAGTTAGGTACCTAAGGGCTAAGTAATCTTGTATACAATTAATTCTACAAGTCATCAAATTATCGTTATATCTATTGACTATTTCAATACATTCTTTTTATTAAGATATTGCTCACTTCAATCATTTTTTGTGATTTTTAGCATGTTAATTGTATACTATAATTAAAACCGTGTTTCGGATAATTGTTTAATAAGTCACTAAAATTGCATAATCAATAATTATAATTACGTTTCTTTTTCTTAACATTATCATTTTGTTTCCTGAACCGAATACTGAATCTAACTTTTGCGAAAAACCTTAAATTAATATCGAAAATAGATAAGTATGGCGGTCACATCTGTGTTTTGTAAGCACACTCTCGGAAATCGGAAATCGAGATAAGACTCAGTACTTATGCGAAAAGCCATCGAGACCGCCGAAACGACGGAAAACAGCGACTTTCGTCGAAAGTGGGACATCATAATATAATATACACACGGACAAACTCACACTCACAAGCACGTTCCCGAAGGAGATCGGGGAAACTCTCCCGAAATGTTTCATCTTTGAATACCTAACTCTATACGACCGTGCGCCATCTTTTTCCGGATTACCGTGGTTGGCCATTATCGGCATTAACTTATTTCGGTCGACTGAATGACTACAAAAGTGACGTATCCTCGAAGGGCTACTATAAATACCTACAATATTATCGCGCTCGCCGCGGAATGATCCAATTTCGGTGCGCCAAAAGTTCGAAGACAAAATCCGATAAACTAAGCGCGTATATCGTATAGCAGTGCACAATATCCGCTGACTATTATATACGATATCGTGTTCCGGCGGCGTACGAACAACCGATCAAATACCTAGGTGGGAGATCGTTCGGATCACATATATAATATAAGGTTAGAGTACACAAAATACATATAATCTGTGATAACATGTGTAAGCACGTTGTATGCTACTGACTGCTTTTACGGTTGTTTTTTTTTTCCGCTTCTTCGAAGATCGAATAATGCATTATACCAACCATAACGATAAAAATAATCGCGTTTAATGGGCGATAATATAAAACATAAACATTTATAAAATAAAAACAATAACGATTTCAAGACCGGCTTGGCGTTCGTTTTGCACGAATATCGTCAGAAATCGTGCGAAAACATTACGGCCGTTTCCCAGCACTATACTATTATATATATATATTATCACTTGAATAGTTCAGACCGCTGCGTGCCGTCCAAAGTACCAGAAAATCCTAAAAAATACCTCTTTGAAGTACCTACGTAAGTGCCTGATTTTCAATCTTCAGGAGAACTTCAGTGAGGGAACTTTCGAGATTTTGTTTTACGTCAACCAAAAAACCTATTCCGATTATATGACTCGTAAAACACATCATAAGAAAATTGACACTCGAGAATCTAATGAGTACAGTAACCTATACAGTGTGCTGTGATATGTTTTATCTCTCGAACATCAAACACGGTTTTAATTTACGCAGCAAACTGATATTTCTCAAACAACATACATGAAACAATATACATAATATAATTTACGGTTTCACATAACTATTATATTATTTTATTGATGTAAAAGCAATTCATTATTACACACGATTGGTTTTAACGTCATGTCAAGTGATTCTCGTCAATATTCATTGTTATTTTTTGTTTAAAACGTTGTTTCGAGAAATAAAAAAGGTGAATACTAAGGGTGTCTAAAATAATACATCTTACACTTAATATTTTCACGGATGTCTTTTTAGTACGGTTAAAAATGAAAAATCGGTTTTATTTGATATGCAATAAATTATTGAAGCTGTTTCCCCTAAAATCCAAATAATCAAATCAAACACTACGATATGTACGTGTTACTTTTAAACTTTTTTCACGGTCGTAGGTATTTAATCAAAGTATAATATAATAGTGTAATGCAAAAGAAATTAAAAAAGAAATCGTGTTTGTAATATTATGCATAAAAGTACTTTAACATGTACGAACAGTTATCGAAATTTTCAATAAAAATATTCGAAAGTTTATTTTTATTATAATAGTAAGTTCCCGTAGCAGTTTATGCTTCAGAGTGGAAAATGAAACCTTAGAAAATATGATTTCGAACGAGGAGAACGTTTTGATTTAAAAACTTTTTACGTGTACACTATATACAGCTTCGTGTAAATAGAGGAGATATTATTTAGGGCACAAATATGCAAGAATTGCAATACGTATGTATTACTATTTATATTAATAGACTAAGTTTTTTTTTTTTTAAATAGACACCACAGTAATCTGTATACACATATTATATGATTTATATTTACATCGATCGATTGTTTTGAGTAATCATTTCGCGATAACATTTGTTGACTTGAATGAAATTGACACAAACTATCTAGTTTTTTACTGTCCGATTATAAATTAATTGTAGGTACCTAATCAAACTTGTATTTTAGTGTATAATATATTTTTTCCACAAACGTTTTTAACGAATTAACTAAAAAAATAATATAAAATAACGAAAAGTGTTGATATTCTTATTCCGGTATTAAGATATATTCCATATATTTGTCATTTTATTTATTGTTATAATATAAACTTTATAACACCACTTATTAATATTATCTAGACACAGGTAAAGTTAATGATAATTTAAAAGAATGTTTTTTTTTTTTATTAAAAATGTTTATCTTCAATATAATAATTATGTAAATTTAATATATACATAATACCTATGCATAATATTATTTGTTCAAATTAATACATTATGTTCAGGTAATTTACTTAAACTCAGTAAATATAATATAAAATATCTCATTTTAAAATTTTTGGAATAAAATTAATAATTTATCTGACTCTCTCGGAGTAAGTTAGACTGGTAGCTTTAAGTACATAAAAAAAAATGAATAATAAAGGTACTTTATGCACACACGTATTTTGTTTACCTACATTTTATTTAATATAAAATAAACTGATAAAAAAATAGTTTAAAAACAAAATTTTATTTCGTATATTTTTAGAACTGATGCTAATATAGATTAAAAAGAAAAACTAAAATGAAATATGCTTTAGTGTAGCACAGTAATGGCTGTATTATGATGATTGATATATTAAGTTTACTATGAGGAAAAATTATAAATTATAGGTTGTGAAATAAATACATGGCTGCATTAAATCATTACACATTATAACTGATTATGTCACTGAAAACTGAACTTAGATTCGGTCAGGAACTTAGGATTTTTAACAGAATTAATTTTTAACCGTAAATAATGTTAATAGAATATAAAAATATTGCTTATTTCAATTTTTAAATATTTGATTTGTACCACACAGTTATACAAATATAAATTTTAAATTTGTATAGATGTTAAATCTGTCCGATACATGACATTGCAGCTATACAACATAACATAGGTATGTACTATGTATGTATAAATACATAAGTTCTAAAATGCAATCGAAGTTTTTTCATGCAAACGATGTCAAAAAACCACTTTCTTAGAAAAAGGGTATACTTGTAACTACCTAAGCAAGTATATCAAATACATGTTAGAGTATATTATTTGAATAAATCAAATTATTTATATCATACAAATATAATATTTACTGATATGTATAACACTTAAATTTGTATAATGATTATGGTTCAAGGAAATATGTTTTATGTGCCATTCAGAAACAGAATAGTTTTCTAAAAATATAATTTCACATACAAATTCAATTTTAAACGAATTATTGTACATTAAAAAATTCTCAGAAAATGTTTAGCATAATATTTAAAATATGTAAAAAGTTCATAACAATGAAAATTAGTAAAAAATATTATTTTTCAAACTTTATACTTTGCTTTTTCTTCTTAGTTTTTTAAAAACAATACAACCCTTCGAGATAAGCATAAAAAAAAATCTACCTCCATAGTATGTGGCACATACTAATCTATCCTTTTAGATGAACTTCACGTCTACAGAAAACTAAACCGAAACACCGTGACGCCGTGACGCCGACCACATAGTAGCGATTAATGCTTACGGTGCGAATCAGTTTTCACCGACGCTCGATCTCAACATGCATACCACGAATACTTGTCGATAAAATAAATTAGCGTTCATTAAACTATTTGATTTCGCTTTACCGTCTCTGACGTTACGTTCATGTGTTTGATAACACTGTATAGCTAGGTAATAGATAATAATGCAAACAATATCGACGAAATATAAATTAGTTAAATATTTCCGTCTTAAAATTAATATTTCAATAAATATGTACTATTATGATTTGTTTAAAAATATTATTTTTATTTTAATAACGCGTAAATCGATTATAAGTTTAAAAATAAAATATAAACACTATTACCTAAGTATAATATTATATTTTAATATATTATACTCAAAAACAATAATAAGCTATTACAATAAATGTAACTAATATAGGAATAAGATATTAAAAACAAAAGAAAAAGAAGTGCAAGAGTTTTTTTTTCAGAGAATTAACGAGTAATATTTCCATTCCTTATCTTCTACACCGCTTAAAAAATAGTTTGTTTAAGTACATGTAAGCAAGTTCGATAAACGATAAAACTACCTTTGTGCCTTAATAGCGTTGCACTGTAATGATGTTGATGTATTAAATTTATTACAAAAGTGTACTAGGAAGTATAACAAATAAATATAAACAGTAACACAGAATAGAACAAATCACAAACAAGATGGGTGAGAGTTTTATAGTTTCATTCTGATGATGAAATAATTATATGTTTTATATTCATAAGTTTTCGATCATATGATGGCAGACGTGGAGAAATAATATGCTAATTATCTTATTTTATTCAATTATTAATGAATTTATATTAATAAAGAGAGAGCATCTCATAAAATAAAATAAAATAAAATAAAATAACTTTATGAAAATAAATGTAATTATGAGTGAATATATAAGTGTGTGTGTGTGTGTGTGTGTGTGTGTGTGTGTGTGTGTGTGTGTGTGTGTGTGATTATTATAAATTAAGAGGACGCTACACGTGTATAATTTCGTCTGTGAAAACCGTTTCGCGAGGGAAAGACCGAGAAAACATGTACTCTGTAGTCATAACTAAGAAACGAAATGCTCACCACGGAATAAGGAAAACATTGACTGTGCGACGTTGTTTTAAATTTTTTGATATCACTAATACAAAAAAAGTTATTATTGTTTCAAAATCCATTATTTTTGCGTTTTTCAAACTCAAATAACTTTTTTTTTCAGATCTGGTAACAAAAAAAATAAAAACAACGTTGCACAGAAAAAATTCCCGTTTTTCTTTGGTGAGAATTTTGTTTCTTAATTATTATTACTGTAGCCTTCTCGGTTCCCTCGCGAAAGACTTTTTACGTCAATATTTCAATTTTTTCGAATATGTATGCATGGAAAACGTTATGAATAAAAAGATAGACGGATCGATAGACTGAGAGACTAAGGGACCAACGTGTTTTTAATTTATAAAGCCTTTTTAAAAGGAAGTAAAAGTCAAGGTCTCATGGACTATTTATGTTATTATCTTGTGAACGGTGAACTGCGAATAGTAACAATAAATAATAACAGTGAACACTGAATAGATTAGTAAATTTGTGATTATAAGTATTTTAGATTATTTGTTAAGCTTAGGTATTTCTTTTTTTCTTAAAATAGACAAACAACACTAATAAGATTAGTGAATATTATACATTTTTATATATTTACTAATTTGTTTTTATATATTTTAAATATTATCAATTAATTATATTACAAAGAATATAATATACTATTATTATATCGGTATGCGTATACAAAATATGGATGGAGGAGCGTTAATA
Source organism: Schizaphis graminum (assembly GCA_020882235.1). Classification (NCBI taxonomy): domain Eukaryota; kingdom Metazoa; phylum Arthropoda; class Insecta; order Hemiptera; family Aphididae; genus Schizaphis; species Schizaphis graminum. The sequence continues at coordinate 11,761,422 of CM037032.1, forward strand.
TAGAACACTATCCCGACGACAAATGTTGAATTTTTCACAAGGTAAATATTTGTTTTATTAGTTATTATAATATCATTGTTGCATTATCCAAACGAGGATTATATTATTATTACATTGATATATGCATTGTCAATAATATTTATTAATAATGTTCTATTATTATAATTCACGAAAAAAAAAAAATTATAATATTATTACGTAAATTTACATTCTATAAATTCTACAAACGTTGCAGTACATCGTGTGGTACAATTATAACAGCAGTTTGGTGAATTTTAACAGTCAATCAAAATTAATCGACGGCTTCAATAATAACCTTTATAAAGTCTATGCACGCGACAGTACTACGGCAATTTTTGTACTTCAAGTTTATGAAGTACGAGAAAAACAACTATCAACAGTAACAAGCGACTATTTTGCTTATATTTTTACCAATATTGATGATAATTTTAGTGCGATTCATTGTCTTGGAGAACCTTTTCTCTCTGTATACACGCACAACCATCCACACTTTTAAAATGTTAAAGGTTGCTTAATATATATTAATGCATTTAAAAATAATTTATCGCCATTTGGTATCTTAAAGATAATGTTGTACCAGTGTAGAATTTGAAATTGTTTACCTCATTTTCAAAGTGTTGTTGGTTATAGTTGAATTTCAGATTTTTGCTATTGACTATAACAATATATTTATAATATTATAATAATTTTCTTGCTAAATATGGCTGTTTTCGATCTGATTACCATGCGTTGTTTGATGTAATTTAATGTTAGCAAAAAAATGTTTTTGATTATAAGTTTGACGGCTTACTCCATTGCCTCGTTGGTTTATTATAAGTGTATATTATTTAAAATAAAATAATTATACACTATATATTGGGTTTGATAATAGTCTATACCTACATAATTTATGGTGACAATTGAAAAAATTTTTATATTAATTTTGTGGCATAAACTACGTAATATTATTTAGATTTATCTATATATTAGTATATTACCAAAACTACTAAAGTAACTAAACAAAAATAATTAACCAAGAAAGATCATTATTGGATCTATGCATGTTTAAGACTATCATGGTTATATTATATTTCAAGTATTAATTAGCTTATGATGAGATAGCTTTAATAAATTCACATTCGAGTGGAGGATAGAAAGGATCGGCTTTGCTCCGCCCCAATTATTCTAGATTAAACTTTACAAGAATGTTTTTGTACAATGTTATAAAAACTTATTGATATAACTTCATAAGAAAAGATAATTTTATAAAGTAATAAACTAGGTATGAAATTATTAATTTTGTGGCCCAATAATTTTGTCGAAATATTATAAGAACATTACATAATTTTTGTGAAACAAGTATATACATTGTACATGAATTATCTTCATAAAGCAAAATATATATTAATCTATTAAAAATATTCCTATAATATTTTATTAACATTAGATTTGTGTTTGGAATATATTATGCATAATTATAATATAAAATTGTATTAATATATTAATATTATATTTATATAATATAAGCTTTACAATAATACCACAACATCTTCGTCGTGACTCACAAAGACCACCGTGATGCACAATATTTTGTATTTAAGTTATAAAATCATGCCTACTTTCATATTTAGTTTGTGGAGTCGAATTTGATTTTACCACGTGGGCTTAGACGAACCCACAATTGAATTGATCGAATCGGGATGACTGAAGTATTATATACAGATATATTATGATTGCAAGACAATATGTTTTAAAATAATATCCTTTGATGTTATCGCGCACTATATAAAGTATTTCAACTATACTTGCCAACTACCAAGTGAGTCGCGGTGCTCTCCAACTATTTTACCATGGTAAATAGATGCAGTGATGACAGTTGATAATAATACTTGTGTATTATAGTATGAAAAACCTAACATATACGTATAAGCTATCTGAAAAGGTTGTATTCTGCAACAAAGTTATTTTTTTATTACACAACCATAACTCCGTGTGTTAAGTAATTAAAATAAAAAATGTAACATAGTTATGGTACATCTAAATTAATTTGTTTGATTGTTAAACACGGTAAACTCTTCACTTTACTAGGATATATTCACCACAGCGATTCGGAATCTCAAGCGTGCAAATTATTTTCATTGTAACGCTGTGCATAAAGACACTCTATAAGTCTTCGACGTACGCTATAATATACGAGTACCTACATTCTTGTCTAAAATCACACATGAATTTACGAAAAATTTCGTGATATTTTTCAGAGTTTCTATAGGTTTTTGAAAATTGTGATTTTATTTAACTTTTTTTTTTATATAATATAAAATATTATGTATAAAATACAACGGATGATAATATGAAATGAATATTAGTTACTAATATTAAATCAATTTTTTCTTTTGGTATGCATAATATCTCATAATTTTTAATAACAAAAGAGAAAAAAAATTAGATTTTTTCAATATTAAATAATAAGCATTTTTATTTGTCTTCACTTTTAACTTTGAGTGATATAATTTATTATGCACAGTAAACATTATAATCATTAAATTAGAAATTTTGGAAATAAAAATAATATAATTATTACAATAATAATAATAATATTTACCATCAAGCAATAAATATTATCTGTACGATGGACGGACAGATCAATAAAATAATGTTAGTTCCAAAACAGCTAAAAATTTCGGTAACTTTATTATTACGTCGTAAAGTCACGGTTTTCGAAGAAACAATAATTATTGTACTGAGTGTAATACGCGTTGTTTTTATAGATATTTTAGGTTTCCATCGTTCGTTGTATTATTAAGCGTATAGTGTCGTCGTCTCTGCAGCGGAGATAAATATATAATAAGGACATAAGTTATTGTTTATCACTCTGACCAACTTGCCACGATCGATGGAAAAAGTTTTCACGTACCTACGCAATGCCCGACTACGTTGGTGTTTTGTTATGGAAAGTCATAATATTTTATCGGTATATGTGGTTATAATATAGTAATAATAATAACGACAGTGCTAATATTGTTATTATTTATATTGTCGTCACTATTACGGTGATGAACAGCTCCTTTTGACCATAAAATAATAATAATTAGTAACAATATATTATTATTATAATAGTATAACGATGATGATGTCAGAGTGCGTATTTCGGATACAAATTTTCGTTTAATTGAAAAATATCACAAAGTTTGGTTGATTCCGTCCGTCGTTGTCACAAAAGCAAGTATTTCGGCAATTTCTATCCTACTATTTTATATTCATAATTCATATTACACGCTACATGGTCCATTCACACACAAGTATCTACTTACATCTGTGTAGACGACATAATATTACATTATTCGGCCAACCAGCGTTTAAAACTTTTAGGCCACCGTACGTGCGATTTGGATTCGCTTGTCAACGAAAAGAAAACTTTTGAGTTAATTACACCCGAGTCGTTAGAAATCAAAGGTAAAATGTTATAATTGTTATTATTATTATTATTATTATTATTATTATTTTAATTTCACCGACATTGAGCGAAAAACTATAGTAATAAGTACTTACAATAATTAATTATTATATACATAATATAACCGAAGTTTTCATACGATATATCTCGAAGTGTTCCAGAAACTAATCCCCGGAACAAACTCCACAGTATTTGTTTTATATTTTAATTTTTTATAGCCAATTAAAATATTATAATACGACCAATGATCATATAAAAGTATTTACTCAATCGAATTAAAAGAAATTAATGATATGCACATATCTTTATATACACACATTTTGTGTACTACGGATATATCCGCGATGTACTCAACCGCAATTTATTATGATCAATGGGTGTGATTGTGTCTCGATCATAAGATACGATAGTTTTTATCCCGATTAATGACTTCAATATAACTTCTTTATTATATTCAGGGCCGTGAAATTATTTTTATTAACCGATTAATCGATTGAAAAAAATGCAACGCTGGCCGGAACAGTTATGTTAAAGTTGATATTTCGAAAATATCATCTATACACAAAATCAGAAAACCAAACATATTATTTATTTTCACGCTGAATGTTAAGCATTTGGCGATCGAATTTAACAGAGATGCATTTTAAATGCATTCAGATGTACCTATATTATAGTTGATTACAACCTGCACGATTAAATAAATAATATAATACTGAACAATTTGATTTTTATTTTAATTTCAGATTTAAATATTTGCATGTATATAATCGTAACACATTGAATTATCATACGGGCTATCAATTTAAAAAAAAAATGTATTAAATAATTCCGTACGTTATTTTTTATTTTCGTTAACAATCTTTAATGTTCGTTTTCCTTTCACTCCGGAGTACATATAATACGTCGGCAATTTTGTATTTCTCTCGAATCGAGTATCGCGGCGACTCGAGGCCGCGAGAAATAACCATATGTTCGTTTGTTGTCGCCGCCGCCGCCGGGTCACAGCGTACGAATGAATGGTGGACCGCGTAAACGAAAGGGCGGCCGATGGTGTCACGAGGGCACGTTCCGGTCGCGACAATCGAGTCGCTCATCTCGTGTGTCCATACACGTGTGAATCCGCTCCTTTTGCGACGGACGGGGATAGGGCGGTCGGTCGGTTTCCGCGCAAAGGCATATACTTGGCGAGTCGGACGGACAGAACTGCGGTGTATACCTCCTATTCGTCCGCAGTATGTGTGCGCGCTCCCGTGTTATTTATTACACAAGAAGTCCGTTCGAATTCGGCCGGCACTCGTTGTCGGAAAAGTAATTCACCGTGCGCACGGCACACACCCGAGAGCGTACACAATGTACAGTGTCTGTTGCGCGAGGCGGTCATAAATGAAAAAAAAAAATAGAGGTAGAGGAAAATGAAAACATTTCGACCGAAGATTTTTCGGCGGAATATTTTACCGTCGAGTGGCACGACCGCGTGGAAAACGGTTGAGTGTTCGACGACAATGCGATAATAATAATTATTATCAAGCCATACCTATCGATTGTTCGTTGTTCGAGAAGAAAATATCACAACCATTTCAGTTTAAACGTCTTTTAGCATACGCATTGTCACGGTGTCGCGCGACAGTCGTATTGTCGGATATCGATGTGTATAACGTCATTAATGGGTTTTTAGTGAAACCACGGGTGTATCAAACAGTACTTCTAATTTTACTATTTCAATATTTATAAAGAAAGAAACTTGATATAAGTCATGACTGAAATTGACTATAGCTTTATTTTATTTTCTAAAATTTAAATATATGATTCATACATTTATACTCTACTACAGTAAGATACTTTATTTTGGTTTTAAATGTAAGTTTTCATGTATATTTTTGTTGTTTGTTTTGGTTGAAATTTTATAAACTATAAGGTTACACAAATCATACAATTCATTTCAAATAAAATAATAAAGTATAGAGAGTGAAGGTTTTATATGACTGTTTTTCAAGCAATAACAATAATAAGAAGTGACCGAAATAAAAAAAAAAAAAAAAAAAATGTTTAAATTTATTAACCTAAAAGGAATCTGCAAGAACTAGAAAACCTCTAATTCAAACGATCGGTTGCGATGTTCGATTTAGTTTCAATTCCAACAATTCTATAGCGAGTTCAAGTTTTACGAAAATGTATTACTACATACCATATAATTGTCGTGGATATGTGTTTTATTTACAAGTGTATTTCTGTTTGCAGTAATTTAAATTTTTAAAACATGAATGAAATTTTGGACCACATCCAATACATAAATAAGTGTATTATGTAAAACGTTGCCAACCAGAGCTACCAGGCTTTCGTGAACGTAGTTTACCGCGGATAAGTATTGTAATAATTTTAGAAATTACCTATATTTCGTTGGAAAACGGCCAAATAATAGTTTTGAATAAATATACCTACTAACGATTACGATTTGTTTTCTACACGAACAGGTTTACAATTATGTGCAAATTATCAAACAGTTTTACGACAGAAGTTAAATTTCATAATATTGATTTTATATCATTCGGTGTTTGCGCAAACGGTCCAATTAACTAAAAAAAATAGAGCAGAATTTTTTTGTGACTTGGGCAAATTTCTTTCGCTTAAGTGTCTAAGTAAAAATATTTTAATGCATTTTTTAATTAATCGGGAAAACTCTTATGGCGGGAACGGTAGAGTTAACTTTACTTACATAGTAACATTTTTGTACAGTTTTTTACGTTAGATTTCGTGTATGGTACATGTAGTATTTTTACACTTCATAATAATGGTACAAAATCAATACATTTTCCTGGAGACCCGATATAATGTTTATGACGGGTTTCATAAAATTTATGACTACAGTTTATAATATAAAAATTACTATATGAATTTGATTAATTCACCAATTTAACTAAACGCAACTCAATAATTTCACAGCGGTTCAATGTCCATCATAATAATGCGTATGCAATTATATTTATATTAATGATATTAATTGTATTTTATAGTATACTATATACTATACTAATAATAACAAATTTTAAAAATGTATTATGTCCACGTTTTTTTGATTAAAATAAATTATAATATTCTCAGAAATATATTTCGAAGACGAGTAAATTGGAAATTACATTCTGACGGTAAACTTGAATACTTTGTTTAATACTGTATGTTTTTACTTGGTGCTTAATATTTTGTTTTTATTTTTGTGAGAGAAATGAAAGGTGAAATAAAAAAAAACGTACACAGATAATATTATTTTATAATAATTTTCGTTGACATTTCATTTAAGTGTAATGGCATAAGAATGTACGAATCATTCATTCCATCGGTTGTGTTGTTAGAAAATAAAAAATGAGACTTCGTTTATTATTATTATTATCTTAGATACACCGAGTCAATTTTCTAATCGGTATTGAAAAATAAAAGTTATTCTTAACAAACATACTTAGTACGCATCAAGAATTAAGATAATAATAATAATTATTATTATTATTATTATTAGGTGTCTTAATTATTGGTGGCGTGCATCAGGATAATATTTAAATTTAGTAACACAATATACACATTTCAGTTGTTGATTTTATGGCAAATTTTAATCATTTGAATGCTATTATAAAATGAATAATTTTAAAATTGTATATTCTAAGAAAGTATTGTAATAATAATAATACGTCATATTTTAATGTATTTCCAATAATATTATATTGGAATTGTTATGAATGACAATAGTGACATCGTAAGAATATAAACATTAAAAATGTTTTCTTTTTTTTTTGTGTGACTGGTATATCATTATTATAAAACTATAGTAGTTGTATTCGTTATTATAAACAAATAAATTAATTTTAAACTAAAAATTGTAAAAACTTTTTCGCTGATTATATTAAAAAAATATAATAAATACGAATCAAAGTATTAAAATATTTCGTATCGTCATCAAATATTAAAATTATTATTGAAATGGAATTTTATAATTTAATTATTTGTAAAATAAAATAAAATATAAAATTTAACAGTTTAATATTGTATGCACGTTGTAAGTATCACATTTTGATATTTATTGTCTTTTATTGAAACGGTAATTCATAATATTATTTCGGCCGACATAGCCGAAAATATTTTTTTTTCATTTTATACGAACACAGCAAGTTGATCACTGATATCAACTGATAGTAATTTTTGATGGCTTGAAAGGGAACAAGTAGCTGCATGTATAAACAAAATATTATAGTGGTTATAATACCCCACAACATTGCTTACAGTGTGGTTCTAAACGAACAATAAACATAAAATTTCAAAAAGTGTTTACGTTTATTAAATTATTAAGTTTTTATACACATTTTGAAGTGATCATACATTTTTAGTAAAATATTTTCACGGAAAATTTGATGTATAAAATCGAATTTTGAATGGTTAGTTAATTAATAATAAATATATAAGTTTTTATGAGTCGTTTGGAGTGGCAAAGGTGTGTCGTATACATTCACCATAAATCATTGATCCACAACTCCTCTCATCAAAACTTTACATGATATATATTTTTATCGTAACTAGAATGATTGAGTACTCGTTTGGAATTGTATTCTAACCATAAAAATTCTCACAAAAATATTCTGTTATGATAAGTACAATTAAAAATCTATAGGTATTATTATCGGCATTAAAAAAATAAATTATATGTATATAATATATAACTTGAAAAAATATAATAATACAAAATTATATTTTAAAAATTTAGTTTCGAAATGATTTAAAAATTTAAACTATATCTGAAAAAAGTTTAAAAACGTTAATACTTTGTGATATAATGAATGTTTTCTGTTAAATTAATCACCCTTTATAAATTGTTTTTAGTCATTGGTGCGACAAAGCGGATCGTCTTGTCCATCAACAAAACCAATACGATTCACAGTGACTGCATCGTCCAAATTTCATAATATATTTTGTAATTATACTCGTACCTCACTATGCGTGGTGACAGTATATTGCATAAATTATGCATGTGTTAAGGCATAGTAAAATTAATAAATTATGATATTCAAACTACTATAGCAGAGTTTTGATCACTTATTAATTATTATTTTGCAATTTTTATTTTTTATTTTTATTTTATGATGAATAGTATACTGTGTATTAAAATAACTACCTACTGTATACCGTTAGTCAAATGTCAAACACCATAGTCGAACTAAACATAATATGTTCATTGCACTTTAATTTTTAGTTCAAAAACGACAGTGATGAAAATAATAATAATAAGTAATAACACCCAACAGGTAACATAATATGTAATAAAATCTATTAATTAAAATATTTTTTTTTAGATTTAAATTTTTTTCATAGTAACATTATGTTTCTTATTTAATGTAATTTTGCTTATTTAGCAAGGTATATTTCAGTTTATTATCGAAAAAATATTTATTTATTTATTTTTTTAATCGCATATGATCAGTATAAAGTAATAAAATAATTGTAACAGTTGAATTAACTGCATTATAATTATAGAGAAAATAAATAGTATTTTTTCGATTTAAAATATTTTGTTGTATATATCAATCGCTTATTGTTCAATACTTGGACCATAGGCTTTCAATTGTTTTGCTTTCCTTTTAATCCAGCCTTGTTTGTGCTGTAATTTCAGACTAAAAATAATAGAGTATTATTCGTCCGATTTCCAAATGTTCACGTTATCCATCGAAAATAATTTCTATAGCACTATAATATCATATAATACCCGTATTCTGCCATCTACCAGCTTCAATTCAAATAGTAATCGATACAATCAGTTGTAACAATGCTCGAAATTATATTACTTTTTTCTGATAATATATTAACTAGATAATAGACATCCACATACCATCCCAAGAACATAATTATTTAACTAGTTCGGAATTGTGTATAAACAAAATCAATTAGTTGATCCATCTCGAAGATTATATAGAATATGTTAAATTCTTATCATTAATAGTACACATTGTTTTACATAAACAGTCTATCTAAACAATGAAAAGACTTCACTTTCACCCACTATAAGAAAAAAAAATATATTTTATTTTGTTTAACTTATATTTTATAATGTTAATAATATAACAATTATGAACTAATTTTAAAATTAATTATAAGTTAGAAACGTGTATCAAATTAATTATTTTTTAATTTAAAAACATCTACTATATTATGTACTATGTACTAATTTATAAATAACTATAAACATTATATTTCAGTCTGGTCTTTATTGATTTTTTTTTTTTTATAAAATAATTGCCTGAAAAACATAATTATATTATACAAACTTATAATATTATAAAATACACTCATAATAAATTAAATATTAAAACATACAGTATTACAATATTAAAAAAAAATTAAATCACTACTCTTTCATGCAATGTTCATTATTGCTATACTTGAAAGATTATTTTATTATTTTTATCAGTTGGGTTGTGCCAATAACTCGTATAAGTTTCAACTTACAAATTGATTTTTCTTGTATACAATATACTGTATACTATTCATGAATAGTATAACAGCTGTCCTATAGTCATAACTATATTTAATATTATATCCTATAAAAATATCTATACTGAAAATATACTATATAGGCGTCTCTTAAATATCTTTGATGACTTATAGTATTCGATAAACATGAGTTGGACATATTATATTTTTAAGATGGCCAGATAGTTTGATTGAAAATCCGATGTTCTAAAGTCTGTTAACCTTATCGATTTTAATTCACTAAGATTTCTAAATACTCCGGACATTTTCGATCATTGATATTTTTCCCGTTATTTAAACGTTTCGTCAGATAAGGTTTTATGGTAATTACTATAATGTAAAAATAAATAAAATTTACTATACTCAATAATAATCAAAACTGAACACCCACATACGAGTCAGTCCCGTCAAGAACAACTGTCACTATAAACACAATATTATTGTGTGTTGGTAAAACTCTAATATCATATTAAAGTCATTTTAGACGACCTTTTGGCGTTTGATGTTATCATGGAAGTATAGTAATAACTGTATGTTTTGCTTCTACGTTGATTAACACGTTATTATTATTATTATTTGATTTCGTTAAATATATTTTATGTGAGAGGTTTGCGCGATACGAAATAATGTTCATAGCTCCAATATCATATTACGAGTGTTTTGTGCAGTTATCAAACGTTAGGTTCATACATAATAATATGGTCATCACAAGCGATTAACTTCGGCCTCGACTCGAGGAAAAGGAGTTCCGTTTGATAAAATACATATAGCATATCTGTTGTTGTATAATATGTGACCAGCAGTTAAAATAGGTGTTTTCGGTTTGGCGACCGTACTGCAGTTCATTTTTTTATGGACCCGAAACAAACGCGCAACCGGAAACACTCTTCGGGGACCATACGAGTGAAACGCTGTTGAGAGTTTTCGGACGTATACATATATATATATATATATTTACGGTTGAAAGGCAATTCAAAAGTTTGGCAATAACTTTATAATATACTAAACAATCCATGCACATGTCATGTTCAAAAACATTATATCGCACGTTTCTCAGTCAGACGTTCAGGCATTATGCGGTTTCCGTTTTGCACACGATTCACGACGTTTGCGCCGCGTGAATTTTAATATTGAATATAATAATATTATATTATAACATTATCTTTGCGAGTTCCGGTCGTGTTCGCTTCCAGTCAACCAAATTTTGCGACGTGCAGCGTAGGTTAACACATCCCTAAACGAACACTGGCTGTTTGACGTAGATTTTCAAGGATTTAAGCTTTGACAGGTGAGCTTCGAAGATTGTAGATCTTCAGATTCACCTATTAATACGCCATAACAGAATTATTACGGTGCATTCAAATCATATATCGTTAGAAGAATAATTGTTTGAATTCCATGTCATCCTTCTCTTTAAAATGTATTGTCAAAATTGAAAGTATTATTGATACCAATAAGATGTGTAATAATAATATTACACAAAATGACCACGCAACACTATGCTAATAATATACTGTAGATATATCAATAAATCTATAGTAATATGTAGATCGGAAAAAATCTCATAATCAATGGCATCTGATATTCATGTCAAATTGTTCTACATAAATCGTTTTAAATGCTTAATAATATTATAATTGTTACAGTAAAAAAATAATAGGAAATAATAATATTATATGATATTGAATTATTCAAATTATTATTATAACTGTGACGGACGACGAGACGAATAATATTTAATAATATTCAGTAGTTTCGTCGTCAGTACACACTTGATGATTTACACCGGGTTATTGATGCAACTGATTAGACGTATTTCATTAGCACGTGCATTTGTGAAACTCAAAAATATCTTATTATTAATTTATCATACAAATTTGATGGTTATATTATCTTACGTGATTTTCAAACCTATGTTATTTCACAATGGAATAAAAATGTAAAAATAATAATTCTTGAATATAATGCTGCAATGATTATTCCTGATTCCGCGGACTATTTGTTGTGCCGTACTGAAAATTAAAAAAAAAAAACTAATTTCTTTAACTTTTTTAATACAAAAACATTTTGCATGATACGTCTCCGGTGTTAATATATTATTGAGAGATGTCGGTCGGTACGATAACGCGCGCGGCGCAAAAATCGTTTTTCTTCTTTCGTGTATATATAATATATTTAATCCAGAAAAAGTGCGAAATTCCGATTAGTTTTCACGTTCAATTTAATAATCGGAGCCCCGAAGCCCTGTCTGCGCCATATAAAAGCCCGTTTTCGTCCGACCAAGATAAATGCGTTTACGCAAAAGGAGACCACTTTCGTAAAACGACGGACGGCAACGGCGGTGGCGGCGGCGTCGGCACTCGACGGTCCGGGCCAGGGGGGGGGGGGGTTGCGGTTGAAGCGGGCCTACCTGTAAATATTTTCCACCCGCGTCGCACAATAATATTTCCAAGCACACTTGCGCCGATAAACCATTGTGATAAGTGCTCTGAAGGGGTTTTCCTACGATTAATTTTTGCCACACTGACTCGAGTCCACTTTTTTTTTCCACGCGAAATTCTAAACAACACCAACACCCACATCGTTACCGTGTGGCGGCCTACGCGCCTGCACTCCTGCAGATGATAAAAATCCATTTCATCGTCAAAAATCTAAAAGCAAAATGGTTTTCGAGCCCGATGACCGCTGTTGTTTAAAATCACGTGGTTAATATGATATCTATGGCCGAATGATAACGACGGTTTATTTATTTTATGTAATACATTTGTCGATCGAAATAATGTTGAAATGCATAACTTATTAATTTCGAATGGCAAATTGAGAATTCCATCATGCATAATTTATTATCAAATTGTGTTTTTTTTTTTTTAATATTTAATTTTTATTTCGCATCCACCGCGGTAAGTATACCTATATAAAAAAAAAATAATTTTTGAATTAAAATTTCACTAATATTTTACTTATAATATGATAACTTTTTTCTTCTTTTTAAATTTAATAATAAATATGTCTCTGTAAAATGTATTATCTTAATTTATAATTAGTTTGAAATATTTCAAATTCATTTAATTTCTAAGTAAATCGTAACACGAATACTGGATATAGTATACTTATGGATTTTAATTTGAAATCCGTTTGCGTTAAGAAACTTTATAATCTGTGTATAATTATTTATTGAAAGATTAACAAATATGCATTTTTACAGCGTGTTTTTTCATGAATTTATCGTACTGGGTCGTTACCATTAAACAAAAAAAAAAAAGTTATAAATTAAACAACGATGAATATTAATAAATGCAGTTACGAGTCGTCTATTTTCTCTGTTTCGCGTTTATATATTTTTTGTGTAATGGTTATTTGAGTTTATTTGATCATTAACAGTATTTCTTTTATCAATAACGATATTTATATATTTTCATGTTGGAAAAAAAATGTATATATATTAGTCTAATCAAATTTGAATGGAAAAGCTGAAATAATGAAAACTCATACCAAATTTGATTAACTCTAATTAGTGATTACAACAGATCTAAATTAAAATTGTATTTACTATCCAACAATTATTATTTGGTGTCCGGACGTGATGAAAATGCAATTGTTGTATTTGTCGAAAAAATTACAATCGGAAAATTATTATTGGCCATAATTTTTGCATTCGGAATATATAATGCGTTTTATGATGTGTATATAGTATATACAACAGCGACGTCAATACATTTATGGCGATTCAAATTTCCGTTACTATTATCGTAAGAATATTGTGTTGATATTTTGCAGTGGAGCAGAAAATGCTTTTATTCGTGAAATCTTGGTCGTCGACTTAAAATTAAGTATATTTTTTGGGACGGTCTTTTTCTCAGTTTAAGATTCTGCCACGTACAGCCAGGAGTGTATTAGTTTTACAATGACTCTTTTTATCCTTCTTCTTTTATTTATTATATTTTTCCACGAACACATTTTCGAGCAAAATGAAAAACCAAATGTTTCAAGTACTACCTTTGTTATAAAGACATATTTTTATCTAGATTCTAGATGGTACGCCGTACCGCACCATAGAGGATGTTTATCGATTTTCTAGATGTGCTTAAGGAGAAATCAAATCGTCCACACGCACTATCAAAAAACTAGAATAATTCCAAAGAAACAGCAGATCATGAAATACGGTGTCAATTTTCAAATTATTTTATATCACGATATATACGAATTTTATTGATGATATCGTCATACTCTTCGGTACCAGGATTCTTATTTTTGTATAACCGACCGTATTGGTGAGACATTATTAATATAAAAATACAACTACATAATATGTATGTAATACATTTGAATTTTGAGTTAATTGTTATCGTAATCATAAAGTGTGAGTCGTTTAGATGATATTTTGAATGTTTGACGAAAGCTAAACGTAAATATTTAGGGCTGCAGGATGTACATTTAATTCACTTAAACTGTTAAATATAATTATGCCACTTGTGCAGTAAAAAATAAAATTAAAAAATAGTTAACTAATGACTATCATCGTAAAACTATATCAATAGTAAATCTTTTTTCTAAATGTCGTATTATTTATTTATTAAATAAAAGATAAAAAATAAATAAAAAATTTTACCTAAGCATACGACTTTTACAATCAAATAGCATGACGTTCGTCGATCATTCTATGTTGCGTGTTAACGACAATCAGTCTGATAAATGATAAAGTCACGTTATGCATGTGTATGTTTTATTTTAATTTATAATATTTTATTTGATATTGGAGAATACAACACAACACTTATTAGTTATTATAAACATAAAATGTAAAACTATAATAAAAGTGATGTAATAACTCTAACCAAGATTCTAGAATAATACATCTGATTTTTAGTGTTAATTTTAACTCCCTGATGGCCTAGTGTGTCCAGAATATTACCTCGTCAAAAACCAATTCCTATGTGTAATTTTTTCGGGCGTATACCAATTTCCCTCAAAAGTACCTTTTTTGTACCAATTTCTCCTAAACTATCTAAATCAAATGCACCAGTGGCACTCTCATATTATTATACGCATTTGATTATAATACCAATACGTAAATAAAGGAATGTAAATATATGAATAATATAAATTTGTATAATAAAAAATAAATACAATTATTATAAGCGGCGTATTATAATGTAATTGTTAAGCATTAAGATAGTATAAAATAATTTAAATATGATAGGTAGTAAACATTTTAGATACATATAATTAATATTTTGTACTGTATTATATTAATATTATACATTATATTTTGTAATAATGATCAACAGATTTTACAAAATATAATCTGTTATAATTTGTATATGTTATTCATTATTTACATATTTACCTGCCTTATTTGGCGGGTTGATATTATAATCGTATACATATATATATATATATATTCATATTAATATGTGAGGGCAACTGGTACGTTTTTAAAATGCCAAAAACAGCGGTAGAAGGAAATTGGTCGACACCCCGTTAATTTCATTAGTCATTAACAATACTAATGCAATACCTACCTATGATATATGATTATAATATTACTTATACGATATTATGCTCGCGGTATAATATCTATATTGTATATAATAATGTATTTATACTAATTACTAAACGGCATAGCCACAGTATCCGTAGATTACGTCAATATTATTTAATATATAATAGTATTATGTTATTGTGGATTAAAACCGTGACGCACGATACTCCATACCGCAGCTCATTCGCCCACGCGTATGTTATAATACATACGTATCAGATGATAGGTACCAGGCCCGCGACCCCTAACCAACTGATAATTGGGCGATATCGCGGCATGTCGTAAGTTCGTGCATACATTTTACGCGGAACAAACCATTTATTACTCAACGTGGCATTTTGAGTGAGCGGATGTATATGACGTGATGTACGTATAGTCGCAGACTGATGAGAGAGAAAGGAGGGATGGAGCGAGAGACAGAGATTTCGCAGCATCTGGTATGTATAATGACGTGTTGACATTCTGCAAGTAGCTCCGTAACACGCCAAAATCAAAGAGTCTTAACTCTTAGGTACGTACAAATACGATATATACATATTATGTAAGCGCGTGCGTGCGTGCGTGCGTGCGTGCGTGTGTCTGTGTGTACGTTTACCGTTCGACGATCGCACACACTTCAGCGAGCCAAAGTTATTTGGCGACACACTATTATAGTACTTACCCATATAATATAATATAATATTAAGTGATATACGAGCGCAATTGTTTTATCTAACTATAATGTGTACGGGTGATATCGCGGGTCGCACGAGTTGCGATGATAATTAACGCGAACTATTATACCGGTAAACGTTGCAAGACTAGGAAACAAAATTATATTATTATACTTGGACGGCGCGGCGCACCGTTTATGATATTATAACATACGACAAAAATATGAGGGACGAGGGGATGCTACGTGAAATATCATATTTGTTATTTACTTTTTTTTTTTTTTTGCAAAACGGTAAATCTAGTTAATGCTTTGAGGGGTATATAGTATATAGTTTGAGGAGTAAAAAATTCTTCAGTATTTTTCTTAATAATTGTGAACAAATAAAAACAAACATATTTTTTAAATATGTGAGCCAGTTTAAATATTCACAAAATTATTTAAAATCACGAACATTTGATAATTATTAATTGTAGTTTTAAGTTTATAAAATGTTCAAATTATATTATAGCTAAGCCATGACAAAACATGGCAAAGTAATTGTAGGAGTTCTAATTTTATAAGCCAAGAATTACAATTTTAATTATTTGGTTGTAATGCAATAATATTATTCGTGGGGATTAGAAACTTCTACATAAATTATCAAATTCTATAGTACCTAATATCTATATAACATTATATTTTAAAAACACTTAGATTAATTTTAAACTTTTTCCTATTTATACTACCAATCCATTCGCACCGTTCTACGATGTGGTATTAACCCAAAAGTTAATTACAATAATCAATAATACTTTATATAAATAGGTATGCATAAAATGTACAATGCATATTATGTATTATACTTATTAATAATATAATAAAGGCAATGTTTTTGAAAAAAATTGAGTTTATCAAATCACTAATAATTAAGTAAAATACGTTAATAGCAATATAAAAAAGGTAGTAAAGTAGGTACCACGCTGGTGTACGTTGTCGAATGGGTCACTATTATAGTATTATAGGTGTGTTAAATTTGAGTTCAAAAATATATAGTTAAAAATTATTAATATTGATTATAATAATCATCAATTTATAATATCTTTATATTAAATTATTATTATATAATTTAACATTAATAATATAATAAAAAATGACTCAGACTGGAGACGATCTTTCATCCTATATTACTAAGTTTATTTCGTGAAATATGTATAATACAAATATTTGATAAAATAATTTAAGTGATTTTAATATATTTGTTGGTTTTATATTAAACTGCTATGCAAAAATATCTTGTCTACAACAGACTAGTGAGCTCAAAAAATATATTATTATGTGCAATAACGTCACGTGTAATATTTATATTTTCAAAACTAAAAAATTAACTTTTCGTATTAAAAAATAAAAATATGTTTTTACATTCGTATGAGCAAATTGATATCTTGATTGACACGGAGTAACTTCAGTCATGAGTTGCTGAACGTGCGGCTCTGCCTCTTTTTTTACTGATAACAACGTAAAATCGAATTTACATTCAAATGCTGATGATATCTTAAAGCGCATTAAGCTAAAAACGAACGAAAAATTATTACAGGACGGAAGTGTTCCAGCAGGATGAGAAACGATTCTATTTTTTTTCTACCTTACCTAATCTAAAAAAACGCTTCTCAAATCTAAAATTAAGTCTCCAAGTACCTACTTCAAATGTTTTGATTCCTAAACTCAGAAAATACAATGTTCATATTATCTTTTTAATATACAATATACAATATAAATAATAAAATAAGCAATAATATAATAATATCTACTAGTCTCTTTCTAAAAACCCACACAAGTATGGTATTCAATTTAATTTAATTATTTATTTTCGTATTATAGTTTTATTTTTTTTTTTTATATATATAAGTCAACTACATTTAGTTTGATGAGAATTTGTAATCGTTTTTTTTTTCTTAAAATAAGCACTCGGCATCGTAGAGTTGCGAATTCTAACGTTAATTTTTTACCTTGTAAATTTAACGGTTAAAAATATTACTTTTTGTTTTTCAGTACCTAAATTTATTGTTTTACAGTACATTTTTCATTCATAAAAACCACTAACCCTTTTTTGCATTCACATACTTACTCTATATGTGCAGTATACACAATAAATTAATAGCTGAACATTTACTGTACTTGATGATGATTTTAATAGGTACTATAGGTACTTACAAAACGAGAAAAATGTGACAAAAATTCAACCTTCGACGGACACGCTCCACATAATGTCGTTTGTTGTGTGTAGGGTAGTGTGAATTAACGTTCTATACTATAATACCTAATTATTGTTTTTTTCCACTGTTTTCTTTAGTATTTCTTACTTCCTACTTACTTCATTATCATACTAATATTATCATCACTCGATCTCGGGGAATGACTTCTAATTATTATTTAGGAATACATTTTTATGATAAAAATTAAACATACATAGACTATGCCAAAAACTTGACAGTAAAATGTCATTAAAATAATAGTTAGTTACTTTTTTAAAAATTGGTAAACCCTTTTTAAATTAAACTCAGACTTTAAAACCAATTCAGTAAGAGTTTTCTACGGAGTATACAGTAAAAGCGTCGTCAGACCAACTCAAAATGCATTGTCATAATGATAGATTTAACATCTAATATCTCCACGACATTCCGAGAATGACGGAAAATCATTTTCGATATTCTTGTTGATAGTGTTGATACACCGGTGTTCTTACTGTTCTTAGTAAAAAATGACAACCATTTTAACAATAACAGTGGGTTTGTGAAACTTTTTAATTAATTTCGTGTATAATATTGCAGGTGGTATGTTTTTGTCGGATTTATATTATTATGTATATATAGTTGCTGCATTTGATTTTTGAAAAGTTACAATGACGGTTCTAGCTTTTGAAACGAAATCGTATGATATTAGAACCTCTTTTGATTAAAAAACTTGGGACTTGGGCAGTGTTGCGTGGCTTTGTATGTTTAAAGTTTAAAGTGTGAACGTTCTGGGTATAATAATCAACATATCCGTTGAATATCCTGATAAATTACGTTTCGACAACAAAGAAAAAGCACGACTGTTAGTAAACCGTCGTTAAAGCTACAACAGATCACAGCAATGTATTTAATTAGTTATAAATGTGTAATATGTATAAACAATGGTAATACGCCAAGTCTAGTAAAATGTATTGCTTCGCATATAAGTTAGACTATAATACATTATAATATACGGAGGACTGTGAGCGACTATACAATATAGACTTCGATTATAATTTGATATTTTATGACTGAAGCGTGCAACGATAAGAAATACGAGTAATATGACCTGCGATTTAGTCGAAAAACCAGCTCGTTATTATTTGTTCGTATTAAAGTACGGTGTAATGGGCGGTGAATGGGTGATGTATTTGTTGTCTGCAAAAAAACGTCAAAAAACATCGCGCATGTAAATACTGGTTGTAAATAAATTATATAATATAATATATTGCACAAACACTGAAAAATCACTTAAAAATACAAAAAATTTTCAATTTTATTTTTATTATTATTTTATTATGTAGGCCACGGAACAAATGTCAGTCTCAGTGATTATTTATAAACATAATTTAATTCAATATTTTCTCTCTGTACTTGTAGAACTTTATAACAGAAAAAAAGAAATGTATTTCATTTTTTAAACAGTAGCTATCCATTTTCAAAGTTTTTATTTTTAATTCAGTCTAAGAATACGCACAAATTATTTTAATTTTATGATTTTTATATATTAATATATAAGTGTTAAATAACACTATTTCTGTTGAGCACTTAAAAATAAAAATTATACACAAGGGTCGAAACACTTTAAGCACCCCCATTAAAATATTGAGGGTTTATAACATGGTATCATAAATAATAAAAGCTATTAAGTCATATCGTAAAAAAAATATTGATATGAATACAGTTCCCAGCCATATCATACCATTACATTATTTTATACTCAAGCTTTTACCAGAGAAATAATAAGAAACAAAGTTGAAAGTCATAACACTAAAACGTCAAGTAGATCATCACGATATGAGTTCGTTTGATAAATAAACATACATTTTCCAACTATCAATTGTACATATTGCTAATATATCATACCATACGTCTTGCACTGTGACTAAACATAATACTAGCTATTACGGAATATTGTTTATGCATACTGCTTTAAAAAAAAAATAATAAGTAATAAGTGACAAAAGACCCAATCTTGGAAATTATTTTGGCTTAATCGTTAATATTTGGTTGTGTATATATATATATATATATTATCAACTAATGTTAATTTCCTCTCACTAATTAACAAACTTGAACTAAACTCTTCGTGGTTTTAGGTCACGGGGACACGGTTTTTCGCGACGGCGATTATAATAATAATAATAATAATAATAATAATAATTGCTTCGAATTCCGGTGGTTTAATTGATACACTTCCGAGTAAAAAAAAATGTTCACTTCCTGT
This sequence comes from Schizaphis graminum, assembly GCA_020882235.1. Classification (NCBI taxonomy): domain Eukaryota; kingdom Metazoa; phylum Arthropoda; class Insecta; order Hemiptera; family Aphididae; genus Schizaphis; species Schizaphis graminum. The sequence goes on from CM037032.1 coordinate 11,782,053, forward strand.
GGCGCTGGTTGGTATATGCGGTACGTATAATATAATAACAATATATAATATGGCTCGGGTCCAAACGGTTACCGTAATACCGTCCCGCGGTGGCGGTCGACGGCGAATGGTCGGTTCCGACCGGCTCGGCGCAATGCCTCGATGCCAAAAAAAAAAAAAAAATAAAAATAAATTTCAAGTTAATAAACTGAAATGTAACAGAAATAACGGTCGAGTGAAATCAACCAATTAAGTAATGAAATTTGTTCTGATCAATATTTATATAAACATATATATCGATAAGAAAAAAAATCTGTTATTAATTGTTTAAAATTATTATTTTAATATATATCTATATATAGTTTGATTAATTATAAGTGTCAGTTATTATTTCTGCTGTACCCCGTACAACGTCAAGTCCACGCTAACGATGCTGGATTCGGACAATATGATATATTTTATTTTATTTTTTTTATCACACCCGTACAAATTTAACGTTGACGTCATAATATTGTCATAATATTTCATGATACGATTGATACGCAATAAATAATAATAATATAGTATTAACATTCTAATCACGACGACGGTACGAACTACGACTGTTTTCCGCCTATATATTATATCCGAGACGCCATGTTACGAAATCCTGTTTTTTTTTTTTTAATTTAGAATGCACGAAGTTTATCTTATGACATAATATTGTCGGTAATAATAAATATGAATTCAGGTGAGATTTTGATTCCTGCGATTTTTGACGTGGATCGAAGAGACGAAGACATTTGACAACAAAAACAACGCATAACAATCATAATATTACCGAAACGCACGACAATCTCTTCGTTGTTACGCGGGTAGTGCATTGTATTAGTTTGGGTACACTGTATAGGTACGATTTAATATCGTTTGAATAAAAAAATTCAATTTACGTGATAATAACATACTGCATAGGTACTGGTTTTTATAAAACACTGATTCGACTATAGGTGAATTCCATCCGGAAGCGGTGTTTGTTACATGGTACGATGGGAGAACACTGTCGGTCGGCAGTATATATACATATAGCACGTAATACAGAGTCGCGAAACTTTTTAATTAGGTTTCGGGCGCCAAAATCTTGGAGTGGTCTCCGAGGACTTTGGATCCCTCCGGGGAACTATTTGTCAACCCCGAGGCCGGAATTGTTTCCGGGCGACGTGCGACGATTCGCGGGCCACTTTCTCTGGTCTAAAAAGAGCGAAAACCTCGTTTGACGGGCGTGGCGCGTCGGCTTGCCGGTCATTAGTCCGATTCGTCAGGGCCCGGACGTCCGTCCCCGTCGCCGCCGCCGCCGCGCGTCTGATACGCAAAACTCGCCAAAAATTTGAAAACTGCAATTTTTTTTCCCCGCTCAGGACTGACTCGTGGCCCGCAAGCTCGTATACGAACACAGTTAAATCACCCTGCCAGCACCGTCGCCACACTCGCCGCCCACCGTATATATATTATAATATATAGGTAGTTACACGATATTCACATTAGACGGCATTATAATAATATATAGATGATACGCGCATATGTGGGCGCGGTATGTATAGGTAAGTACCCGTCATCATGGTGCCATGCGAACGCGCGGTTTAAACCGCGAAACGTATGGTATATAAATAATGCTAATAATGTATTCTATCAACTGTGTGCCGGCGGTAAATTCTCAGCGCTACAAATAACGGCAACACGCCGAAACGATTGCAGCGAGTGTAATATGTTATATTATTATTATTATTATTATTATATAGGTATATACCGTTTATAATCACTGTGCGTAGGTGCAGTCACAATTAAAACTATAGTTTTAATCATTATTACTATAACAATCGTTATTACTGTGGTCGTTCCTACGCACCAGAACGAAAGTTTATAACAACGAACCGTCGCCGGTTCCAACTGCAAATGTGCCGTTCGGTTTCATAATCCGCGCGCTACCTAACGCGAAAGGTACACAACTTGTCTGATTATTCTGCTACGCGTTTTCGCCGAAGAGGACCGTAGAAAGTTTACTAGATCAACAATAAAATATATTTATTTATGTTTAAACAACGCGATATATCACATTATTTTAGAAATGGAACTCAACGGATATAATAATTTATATTAATTACAGTTATCACTGCTCAGAATCATAACTATAGAACGCAACCTTTTAAAATAAATACCGTATCGCCGAACACTTCGTTTATATAGATAATTATATTTTAATTGAATATTATTTGTAGTCGACTATAATAGATAATCGCCCTGCTGTATAACAGGTTTTAAGTTACCTCAACATTAAGTACTTAAGTCTTTAGTTATTCGTATTATTTTGTTTTTTCTCATTATTTATCAAAAATAATAAAAAAAAAAAGTATAAACAGCTTTGAATTTCGTTATTCTAAAATGTTTAAAAAGATCCAATTTCCAATACTCAAAACTTAGGATCAAAAAAGTATTGAAAACTATTTCTACTATACATGGTGTACATAAACAGACAAAAAACAACATATACATAATAATTGTAGTCAACACATTCATCGCTCCACTTTCAAAATCTAAATTATATGAATAATTATCTATAGAATACTAAAAAGTAAAATGATTTTTTCAATCTATCTTTTAATAAAGCATTTTTGAATTTTTCGTTACAATTTTAATAATTATGCTTTATACAGCTTTATCATTTATACGTTGTAGTATAATTCATAATTTCCAGTATAATTCAGCTATTTTGTTGATATATTAAATATAGATATTAACATTGTTATTACTATTATTATATTATTACTATACAATTGTACATTTTCTGTATTACATTGTACATTTTGATTCATTTCCATCAATAAAGATAATAATTATTATTTAACTTTATATTGTATACTTTTGTTAACTATTTAGGTATTCCGTTATTCGTATATCTATAATAGTCTGTTATTAATTATAACTTATTGTTAAGTTACATTATTTTTAATTATAATTGTACCTATTAATTTCTAATTAATAATATTTTCTAAGACACAATTAAAAATTTATTTGTATTATGATGCAATGAATATACAAATAAATAATTCTAATCACTATTTGGGTTTGCTATCCATGAAATTAATTTGTTTTGTTACAATAGCAATAAACATTTAAAATATAAATTTATGATTTCTATTTACAATTCTTTATTATTGCAGTAGAAACTTTTCAAGAGATTGTTTAGTTAGATACCAATATTTTTATAATAATACAATATTGTATTTGTGGAATAAAATAGACATTGGATTTTTCAATATATTTACTCAAATAAACCGTGTAACTTGTGTAGGAGCAGAGAGCAGATCTTTAAAATAATTTTGATTTTGAAATACTAAAAGAATAAATTAATAGCAATAAAAGATTTACAGGTCAATAGTTAGACGGAATAAAAATTATAGTGAAAATATGAAAAATAAATAGAATATAATTTCATAGTTGATTACAAAAAATACTACTTAGTGTCAACTTATTAAATTATCAATACATTAATAGTTATTCTATTGATCGATAAAAATTTATTTAATTACTATAATTCTGAAAATAGCCAGTTATACACTATTTTCTCCTATTAAATTAATCTTGACTTAACTATTTTCTAAAATATTTTAGAAAGTAAAGTTTGTTGACATAGATAATATAGATATAAGTCTTTTATACTTAAGTTTATTTATTTTGATCTTCTCACTTGAATAAGGGTTTGATAATAGCTAGCTTAAAATTATCCAGGGAATATGTACAAGAGGTTTGACAATTAGTTCAGAGATACTTTTTAAGATTTTCACCGTTATCCGATCATATCCCGCAGCAGTACCTACTATTCTCTAGAAAGTTATAATCATAAATATCTGAATTAGTGAATTATGAAGATGTTTAACAAAGCCTCACTCTATCTTTTGGTTTCTTATTGTAAAAAATAAAATTGATTACATCCAACTATCTTGTTATGACGAAAAACCGTGTCATGTCAAGTTTCAGTTAAAACTATAACATCAATTTGTTTACTTTTAACGTTATTTTCAAGAAACGATATAATTTCAACAAATTTTGCCATTAATACTTCATATATTAAAACAAACAATATTTAGATTATAATTTCCATTTTTATAATTTATACAAGTGTCTTACTATGTAAAATATTTGAAATAATTTGTTCTATATTATTGATTAACGATAAGATTATTTAAATTAGCCATGTGGTAGAGTTTATAAGACAAAATAAATATAGATATAGTAAAGATAAAAAAGATTCATTTTAAATTACAATTGATTTAAAATAATTTATTTTTCTAATAAATAATTTCGATTCTTTTAACCATAAGAATTTGAAACCAATATCAGCGAGCATAAGCTTTTATTTTAAAGAATACATTTCTATTAAAACATGTTAAAAATTATTTACATTTATTGCTTCATTTTATGATTATTCTTTGTGTAACACTTTTCTACTTAGCTTTAATTTCCTTCAGTTAACGATAACATTATTCTTGCTTTGTTTTGAAATTAGTACAGCAACTATTTTGTCTAGGTTTATTAATTGTGATTTTAGATTTTGAACGATAAGTGTTTGCAAAATGTGTCTTCATGCCTAGTTTTTCAACAAATTTGTCAACTGTTTTAATATAGACTTAATCTTTAATTTGTGAATACCAATAATATATTGATACAATTATCAATTACTTTTTGTTCTAAGATAGGTATTAATGTGTTAACACTGAGACATAATTTCACCGTTCATATAATATATATTCTGCTTTTTCGACACTTTTTCTTCTCTTATTTTTATTTAAAAATGCTAATACGTTTCTGATTTGTTCACTAAAGTTATCAAACTTGTTGCTCATAAAGTCAACGGAATCCGCTAGATCCTTAAAGTTGTTGTATATTTAGAGGATGTGCTTGCAACAAGGTTCTTAGTTTGAATAATGTTATCTTGATACTGAGACACTGTGTTTGAATCAAGTTAACATGACCATTTTTGTTTAGTTGCTTTTGACATTTTGTGAAAGGTAACTTCTCTTAACGCAATACCCACACATAAAATGATAAAATTCGTAGCATACTGAACATTCAAATGCGTAATCTTCGATAATGTCTTCATTATCCTAGTTACATAACATGATTAAGATTTCTAGATATTATACACAAATTACAATTTAATATTTAATACAGAAACGAAAATCCGTTGAGAGATAAGCAACCGCAATTACCACACTGACTGTATACATCCGAACTACCCGTCAATAGTCCAAAAAAAATAACTGTATATTAGGATATTTCGTTCAATATAATAAATTTAATTTGTAGATTTATCGAATTGTTGTTATTGTCGATCATTAAAAATGATTCAGCCTTTTTCAAAGGCGCCATTTAGTAAGATTATTGTCAATCATCCGTTTTATGTAGACTTCACGAGAAAATATTTCGGCTGAACATATTTTGTATTTGTATTATATAATATTAAGAGGAAATTATATTATAATATTAACTGGAATGTGACCGAAACGGCTCCCGACAAAATACGAAAGCAACATTTTAATGATATCACCATAATAATACGCGTATTATATAGGTATTAAGTCTCGCGTCGCGCGTGAATTAAAACGTATAAATACGTAAAACGCCGCGGCGGTCGTAAAATTCAATTTGATTTTTCACCAACTGTCGCGATGATATAATACTGTCGATTCATATTTTTATGCTGCTCGGCCGCGCGGGCAGAGCATAAAGTTTTGCGCTTTGTTATAATATTTTACGCCATTCGGAAAACATATCATTAGCCGACGTATTTTAATAATGTTCGGCTTTTTGTTATCCCGTCCATGCCCGAAAATATAACGTAATAATAGCATAACTTACCGGCAAAAGTTTCCGCGGCGCGACAAAATATGGAGTCGAATAAAATATGTCTCTTTGTTAATAATATAAAAACGGACCGACGAAGAACGTTATTCGTGTAGTTGTCGTGTGTTGCTGCTGCTGCTGCTACCGTATAGTTGTTATTGTTGTCGTCGTCGTCGTCGTTTTCATCTCTGTTGTTAATTATCTCATTTTTCACCGTTCGCGTGACGGGCGCGGGCGCGGCGTGTACGGGGCCACAACGCATTTCGCTCCGCCGCCGATGAGTGTTTTCTGCAGAACGCCGCAAATGCTCTATAACACGCACTCGACCCCGACCACCACTCCACTGGTTTTGAAGTCAATTGGCGGCGTAGCAATATCGGAGATTTGTGTTGGCCGCCCGTCCGGGGTCTCGGAAACGCGTCTCGTTACGGTGTATTGTTATAATATATCGTTATTATACTTTTATATTATTACTATTATTATGATACACGCGGTTCCCGAGGTCGCCGTACGCTACGAAATCTATATACGATTTTCTCTCTTCAGTTTTCGTTTCGAAGTCGCCGTGCCGGTCGTCCAACATCAGCAGCAGCAGCAGAAGCAGTTCGACGATCCGGGACTGACGATAAAACTTCGCGCGCGCGTAATTCCCGACTAAACACCAAACTATGTGCTACAGAGATATAAAACGTATAGGTATATATATATATATATATATATAATAGTGTTACGACGGTGTCGTTATAATAATATACACCAAGTTTAAAACAGTTCTGCCAACGGCAGCTAAATACCCACTCGCCGAATTAATACCATCTGCAGACGAATCGTAACATTGTGTGCATGCATGCGTAATTACTTTAACAACGTTAACGTCTCCCAAAAATCAGATACAAAATATAATAATGGTTAAAGTTGCGACGACCCGCATTTATAATTATTATTAATATTATATTATACACTTTCGATACGATCGGTTATTTCGGTAACTACTTTTGCACGTCGTTAAAACGCTAAAATTATTTCGTCGACCACCCATCCGTCCGTTCCAGAAAACATCATACGTATTATAGTCACCCGCATACACGATATTATAGTAAAAAGAGTAGTAGGTATATAATATAACATGTCTACTTCATAGGTGTGATTGCAGGATTGTGACCTAATGTTTTGTTAGAACTGCTACTTTCAAATTTCAATACCAAATATTTGTTAATTTTTTTCCAAAAGACGTGCTCACTATTCGGTTCAGTCCGAATTGTATAGATCATGTTTAAGTAAGGTTATGCATTTTACAATTTCAGCGAAAAAAATGTATCCTAAAACACTTTGTACAAATAAAATACAAGGAATGGTAAAGTAGGAACAGATCATGAAAACTCATGTTTTCAGTTCGATTCTCAGACAGTGGAATAATTGTAGGTTTTATTTTTTAGATTTTTCTGGTAAGATTCTCGTTAATTCAAAAATATTGAAAATAAAAATATTTTTAGGTATTTGCCATAGTTGTCAGGATGAAAAAAAATTAGAAAAAAGTTGTTTTTGAACATTTGCGTGTTATGTTTCTGATTTTACTGACGTTTCGCGACTTTACTTTTTTAAACCAAAACTATATGTCAACTTAAATTATCGAAAATAAAACAAGTTCACTGCAGTTGGTTAACCATACAGCTACAAGCGTTGAAGTTTTACTTCGGTGAATTTGACATTTATTTTTTTTTTTTGTATTTTCATTATTTTTCTGTGCTCTCCATCTGCGGCCGATGTGCAATTTATTGGAAATAATAACGGGAGTCATAAAAATAACTGAAAAACGATCTCAATAATATTGTTTGTTTTTCCATCGGTTTATTATTATTTTGAGTAGTTTTCCAACTGGGAGTGTAACCTTTGAAATAGATTTAATAATATATAAATATATAATATAGGTACCTAATATAGAATATAGAGCTTTAAATACAACCACTTTAATGACAACACTGGCGACACTCCTTTCATCAAAAACGTAATTAAGGAAAACGTGCGTGTGAGAACGACGAAATCAAATAATTACAACTATATAAATGTATAATGCTGATATTTCTGACTACCGTTCGGTGCCTTTAGTTACACTTCGAGATCGTAACAATAACATACGAAAGTTTTTGTTCAAATTTTATTATTGATTTTTCATGATTAAAAATATAAACATTAAACATAATAATATAAGATTATTTATTTTTTTACTCAAGTTAAATTCTATAATATTTTACTGGTTTTAACCAAGGTTACATTTATGTTCTAACCCATTATACTGAAAACCAATAATTATTTGACTTTTTTAAATATTGTAGAAATTCATTTAGATAATAATATTATTATTTTATCGATTTTTTTTTTTTTTAGTTAGATATAATAATTATTAATTACAAATTGTTAAATCAAGTTACATAAAATTGTACGATCTGGCTTTTTCTTATCCGAAATATCATCAATATGCAATAAATTAAAAAATAATAATAATAATAATTAAATAATTATAATTATAATTATATATTGTATTTCGGATTATTGGGATAACCGCTTTATTGGGACAAAAAAACATGCAACCGATGTGTCTCAATAAAGTGGAATCGACTGTATTTACAAAACCAACCAAAATAATAAATTTAATATTATTAATAAAATATCTATTTTTAGTTTAGATTGAACAATAGATACGACTTTTTTTTTATTGAAAAATATAATTTGAAATCGATTTCGCCCAAAACTTTTTTCTTTTTTTGTTGACTGAAATTTATATCAATATTAAATGCCATTTACGGTATTTAAAATAAGAACATTTAGAATAACTTATTATACGATTTATACGTACAATAAAAATGAATCGACAAACGATTAAAACAATAGAGCGAAAAATTACTATACCATATTGTCATTCTGACCTACATTTGACTATACCACATTTAACGACCGACCACAGTTATTGCTTCAGATATATGATTAAGTATTTAAACATTAATAAATTGTTTTTTACATATTTTATTCTTGTTTTTATGGCAAATGTCGATGAAAATAAATAAAAGTGAGCAATTATGTTGTGAGCACTATATATTCTGTATTAATAGTAGACGTTGAGTGTACCTCGTCATTGAGAAGTTCCTGTAATGGAAGTGTTAAATTTACATTCAATGATTAATCATTGTATATGAAAAACGATTCTGAACGAAGACGGTCTGTCAGCTTATATTAGTATAAGTACATTATTAGTAGTACAGTTTATTTTTAGATATATTTTTATATTGCTAATTGCTATTGTGGTAATTAATTTTACTATTAGTATTGTAATTTATGTTGAATTAATTTTTGCTGAAAACATTGCATTTATTTTATTATTATTATAGTATATATATTAATATATTTTAATTATTTTAAACTTTTTAATTAATATAGATATTTCGTAGAACGGTGAGAATGTTAGGTTCGTTGTATAAATATGAAATATGTATTTATTTATATTAACCAAAATGTTGTGTATGATATAAAGTATAATTAACTATACATAAAAGTTTCTAGTCCCAATCAATGGTATTTTTTAACTCAGCAAAATAATTAATATCATTATTCGTTGTTGAAATAAATATTTTTATTCATGTTTAAACTTCTATTGTCTGTAAAATAAAATTGTAAGTATTTAAAATATGCTACAAAAAAAAATGCACAGCTTATACGGATAACAATATAATGAAATATAATAATACATTAATAATTAATTATTATAGAAAAGATATTTAATATATAAACAATTTTAAATTACCATTGTTGTTTTATATCACGACGTAAATAATAAGAAAACTATTTTTATTTATAACAAGCAGCATAACAATATTCATATAAGTAAAAAAAAAATTGGAAAAAGTACGTTGGTGCAGTGCAGAAGGAGTCAAGTGTATGTCGTCATTAGGTAAGCCACTTGAATATATTGTCTGTATTAAATTTGAATTCGATGATAAATCATTTCGCAAGAAAAACGATTCACAGCGACTTCCTTCAACGTTTAAGTTCAAAGCATTTTTATCGCTTCAAAAGGTGATGACAATGATCACCGATGACACACACAAAACAAAAAAATAAACAAATAAAAATACTCGCATCATTGTAAAATCAATACACCCATCGCTCCGTTAAGAATTTAAAACAATAAAAGAATATATTAATAATTATTATATTATGATAACCAAGTAAAAAATAGTATAGCGGAAGTAAAATTGATATAACGGGTTTGCCGTTTAAGTCGTGACCCACTACTACAACAACACTCGTTCCATCTGTAAACTATTATTGCACAGTTTTAAATTCCTGTCCGAGCGAATCATGTTTAATTAATACTTTAATAATAGAATATACTTTATACGATATTATTAGCATAATAATACTAAGACAAGCATGATATTATTATACGAATCGAATAGAAACCACCGACATAAAATCAAATCGTAGGTGTTTCGAAAACGGTGTAGAAACACATTGTTACAATATATGTTACCCAGTGGCGTAGCCAGGGGGGGTTTTGGGGGTTGAAACCCTCCCCTTCGGCCGTATTTTTATCAAAAATATAATTTTTATAATATAGAAATACAATCATTTATTCGTGGTGAAATGTATTCTGTTATGCTGTATTCACCTTATCGACTGCACTGGTGATAATAATCATTATCATTCAATTATTTTATTATTCCAATACAGTTGTAGATTTATTTTATTTTATTACTAAAAAACCCCCCCCCCCTTAAAAAAATCCTGGCTACGTCACTGATGTTACCAATACACATATTATACGCGTACGTTATATGGTTTTTTTTTCTTTCGATAACATCACAAAAATCGGCCGACAATGATTAATAATTAGCGTATCCGGTTAAATGGATCATCTCGCGCGTGTGCCTATCTATATAATATAATAATATATTATACGACGTGTATAATGCGTATTATAGTAGTTTATCGGTGTACTGCAGTGATGTATACGGCGTGTACGTGCGCTGAAGCGACCAACCGAGAGGCGGCGCGGGGACGACTGCAGTGTGCGGCGTATTGTCGAGTTCATCGCACACGTTAACAAGCGGCTCTTGTCAAAACATTTATAGAAACTCGTCAAAAGTCGGGCGAGACTGCACAGAGTCGTCACCGTCGTCGTCGGTATTATAGGTGTTGTACGTCTATTATTTTACAGCGCGGTCGACACGCTTCATCTCCGTGACAACGGTACAGCACGATAATAATAATAATAATAATAATTTCTTATGGTGTAGTAGAACGTCGTCAATATTATTATTATTATTATTATTATTATTATTATATTCACAATATGCCACCGTTCGTTCCTCCGAACGACGTTTGACGGTCGGCTATCAAGTAAATTACAATAATATTATTATCGTAATCATTTCCAAAATGAGCGAGTCCGTGTCGTGTGTATGTGATGGTGTGCGGTACGGGCGCGTAGTGTCGTCGACCGTCGCTGTGTGGTATTATAATAATATTATAGTAATTTATAGTTGTATTACACGCGGCGATCGTTGGCGACGCGTGTGCGATGCCTCCGACTGTAGTGCATAATAGGTGACTGGGGGGGGGGGGGGGGGCGATTTCACCGGATGACTGCGATCGGAGAACAGCGTTTTTATTCCCCCCACTAAAAACCGTGAGTCCGCCTCGCCGATCGAAAACCTATCGTTATACGCGTAACATAATAACGCGGAAGGGGTAAAAGACGCCTTATGGGAAACCACCAGTCGCTGTGGGCATCGTCCTAGATCGCGCCCACTTTTTTTATTATTCATTTTTTCCGATTTTACATCACGGTCGTCGTTTAAAATTGAATATCCTTCGATTTTTTACATTTTAATATAATATTGTCATATCGTAAAAGTTATCAATATTAAAAAAATCCTCAGTCGAAATGTCATGACTGAATTATTTTTCATTTGAGGCCAATAGCGTAATTATTATAATCAGAAACATGCTAATAACAGTAAAATAGGAAATTATACTGAGTATGAGGTCTATTGTCTATAATAGACCTTAATATTGGCATAAGACATATAAAGACTAGATAGGTACGACTGGTACGAGTGCAAAAGAGGCCAAACTCCGTAAACAGAAAAAGTTACACGAAACGGCTATAGGCTTCACTGAAATGGCATTTGTAGCTATTTTAATCTATCTAACCTAAAGATCTACGATTTTTTTGTTGAAAATTCGCAATAATTTTAACCTATAAATATTTTAAGTTTCATAATTAACGCACATAGGTATGTATTTAGTTGCATATAATATTTATCATTTGAATAGGTATAATTATTATTTATAACGATTAAGTCATTGCTACCCATCATTTATATTATTTAGTTTAATTATGAATAGTTAATTTCTTTAACAAAAAAATATTATATATTCCTCATACATAATTATCGTCATTTAATTTGTATTTGTAATTTATATTTTTAAAATTATTAACATATTTAAACTATTAAAAGTAATTTTTAAACTAAATTTAAATTGAAAAAAAATATATGCATACCTACGTATAATAATATATACTGACTATTATTTTCAATTTAAAAAAGCCAACCAAAAATAAAAACAAATAAACAAATGTATTATAATTATAATACATTTTATGTTTTTTTTACGTGAATATTTTTACCATTCAAATGAACATATAACTGCATTCATATTTAGTATAATATTAAAGGAATATATTATATTTAATTTATACACTAATCGATAAAATACAATTGGATTTCAAAAGTATTTATGAACTTATATTACTTCTAGCTGGTATATATTATTGTATTATTAAAATTTCAAATGATATCCAATGATTACGTTTTATTGTTATAAATTTATAATAAATTGTATTGCTTATCACGAAACAGTTTCATATCGTTTGAATAATATTTACATTTCTGAAACTCGTATAAATGTTTTCTTAAACGTTGTTTTTCAATGATGTTAAAATAATAAGAGTTTCCATTGCCTTGTCCAAATAAAGTCACCAGCAATTAATAAAACGCATATTTGTAGAAATTCGTCATTTAATAAGGGTTTATTATTAAACACTTTGCATGAAACAGTTAGTGTGGAATAATACTGTATAAACTTAGGTAAATGTATTTTCTGACGATGGTTATAACCCAAACAATGTTTAGAGGATTAAACTTTGTTTAACGGTCGTTCATTTTTTGAAACAGAATCGTTTTCGGACTATATATAAGGTTATTTTCATCACAATTTTGCAAGTTTATGTAATTCAAATGACAAAACATTCTCTGTTAATGACTAATGAAATGTTTTTGAGCGAGGTGAAATAAATACAAGTTGACAGATGTTTAGTAATCATTTAATTTGTATAAATATTGTATATTATTACGTTGGTAAAATAATACAATAGTTTTTTTTTTTAATTGCATCATGGTGTACATGATACATTGTGTAATAATATATTTTTTACTATATTTACGATGAATCATGTGCTCTGGATTTATAAATAAATACAATATATACGAGTTGAATTTAATATAACATTGTAATTACTTTAATCACTGACAAAATACTCTAATTTTAAAATGATTAATTTTAAATAATAATAAAAAAAAAAAATGTAAAACAAACTACTGCATGTTGGTATGTGTTGTCTGTTGTGAACTTATTATAATTAGTGATCGGTGCTGTGTTTATAATATTATATACACCACTAGAATAAAAACAAACTTAGACTAATTATCTATGAAAAAAAACTCCGTCTTTAAACTTATACCAACTCGACATGTCGGTTATTAATTTAAAGGCCATTACATTGAACTAATTTATATGTACCTACCAACCTATAATGTATATACACACAACGCACTAAACAATATTTCCCCTTAACAGGACACAAACTATGAACTTGACTGAAACTTTTCAAACAAAATTGAACCACTTGAGTATTTTTTTCGTTTTATCAAAATTAAAATGAGCGTTATACCTAGTTAAAATCAACAGAGCATATTATTAATGGTTTTTTTTTTTACGATGTAAAAAACAGTCAACACATTGAAATGGCAACCGTAATTATTCCTCTCAACTCTCGAGTCAGTATTAATACAAAGAAATACATAAAAATATATAACTGGCTTTGGAAAGAAAAATCCGAAGAGAGATAATGTATTATAACGTTACCACTTATGGTTTTTTATTTTGGATACTATAATTATTACTTTAATAATTGATTTGCTTTAATATTAAAAACGACAATAAAGTTTAGTGAACACGCGTGTAGAACGGTAAACCACAATAATTCAATCACACGTTTTGTTAACGACAGATTTGACTATGTTTTAGTCTCCTATACGTATGTCTGGGTCTGTAAAAATACAAAAATAAACTATTACCTACAGTCGTATATTACCGGAGTGGTACGCGTGCATAATTCAAAAACGATAGCAGAGTCATATACAGCAATAATAATTTATGCGGATGGGATTTCGACTGCGAAACGTCTGATGGTAGCAGTATTTTACATTTCAACGACGGCTCGTCGTATCGGAGACACGAATATGTCTGTCCGTTTGATGCGATAACGACATTGTACGTTGTAGGTACAGACGGACGTGCAATAGCTCACATGGGTCGAGGGGGGGGACTCGGTATACAGTAACGGAAAACGATTTACGATTGAGGTATTTTTTATACGCATATACATATAGATATTATGTTGTACACGGTCGGCGCGGTTGGGGGGGAGGAACAGAGAGTTCTGCGGCAAAGCAAATTTCGGTGGATGTATTATAGAAAAAACGTCGACAGCAAACTCGATTGGTATCGATTCGTTCGAATTGATCGGGTGTGTGTGCCTTTGGGTTATTGCAGGATGTTTGGACGCGTCTAGAAAGGGCACGGCGTGGTGGGCGACGGCGTTTACGCGTCCGTCCGGGATTTATGACGAACGAAAAAACTGAAAATTCGCCGCCTTGACGTCTGAACTAAATAATTTACGATGTAAACGCGTTTCGTACACATGATATTATATACTACCGATTTTATTACTATAGGGTTCATCCAGTATTCACATTTTACATACGACCATTGTGATGATATAATGTTCGTCATCATAATATGTCGTTGCACGGTGATATTCCTTAACCTTTTTGATAATATCCTGAAGATAAAACTATTATCGCTTAAGGACACGTTTGCTATTAGTTTTAAAATTGATTTATTTTTTAATTTCTTAAAACTTGATTCGGTGAGAACTTCTGGACATACATACGTATAATGACTCTCTATTCTCGGATGTACATACACTTCTGCAGGTAATTGATGCAATATTGTTTCGTTAATAGCAAATTTTGCTTAGGTTTGTAAGTGTTATGTAAGACAAATATTTGTGCGTGAAAAATAATAAGTATATCGTTTTATGTACACGGGAATTTATTTATAATATTATATAATATATGAATTACTATTTACATAAATATTAGAATACAAATTAAACATTATTCGTATTATTTGTATGTACTATAGAAGTCGTTTGATTTGTATAAAACTTTTTCAACAGATAATTAAATCAAATTTAAATTTTATAAAAAGAAATAACTCACATTTTAGTGTAGAATCCAAATTCCCAGTGATCTAAAAAATAAATAAAACCATATTATTATTATTCATTAAATATTATTCAATGAGCTGTCATAACTCATAATGCACACAATTATAAAAGCTTATTATATTACAATTGGTTGACAATTACTACTACGTATTTGTTGAATAATAGAATAAAATAATTTACGAATTGTTGAATCTTTTTAATAAGTTCAATATTACATTTTTAATTTTTTAAATATTCAACTCGTTTTAAATTACAAAAAAAATTAACGTAATGGACTTAAATATAATGTACCTTTTCAACAGTATAGCTTCGAGTGTGAACAAATTAGGAAGATAATTTACAATACATAATTACATTTATTTTAAATATAATTTGAGCATCATTCCTTTTTACACAAATTCAAAATTGAAACGTTCCAGTGTATACACCTACATACCGTTACTTGTAATATTAAATAATTGTAACTGAGTAAATTAATTGAACAACAAACCAAAACTGGCAAAACTAAACTTGACAAAATAAAGCTATTAATTCAATGAGCTTAGCTGATATTCAAAATAATACGATATATCTTCAGTGAATAAGAAAATGTTACATGACATATAATATATTATGTCAAATATTATCCTACACTGTAATAATATTATAAAGTATATTTTTAAGGAAATTGTTTATTAATTTAAGAAACAGATATTATAATATTTGGTATATTTGTTTTACTTTCATGATGTGCATAACAATAAATAACCACGAACAGATAGACCAAATTGAAAATATGTTATGAAAACCAATTCTAAGACAATACGGATAAAAATAAATACAGGTTGTAAATCCACGACAAAAACAAAAAAGAAAACATAATTTTATACTCATAATATCATCATACAAGGTTACAAATGCATAAACTATAAAACCTATATTATTTTAATGGGTTCATCAATATACTCGTATATAAGTAAATATTATACAGATTAAATAATAATTAATAACTCATAATATTATAGATAAGGCTATAATATATTATATTATAAATATATTTTTTTTTAATAATAAAATTGAAACAATATGTATTTATTATCAGAATTTCGCAAATTTTTCCTATGGTATACAATAATATTATGTTAAATATGATCATAATTATTTTCTTGGACTTTCATCATTTTTATTACTAGTGGTTTTTATCACCTAACATGGTAATCACCAGCTATAATTGTAATACGTGTCACTTAGCTTAATAATTAATAACAATAACTAATAATAGATTATTATTTGTTGTATACAAAGTTATATTAAGTAACATAGTACAATTACATTTTTATGATGTTATTATAATATTATGTATATTATACTATAGAGTTAATTTATGATTAAGAAAAATAAATTTGAATTTCGTTAAAAGATTTACTTCCGTGTGTATTCTTATTTAATACAGGTAATTAATGTGTTGTCATAATCAATGTTTAAAATGTGATCATGTTTTATTTCCATTGTAATATAGTAAAACAATTTTCGATAGGTAAAATAAACACGAAGCTATTAAATACTTTATTATTTCACTTTCATATTACATCGATTATTAATAAAGACAACTATAAAAAGCTAGGCAATAAAAAAATACAAACATTTTAAACAAACGTAAAAGTTAAAAAGTTTGACTCTTTATAGTATATACACAAAGACCTATACAGTTTTTTTAGGATGCTTTAAAAATAACATAGACAATTCTATCTGTCCAGCCCTACAGCATAATAAAAATCTGTAAGTTTGTTCCGTAAAATTTTCAAGGAACGAATTACCAGTTCGTTTATTATCTAATAAATTATTTATTACGTTGATTTTGTATCAATTTTTTATCGCACCAATATAATGACTTAGGAATAGCTTAAAGAATTTCATTTTTATTTTTTTTTGCACATTTTCGTGGAATCCACACAAATCAAAGTCTAAAAATGAAATTTGTATGATATAAAATAGGTCTGTGTATCATTTGTGGACTGCCATAAGAATAACGACTTAAGTTATTTTATAATAATTTAAAAATATTATTATAATGTAAATTGGATTTTAAGTTAAATTTTATTGACTATTGAATATAATTAAATAAACAACATTTATAGTAGATGTATTATATCAAAAATATAGTGTTTTTTATGTTAGGAGAGATTTTAGCTAGATACATTTTTTATCTCAACAATTATTATGATTAGGTAGGACATGACGTGTGTGTTCAAAATGTACGTATTATTTTTTTTCGTATTTATTAGATACTTATCAACTGGTACTTCTTTGCTGCATTAAAATTTGATTTGTATGCGGAAAAAGGTAGATTTGAAATAAACATAAAGGAAATTTATTATATGATATGGACAACTTTAAATTCAAAAGAGATACATAAACTGACCAAAGAAGATTGGAAATATTAGATATATTTTATAGGAAAGCAAATTTCCTAAATTTAAGTACTATTTTGGTAGTAATTGACGCACATTTGAAAATTGTTTCAAAACAAACTATAACCATACATATTGCAGCAAATAAAAAACAAAAACAACTTTAAATTTTAAAATATTATCAAATAATAGATTTCTTTTTCGCTTGACTATTTAATTCACACTTAGAACTATAGTTTATTTGTTGCCAATTTATTTATAAACTTTAATCTATTTTTTTTATAAATTTAATTTAATTTAAAAAAAAAACAATGTTATGAATACTTTAAGAGTTTAGTTAATATAACTTTAAATTATAGAATTATAACTACATAATAATAATAATATAAGAAAGAAAAAATATAACAGTAGTTTCATGAGAATATATTGTACAGTTTTGCTGTACTTGTTAATTTCTAAGAGAGAATCATAAATTAATTTTTAAGTTTATTAAAAATAAGAACTTACGTAGTTTTCTTTTTGTGTAGGAACTAATATAGTTCTTGTGTTTTTCTGTTGGGACTTATACATATATTTCTATAATAAAATTGTGTAGGAACTTACAAATTATTATCTCTTTTAAGTTTCATGTAGGTATTAACTATTAATACAATATATTGCATTGGAGTTTAATATGTTGTAATTAAGTATTTGTATATTTTTTAGTTTATGTATTATATTGTTCTTAAATATAAAAAATATATTCATATAATATTTAAATATATTAAATATATAAATAAATTTAATTTATATATAATTATATAAATAATTTTAGTAGACTAATACCTACACAATACGCGAGAGCACTAAGAATACTAAAAACTATACTTATTACAATAAATGTATAAATAAATACATTTTTAACAAATATTTCTGAATGAAAAATTCGAGAATATATTGAACTTTTATTAAAGATCAATTGTGAGTGATAATATGAATAATAAAATAATAGATAAGTCACCGTTTATCTTTTTGTGTTTTCAGCCATTTTCATAGAATATATTATCCTTTAATAAAGTTTAAACTATAATACAATTCAGAAAAAAATTTTATTTTTTGTATTAAAACATTATCTACATTACGTACGTGTTTAATATTCTTGACTACAATATAAGTTTTAAGTATATTGGACGGATAAAACATTTTGATCATTTTTCATCACCTTAGTGAAAAAAAAAACTTGAAACAAAACTCCAATTTCTTTTGTCACGTTTTTTTTTTTTTTTTGTTATTGCAGAAATGTCTAAATTTCTGATCATAATATTGGTTCTCAAACTTGACCCAACATAAGAAAGTTTAACTCGACGGGGATTTATTATTATTTAGTATGAAAAAAAAAAAAATATGAATTTGTTGAAAACAGACTATGGACGTTATATTGTAAATAATATAACATCGGACGTCTTATCGGGCTTTAACAAGTCAATATAAGGGGCGTTATAATAAATACGATACAAAAAAACAGTTTTAACTAAAATGTCAGAGAGTTTGTTATTTGTGTTGTTAATGGCAGTTATTATTACATCTCGTTGAAATAATATGCATATTATAATATATACATTGTTATTATTTTTTTCGTGATGAAAACCTTTTAACACAGAACAATTATTATTTTACGTGTATTTTTTTAAAATAAAACATTACGGAGAAGAAACAATATAGTATGTAATATGAACCAAGAACGTATTTATTTTATAGCCTATTGAATAGAAAACAATAATCAATGATCAAAAAAAAAATTATATATATATATGTATATTGGTACTACGGTAAAATTGACATTTGACGTGGTATATTTTTTTTTAAATATCGAATTTTATTATATTTTTTTTATTCTATTTGAGCAGTTGAATAAAAACTATATTATAACAACATAATAATAATATGTTCCTAATTGTTTTTGTAAATATCTATGCATATATTAAAGTATTATGTTAGACCATAGAATATACAATTACTATTAATTTTAAGTATAATTAAAATTAGTAAAAAAATACAATACAATTTCAAATGTAACCTTATTTTTGTATTATTTATGTTCTTTTGTTATTTCATATTCGTTAAAAATATTTTAATAACATTATGACTGTTGTCTTGTAAATCCAGCCAGAGTTAAATAATTCAAAATTTACAACCTGGTAAAATAATAACAAAATAGTCATTTTAACTTTTTGAAATATTATATAATATAAAAAAGAAATAAGCTCTGTAAATATAATTTCGTAATCAAGATCATCAATTATACATGAAGTCTACGCACAATTGATTAAGTTAGGAAATACAATTTTTCCATTTGTTAAAAATGTAAGAACCTAAAGAATTGTTTACAGTAAAACAAAATATTAAATTAATTGTTTAAATCGACCGTATGCTATTTATATTATAATTATATTACAAAACGTCTCATTGTCCATTGAAGTAATCGTATATAATACGGTTCATTTATTGAAATTGAAAATATTGCCTAATTTTTATGTAATAATATGATGAATATATTTTATATTTATTACAAAAGCTTAAAAGTTAAAGCAGTTAAAGTAGGCAAAATGTGCACAGACGTATTGTAAAATATATATTGCAAACAATTATTTAAAATTTCAAAAAAAAAAAATATTGTAAAACATAAATCGTGAATAAAAAATGTACTAGTTAATAAACAATGAAAAAATTAAGATAAGTCAATAACTTATAAACGATAAATTAAAATGTTGGCATATTAGCGCAATATGAATTAAATGCGGTGACCTATCATTTGGTCTGGTAAAAATTAATCCGCGAAACTTGATCCAGTTAAAAAAAAAACCTGTGCCAAAACTATCGGGCTATAAAAGCGTCTGGTCAAATAAATATTATATAATTTTAATGTAGTATTAGAATTTTAGTTTCATCATTTTCGAAAACGTCTGGTAAAAATAATAATGTTCTATAATATTTTAGAATATAATAGAATGTAATTAGCAAACAACTAGTCCACGAATAAACGAATCTATAATAAGTACTCGACGATTTATCAGATTATAGGTATGAATAATTATTATGATGCAAATAGCGTAATATTCGTTCTTTAGGTTTTAGTACAAGATAACCTTATGCAAACGTGTAAAAAATAATAACGTAAATAAATAATTAAATAAAATCACTTGCATTTATAAAAAGGCCCAAAAATACGTAAATATGCTTATAAATAAAGGTTTTTTATATAGTATCTATGATGTGTACGAGTCAAAGTGTAACGCTGTATTGAGTAATAACAAAAATAGGTAAAATTCATTGTCACAAACAATAAAATATAAAACAGGTAATTACTATTAAATTTGTTTACAAAATGTATAAAAATATATATTAATTTTAATTATTTTGAAGTAGACTGTATTTCAAACCGTAAAACCACATTCCATAAAAACAACATATTTTTTCTCATAAGAGCGATCTTAAAATAAATTGATCGTTTACATGTTCCAAACTTAGCTAAAATCGATGATAAAAAACTTTTTACTACTAGTATAAAGGATACTGCTATAAAAAAACAAACTTCTGCAAGAAATGTTATATAAATGTTTGAGGTCATGCTTTTGTTTCGATAATTTGGACAATTACCAATCATAAAATCTTTGTTGAGGAATATTCAATGGAATCAAGTAAATAAGTAAAGAACATTTTCCAATTAATCCAAGTAATACCAAAGACCTAATTATACCCGAAACATATAAATTTACTAACAAAAACGATTTTTTTTCTTTGGCATATGATAGTGGTAATAGCATTGGCGAATATATAGAGGTGCCAAGGGACCTCTAGGTCTTAAATTAGCACCCTCAGCTTACTTTGAGCTAAAAATATTATTTTAAGTGTATTTTATGTTTATAAGAATAAGTTTAATGAGTTTGTAATTGGCAATGCACTACCACGGACGTACATACATTATATATATATATTTATATGTACAGTACCTATTGTTTATTTGGGTTTGCGATATCAGTGTGTTGGTACAGTGCTTCTCAACCTTTTTTGTTTTAGGGCCCCCTAAATTTAATGTAAAACTGTCAAGGCCCTCTTCTATCAGAATCATTAATTATTTTTTCTTAATGATATAATAAATTTATTTGCACTATTTTACACAAATAAATTATTAAAATGTAAAAAAAATAAATGTTTTTTAATATATTTTTGAAACATGCAATCTTATAGTTGTATAAAAATTAAGACATATATATAAAAAAAAATAATTTTTTAAAAATTAAATAAATTTTTCAAGGCCCCCCCAGTCATATTATCACGGCCCCCTAGGGGGCCTCGGTCCACAGATTGAGAAGCACTGTGTTAGTCTATAACGCATTCTGATTTTGGAAACGGAACTAAGATATAGGCTTGACTGATGTAGGTAGTGATATAGAAGAATAATTGACAGTATAGTCTTGATGATCAAAATACCTATACAAAAAAAAAAAAGTTATATGATAACAATATATTCAATTGAAACATATATTATAAGACAAAATGATTACAATAAATTAAACTAGAACTGACATAGGTAGTGTCAGTAAAAATCTCCATAGTATCTCCATAATATGGTGTATTATTATAGTCTTATCTCTTACTATTTATGTACTAATTATTATGTACTTTCTACTAATCACGCACGACAAAGATGATAATAGTAATAAATAATACACCTATAGATACGGTGATCTTGTCGGAGAATTTTTATAATAGTGCAAAAATTGTAAATGTGTAGAGAGGTAAAACAGAAAAACCTTACGCATTTCCGCTACGTGCCCATCAAATGTAAATTGTATGTACTTAATTTACATTAATACACTAAACCGTACAATAGTATTAACATTGGTTATAAATACTAAATAAGAATTCATTAGTATTGTTGGTTTTCATCGTCATCTATACCTTGAATTTTATTATGGGCTGCCGAAAAACCATCCTGTGAAGTGTTATAAATTATTATAATATTATAATAAATTGTTAGCATATAATATAATCAATGATTGAACAATACTATTTAAAAAAGAAAAAACTATTATTTTGAAATATATTTCAGTATACAGTACAATTAAAGTAGTAATTTAAAATATTTATATTGTTATAAATAGTCGAGTTCATTACTTAAAATTTTAAATGTATAAACCGTACTTTTATATTACAGATACAAACGTCGTTAAACCGGCTTAAAAAAAATCTAAAATCTAAAGTATTTTCGGATAAAATATTCAATTAACACGCGCATTTCATAATATATTATAGTATATTATATAGTTAGTATACCAATGGTTTTCGGAAAAATACAAAACGGTGCAAAATCCAAATGCTGATCGGCTGGCTACGGTACAACCATACAGATTACATATATTATAGTACGTATATTTAATTCGTGGTATCTGATTGCATGCTGATTATTATATACGAGTAGACGACGTTTAATTCAATGAATCGGAAACGTGGAATTTATTAGGTCGCGCCGAAGAAAGCTGCTGGGTCTCGTCCTACAATTAATCGCGCACGTCCTCCAGACATAGTCGTAAACGCGCCTGCACGCGCGAGACACTCGTCCAGATCATCGTATTTAAAAACGCGTTTCGGACGACTGCGACATAGTGACGGTTAGCAGTATAGCCGCAGACGGTGGACGGCATCGATAAAAGTGATGGTGATGTATCCATGTCGGAAATCGTACTAGGTGAGTTGCGCGAAAAAAAAAAAGCCAGTATAATGTTGAAACGGAACAGCTGTTTCCGGGTACGGTGTAGATGTGATGCGACATCAGCGGCGACCGGATACAGACAAGTTTATTCACAAGGGAAATCTATATTTATGATGTATTTTTACATAGATTTTACTGTTTTAGGCAATAACTTTTTACTATGAATGATACTGCGCGCTCTTTGTTTGTGCGAACCCGTGGTTACCGTTTTTCTACATTGTATTATTATTATTATTATCATCTAAATATTATTATATTATACTGATGGGCTTTGTTATTATTATTGTTGAACCATAAGCGCCAAGGTTCTTGTATTATTCTTATTATATCTATTTGTGAATAATATTCGTTAGTCTATTACCGTATTGTTGTACGGAAATATTGCAACAAATTCCAATTTTTAATATATCACACTATGAGGCTACGTCCTATATTTATATTACTTATATATATTATGTCTATTAAGTGTATATTATAGATGAACACACAATTCATTCACATAACACTTTATTATTGTTCATGTTAATTCGAACACTACTGATGATTGAGTTCAGAACTGCTCACACTCACTGTATAATTATACGTATTTGTGTATACAATTTGAATAAATATTGCAATACCTAATAATTAATTGTTTTACGTAGTATTGACAAATGCAATGAACTACTAATCTAATATAGTATAAATTATCGTAAATTATTGCGTAACTATATTTCTTTGTACATTATGATATTACACTTGTGACATTATACTTTTTAATACTATAAATCATCATGAGTACGGCTAGGATTTCTATGCACTTGTATGTTTTTTTTCTTTAAGTCCAAATTGATTTGTTGTCATATATGTCCACGATTTGGCTTATTCTCGATTAAATAGAACAATTTGTTTTGCATATTTTGAACATAGCATATAATTCTATACATATGTATTTACATTTTTGAGAATCTTATTAATTTTAAATGGTCTTTATTTAATGAACGTCTATAAGTATAATAATTATTGTGTTATTTGTCCAATTATCATAAATATACTAAACTTAAATTTACTTGATACTAAAGAAAAATAAGGGATTCAAAATACTTGAGTGGTATTACAAACGATTAATAATATGAATAATATGATAATATGAAACGGAAGAAAAATATGTTAATATTACAGTCAACATAAATCTATACTTCTATCTAATCACCGGTCATTCACATTTTAAAATTTAAAAAAAACATAACATAATAACAGCATAATATAATAATACGTAATAATAATAACTAATAAGTAATAATATAAACTAATATAAAACTATGGTAGGTTAAATTTGAATGCAATGATAGGTATCATTGTATACGAAAAACGATTCTGAACAAAGATGATTAATTGTCAGTCTAGGATATATTATATTTAAATATTGTCATATTATATTCTATTTTTAAACAAATAGTATAGTTACTATATGTTACTATAGTTACTTTATAGTATCTGTTTAAATAATAAAAAAAGTATTTGGCCAACATACGCATTATGAGCGTATAAAATTTAATTTAAATGTTGATATATTTCGTAAACATTTGAACTTTAAATGATTAGAAATAAAAATTGTGACTAATGATTTTTTGATTTTTTCTTTTACTACGATAAGTACAACTTATAATAAACCTTCTATTCAATTTTAAAGATTTTTTGGATAGCCAAATTTTTTTTATCGGCATTTGAAGAAAAAAAACTTAGAAAAGTCGAAAATTTCAATTGTCTATAAGTAGCTTAAAAAAGGTCAAAATATTTTAAAAATTTAACCATAATATAAACATTGGTGAAAATTTCAAGTATTTACAATGATTCGTTTTTGAGTTACAGCAAAATCAAAAAATCGATTTTGTCGAAAAGTAGTTTTTCGTAAAATTGCTGTTTTTCTGTCACTTTTTTTTTGTGTTTCTCGATTTTTTTGAAAACTATTGGATAATTCTAACTTTTGACCACCCAAAGTACCAACTAGATGAATTTTCCTATTCAAAGAGGTGCTGAAGTCAAAAATCGGAGCATTATTACTACTCCAAAACGTGATGACAGACACAAAAAAAAACACACACATCATTGTAAAATCAATACATTCATCACTCCGTTCAGAATCTAAAATTATGATGATAATATTAAAAAGGCAGAAAAACTATTTTCAATAGCATTAACGATACCAATCAGTTCAGTTACTCGCGAAAGAAGTTTCAGTGCAATGAAAAATAAAGCTTGGCTAAGGATATTAATGTTTAAGGATAGGTTTAACGATCTCTCTATACTATAAAATATTGAAAAATATATGTCCAAAAATGTTAATAGGAATGCTATTTTGAATTCTTTACAGTTAACTGATAAAAACAGATAGGGGATTTAATTAAATAAAATTTCATAAATTATTAGTTATTTTTAAATATATTTTATTTAGTGTTTTTTTTTTCATTGAATTATTATAGCCTCCTAAAAATTCAACAAAATGCCCGCCTACGGGTAATAGTGAAAGTAGCATTTTAGTTTTTACTTTTCAATCTAATTAAAATATGCTTCAGGAAATGGATGTTTGGAACTTATAAATCTGTTCCATCAATATTTTCCCAGTTATACACAATCCATTGTTATACACGTAGCTTAGAAATTCAATTAGTGTATATATTAATTATTAATGCCCGGTCGTACAAAGCAAACTTATTACGATGGAGTTTTAAGGCAACTACTTATATTAAAACCAGATCTGAACTCAAAATCTATTTTAATAGATAATTTATTGCGGTGTTCAAACACATTTTTTCCTAATGATCTTATAAGTGGATGTTTTTTTTCCATTTCGACTAATGTGTATTATGGTATAAATTACATTCAAATAGACTAAATAAAATAAAAAATAAATTGCAGATAACTCAACGTTTGTCCTCTAAGTTAAACAATTATGTGCTATGGCATTTGAACCTGTCCATGGTGGCAAGATATTAAATAATAAATTCATATCGCACCGCTGTCGTCAAATTAATATATTTAACAGCAATGATGACGAAAAATACCTGCGTAAAATAATATCAAGATATACTATTTAAAATATATAGGTTAAGGAAAAAATAAATAATGTTTTTAGAAAATATTAAATAATATGCACTTTTAATTTAAAATTGACGAAATATGCAAAATATATGCATTTTAAATTTTTGATTTTCGAACTTACCATTGTATAGTTCGAATTTTTAGCTTGGTCTGTTATAAATCGAGCAATATGCAACTCATAGAAATTTCTAGCCCTAATTAATAGGAATACGTATTCCTAATACGTATTCCTATTACTGAGCTTAACCTCAAAAATATATTGTGTTTTAAACAATAGTATAGTAATAGTACAATGTGGTAGTTTTAAAATTATGTCACAAACAAAAAATAAAACGTACAAAAATGATTAATTATACGATTTTTTTTTTTGTTTTATTTTACTTTTATAATTTTATTTTATTTTTTAATGTCATTTTTCTAGTTTTTACAGTACCTATTATAATTCGTCCATGTCTCCTATAGTAATCACAATAATATTACGGTCGCTATAGTGTTACCGTGGTAGTGTAGGTACCTTGGTAAAAAATGACTAATTAATTTAATTTTCTAATTCATAATATTATAAGGTATCCTAAGTGTAAAATTACGACCCTTAACTTTCCTTTCTATAGTTATATTCTCCCACCATAGCAATTACTGCTTGAGCGTCTCAAGCACCAAAATAATTTAGGTCTTCAAATTAACCAACAGACAGTATAATCCACAAAACTACAAATGTAATCCCATAAAACAAAATTTCAAAACAGAGTTCTAGTAACTAACTATACAGATTAGTTTAAGTAAATTTTCAGGTATGTTTAATAACAATTTTCTGATAAATTAAATTAAAAAAATAATTATTATTTTTAAATACTTAGCTAAATATTACTTGTTATTTAAAAATATTTTTATATACTAATTTATTTATTTGATAAAACGGATATTTTTTTAATGTTGAGTGTTCCAAACACTGAAAATGTACACACAATGGATCGCGTAATTGAATGTTAAAACAATTAATGTTCGTAGGGATAAATGATTTTTGAATATTTTTGATAACAAATACCAAAAACCTATGGACTATTGGTTATTGCCGAAAAAAATCGAGATAAACATAATACAATCTATACTTGAATTATTTATTAGGAAACTTATAATACTATCCTAACGTAATAATTTTAGCTTTACAATCTATATTTATTTATTTTTCAAGTTTTCGATACATTTTGCAATCAAAATTAATGGATGATACAAGATAAACATAAATTATTTAACACACATTCTCAGAATGCCTATCATACGAAAAAGTAAAACTGTCCATCACTCAATCCTATAAACGTATGAAGAAATATTCCCAGATGTTTTGAACGATCTAATCTCTTTCTCAAAAATATACTAAACTAGATAAATAAATGTACCTATTAATCATTAAAATTAAGACATATTATACTCCGTTTTATAAAGGTACAAAGTTGTATGATATGAACAATAAATAATAATAAAAAAAATTTGAAAAATTAATTTTTAGATTATAATTTTAGATTGTTTAAATTTTCTAGATTTTATCATAAACATTTAACTATACTGAAAAGGAAAGATGTATTTAACGATATATGTTCTAATTTGATCTATGTATTAAATTAATATTCAGATGTAAAGTAATAATATTATCTTTTTTTAAATGTTGATAAAACTATTAAAAACATGCTTTATATTATATTCACCTACAATAATTTAAAAATACGTGAATAAATATTAACAGTTAATTATTCAAGGAATTAATAGACTTAAACATTGATTTTAAAATTAATTTTACAATACAATAAACATCTCAATCAACAAATTTGTATATAAAATTAATTATTAGATACTGGTATAATTATTTCCTTTATGTGAATTTTATTTAAACGAATGATTATTTTGTTCAATATAAAAATATTCAAACAAATACATCATTAATAATAATAATAATAATAAAAAAAAAACTAGTTAACTGTATGATATATGTTCAAATTTAACTAGCATTGAATTCACAAAATTAAGTGGCACCACATTTATAAATTAAAGGATAAACAACAATAATAAACGAGTTAATATTTAGATGATAATCAAAATAAATTATGTCCTATCCTAATCTTATGACATATTTTTCTATATCAAAACGAATTCGCTAGAAGTATAGGGTAATGTTAAATATAGTTGATTTGGTATTATTAGTAGGTATTTAAGGATGATCAAATTCATCCTAAAATAAAATATCAAACTATACTATAGCAATAGGATGAAACTAACGGACTGCAAATATTTTGATACAATATTTCTTAATTTTTAAAAAATAAAAAAATATATACACATATATTTATTATATAATATAATATATCGAATATTCAATGTTCGGTGTAAGTTCGCAATTTAAATGATTATTTATTATTCCAGGACACAAGTGAAACGAAGAGCGAGACCTATATATTCAACTAAACTCGTAAAAAGGATTAAAAGCCTATAATATAATTTGTATTCTTTACTTCAAGTTTATCAGCGAATCAGCTGTAATTATTATACACAACGTTTTTAAGATATCTGATAGCCGAAAACTACATCATTTCACAACGGACGGGTGAGTGCCTACACTCTTTAAAAAACTTTTGCTTTTAAACTTTCTCTTATTATATCATATAAATGTAAAACTGTCGAAAAGTTAACTCCCCCCCCCCCAAAAATGTTATATTAAACATTAAGTTTTTTCTTCTACTTAACCATTTTTACTAAAAAAATATCAAAATTCTATTTGTATAATAGTCATACTTACCAATAAATCTATCTCCCTAGTTGTCATCACGATATAAGCATACCTTTAAATGATAACGTTAAATATGCTATTAAAATGCGTTTTGTTTGTTAATTTATAATATTCAACTATCGGAGTAGGTACTTAATAAAATTATAATATTATGTTGTTTATAATAGATTATACCATAAGCAAGCGAGTAAGTAATTAAATTATCATTCTTAACAGTAGGGCGTTTTATGAGCCTGATAATTAAAATGTAAGTTATGATACTCGATTATGAAAACCTACTTAATAATGTTTTGTACCTATATTGTTGCTGTGCAGCGAAAATAATATTACCAACTCGATGAAAACGGCATGCGATTTAAGTGAATATAGTTTATTTTTTTTTAAATTAAATAAAAAATAAATTAAATTAAATGTTAAAATGAATCATCAGTTTGGAGCACGTAATAAGGACATTAGTCATCTGGGTGGACTTTTATTTTATTTTTTCATATTTTCATTATAATACACAGAAGAAACGATGTAGTTAAGTGCGAGGGACATCGACGCAAACGTGACTAGCATTTGCTGTGTGCAAAACCATTTTCTATTTTTATTTTTATTTTTTTTTCCAGAATTTACGAACAATATAAAATAAAAAAATAAATTCTAAGCAGATAAAAACTAATTAATATGAGATATTAACAATGTTTTGGACTGAATTTTTCATGGAACTTTTTTACTATTGTGTTGCAGTGTGGCTGATTAAAAATCATTATTTTCATTATTTTTTTTCGATTTAATATATTTTAGTGAATAGTTAATACAAATTTATGTAAGTTCGTAAAAACAAATTGTCATAATTTTTCATGCGCAATTATAGTAATAGATAATAACAATAATTAAATATATAAGACAGTGGGAAAGTGTGTAACGCTTAGTATAATATTATAGCCATATAGGTATTGAGTACCTAACTATTGGCCTACAATGCAATGGATGTGTTTAGTTTTTTTTTTTATTTAATTAATTTAAATTATGTCAGCATATTACGTGCTAATATGCTATTACAAATTGTTTTTTTAGTTGCCAGGTTATAGAATCATACTTCATCAGAGCTTTTGAGATTGGTGTGGACATTTTTAAACTGGATTTTTATTCAGTCTTGGAGAAGAGATCTTTATTGGTGTATCATCCACAAACGTCACCAGTTGAGAGATAAACTTGAATTTAATTATAGGGTATTCCATAAAAAAAAAAAAAAAAAACATTTTTCTTATCAGTTATCACTTGTCACTATTTACTTTTATATTATATTGTATATTTTTATCATACATTTACATAGCGCTACTATAGAGCTACTTCAGTAATTTATTTTATTTTAGTAATACGGTAGTTTGAATTAATTTTTTCCAATAAAATCGCATTTATTATTATCAACTTAATGTAGAATGGTGTGAACAGATTCACAGCATAAATAGGCAATCATTAATCAACCATAGGAAATACAAATATTTTGAAACAATGAAAATCGTTATTCTACATTTAAACATTCAATTTCGTCAAAACATTTAATTTGATATATCTTAAAAAAATTGTTACTATATATTTTAAAAATTTTAAAAAAATCATCGTCATGAAAAATTTCAAATTGATCTTTAGTTAAAAAATTATTTTGTTAAACCTTGATACTGAACAGTCACGACTAGAATTTCAGATATTTTTGCTGTAAATTATTAATCAGATGGTTAAAAAAATGACGACTTTCAAATATCTATGTATTTCAAAATTTTGTTTATTTTAATAGTTATTAAACATTAAAAAAAATTAGAATTTGAATACAATAATCTAATGACATCATTTTTGATCTTTATGACTGAGTAATTATTTTAATAGTAATATTACTTGTTATCTCTAAAAGTATTTAAATTTATACTATATATTAGTTTAAAACATTATAAAATACAATTTTTAAATAGTTTTAATATTTAAAGTTAATTATCATTTATCGGAGTGAATTACTTATCCCGCAAAATTGTTGTTCACTACTACGCTCATCAAAAACTTTAAATACTATACCTAATAATTCATTTCTAATTAACTTACTTATCTCTCGAAAATTTAATGTTAAGCATTGAGATTTGTCGAAAAATATTTTATTTGGTGATTAAAATATATCCGTTATCGTTTAAAAAAGTAAAAACTTAGAAAAAAAATAACGTCAATATTATATATAATAATTATATTAGTTTCAATTACATTAATATGCTTTTAGGTAACGCGTGTTTACCGTTATAAGAATCAAATAATCTATTATGTAAGTATTCGTGAAACGAAATCGTTCTTAATTAATATATAACCATGTAGAGCATAGCGTGCGTCTAACCGTCCGAAACGCATATGTCCAAGACACAAAAATACCATAGCTCGCGAAAACAATAAACGTCCGTTTTTCTCGTCGGTTTGTAAAACGCATTTTATTTTAATTGATATTTCGCCGGGAGACACGAGACTATTTTCCTTTTGAAAATAACAACAATATGATGGCTAATTTCCCAAGATTGAATTACGGGCGGAAACACATCGTTTCACAACTTTGGCAAATGCGAATTCAATTAATTTCGAATCAGCGTTAAACCCATTAATCAATGTCGGTTTTCGTTCGTCCGCATAAAAATGAAAAAGAAAAGAAAGAAAAAATAGTACACACGTAATATTAATATTATTCGGAACGTCTTGTCGGCGCTATTTTTGGGTTCTTATGTTTTAACTTTGTCGCCGATAAATAAATTGTTCGCGCTCTTTATCATCGTTACGCCGATTTATTCGCCGCCAAAAAAAAATGTTATCAATATTGTTGTATATAATTACGCGCGCGATATTTATCGATAAATCCACAACCGTCGCGTCGGTCGCGAAATCCCAAAACGACGAATGTTCTCAAACGGTTTTTCGTAAAAAACCGAAATCCTAGGCCAATGTTTCTTAAACTGTGATACGCGTAACCCTTGGGGGCACTTGAAATTTTTTAAGGGGTACAAGTATGATCAACATGTATGTAAGTCTTTAAATTTTTTTATAAATATTTTAGTTTAGTAACTAAGAATGGGTACCCAAAAAAAATTTATTGATAAAAAGGGGTATACAGTGTTTATAAAAGTTTGAGAATCCTTAATCTATAGGCAATAATATATTATAAGTGGTAATAGCCAATAGGTACAGTAGGTATTATAATTATTATTATTTATAACGTCCAATCGCGAGTAGAAAAATAAATTGACTACCCTTTTTCCATCATCACCGACCACCGACCCGCCATAGCCGAACTGCGAATATTGTATTATTGTCGTCGTGCGTTTTCAATCCGAGAAGTGTCGCTGCAGTGACGGAAATACGTGTGCATGTCCGGCCAGAGGGCACACACAATAACTCGGGGACTAGTGTGTGTATACAACATTTTCAACTTACTGTCATTGGCGTAGCGAACAATAGTAGCCGCGTGCGTTTGTTTTATGGCCAGAAAGCGACCGGCATACGCCCGAGACCCGATTTTATTGTATTATACGGTTATTATTACTATTATTATTATCATCATCATCATCATCATCATTTTCGGATCCGAATCGCGTAATGCGTTTTTCTGCTCACGCCGTTCTATATGATGCGCGTACGATACGGTGTATTATAGTGTGTTTGTATATTATTATTATAGTGCGTGTACAACGATTAAATTGCATGTCGTACGGGTTCGCGTCTGATCGTAAGACGTAGACATTAATAAAAATTGTATGGGTTCGTATACGACCGCGGTACTATATAGTATACCGTTACCGGGAACCTGGTCATCATATAGCTACATACACGAAAACCGCTATAAAGCAGAGTTAACCGAATCGTTTACGATTTATTATATTAAAAACCGTTGTTGGAGTTCATCCGACGAGATGATACTCTTCGTCAATCCATCATTCCCAACACAAAATGACACCTCATAAAGTTATAAAAAAAAAAAACCGATTGTTGAAACAACATTTAAGGTAAAAAAAAAAGCTGTCTGTTATTAGTGAGTTTTATAATACGTTACAACTACAGTGAGTACGTTATAATATTTTTATTAGCTATACATTTATTTTTAATTGGTCTCGGGCTTCAACGACAAGGTTCATTAGTTTTATTTAAATTAGTATATTATTATAGGCACTGGTCCGTTATAATATAAAACACCTAGTATACGAGCAGCACTTGATCCATAATATTATTTTTAGTGATTTTTTTTTGTATTATATGTGCTTATTCAGATACTATTTTATCGAAAAATTATTATTCAGTATGAAAAAAATAAAAGTTAAATTTTTACAAGTTTGAAATTTATTACCAACACAAAATAATAATAATCGCTGTACCAAAGCCCAAAATAATGAAGAGAGTTATGGTATATTAAAATAATGCGAAACAAGAGTAAAAAACTAAACCCAGATGAAAGCTTTAAAAAGTATATTACTTTTAGTGTTTGAATGCCTATGAAAAATTCTGAAACACCGATATTAAACAAAAAGGAGTAAACGACGCGTCTACTTTATTATCAAGGGCCAAGAAGTGTTTGAGATCTTTTTACGCAAATAACCAAACTATATAGTTTGACGAGTTCTTAATAGACATTAAAGATAATGACGACATATACATTACACGCATTTCAATTTTACATCTTAAATTGCAGCTGACAAATTTTGGTGTAAAAGGATTCACCGTCGTTGAGAACTAAGTTTAGGTAAACAACAAAGTGTAGGTTCCACAATGCACCAAAAATGAACTCGTAGATAATACGTAATTGGATCTTTATACTCAATATTAACACAGATTCTTTTGGTTTTAGTTTCAAACAAAAAAAAAAAAAAATTAAAAAAAGTGCCGTTTTCAAAAAATTTCTGTTTTTGTCAAAACACTCATAGGTGCCGTTTTAAACCAATAAAATTCATCCAATTCGGTTATTATTTATGTACGAATAAAAAATTAATAAATCATTATGAACAGAGCCGTGTAAAAATAACATTATCAGGTACCTACGTCATACACTCTGAACATTCAGGTTATGGTTCCTAAAATATTTAAATAAGGATTTTGGTTCCAGATTATTTAATAAATAATTACATTTTAAGTACCCGCACTGTTCAATATTTACCTGTTTAATACACAATTGAACAATTTCGTCTCATTAAAAAAAAAAAAAAGCGCCAATAACTCTCTCTTTTGTTCTTTTTACTTTCTGCGTTGGTGGCATTCAGTGCAAAGTAAATTTTTTTACACTTGATTTAGTATATCGCAAGCGATTCACTTTATAACTGCTTATACAAGGGGATCTTCCTTTATCATCAGATGTCCAACGTAAGTTATATATATGCGAGTTAATTGCTGTGCCAAAGAAGATTATCACAACTTTATGTTGTACTTAATGTTGGTGTTAATTGAAGGCCATCCGAATCCAGCCGTAATGAGAAACACGTTGTACTTATATTCCAAAATATTATGATCGTTTTTTGACTGTTGAATTATTCAAAACTAAGATGCTTCGTTATCAGGGGTGGCACGAAACGTTCAGGAAAAATAATCGACACGGCGTCATGTACGAGGGTCTTGTCATTATAATATGTGTTCGTTAATAGGACATATAATATATTATGTCTATAATATATATATATATATATATATAATATATTATCCAGTCCGGCGGATGTCTTTGAATAAAATCGACCTAAGACAGAGGCTGTGTATCAAAGCGTTATTAAAAAATAATAACTGAAATTAAAACGGTAAAGAATTCTCTGCTGTCAAACGTCACGAAATATGAAACCACTAAACTTTTCGTTCGGTTTTTCGCAATTACCGCGTAAAAATATATATTTATTATATATGGCGTAAAACCTTAATTCTTAAGGGACGTCCGTTTGGAATAAGGCAAGCGCATATCATACGTCATAGACCATTGGTACGAAAAATATTGAATTAAAACCACAACGTCCATAGTATTATGTATTGATTATTGGCGAGGTTATTGTTTCTCCAATTCGTTTCCCACTTTTTTTGTTAATAACGTAAAATGAATTATTGCTGTCTTGCTCAATCCATACGACAATATTAAACACGTTTTGAATGCAAATAACTCATCACCGTTAAACATTGTTGAATTTGTATAATGCATAATGTACCAACGAAAGTTTTGAATTCAAGAAGTGTTTTATATTGTGCGTTGAAACAATATAATGATTAAATTATATTTAACTTTTAGTAGTTGCAGATTCGAAAATGGTTTTTTTTTTTTTTTTAGTTATCTATGCTTATTAATTTATAATATAATATTAGTTGAGAAAATTCGAAACGATTTGTCATTTTTATCTATTAAACGCGTATCTGGGAAATTGGTTAAATATTTAAATCTCATAGCTACGATACAATAACAGTAATAATATTATATATTTTATTAAGTTAAGATTAGGTCAACATATTGATCCAGGGTTGTGTACTGTACACTATTTTATAATGCGAGATAGACATTTTTATGACGTTTATTCTATTATAGTGTTATTAATTTTATTGAAAAATATTACGATTTTAAACTTATTTTGGCATATTATAAAAAGTACTATTGTCCTCATAGAAGGTTTTGATTAATAAAACTTATCGATATTTTTAGTAGGTACATAAAGGTTCTATAGTATTCAATTGAGTTTGTCAAAAACAGTCTGAAAGATATGTGTGTTAACAAAGTATGTTTGAAAAAATCTTTAACATTTTAACAGAATTTAGTTTTTCTTGTAATATAACATTTTTTTTATTAAATTTGAATTCATACTATATTCTAAAAGTAATACGTTTGTAATAATTTATATAACGCTGTACTTTTAAGCTACTCCGCAATGATTAACCGTTCTAATTATAACTCACTACGACTTGGTCAAAAGTTAATTAGTATTAAACTATTAAATGTAAATATATTACTATCTTATTATTATATAATTTGTGCTTATGCACGTACAATAATATAAATTAATTAATGTACCATACCGTTTATTATTCTACTGATGACATATTATTTTTTCCAAATAAATATTTAAATGTCTCATCTAAAGACAAGTTATTTTCTTAACTCATTTTTTTTTTTTTAAGAACGAGAGAACATGTTACTATGTTATCATATTTTTATAAGAGATATAAAATAAGCTTTTTGTGAACCTTGATGATTTGAAAATCTCCAATGGCGCATTTTTACGTTTTACAAGTCGTTAAGAAAAAAAAGTGAAAACGAAAAAATATATTAATAGATTAAATATTAAATTATGAAAATTCGTTAACTTCAAGGATAATAATAAAAAAAATAATTTTAACATATTCAATGAAAATATATCTTAATATTCATATGGAAAATATTTTTTTTCAGTAGTAACGATGGATGACGATAATCTCGAAAGATAAATACAGGTAAAGTGCAGTAGTATATCCGGTCGCTAATAATAGGTACTGCTGAACTTCCTACATATAATACACGTAGGCATTGTAAGCGGCTAGTGATTATGAATAATAACTGCACGACGAGGACTGTTAACTATTTAATCCAAAATAATCCTATTCAGCCTCAATAAAAAAAAGCACAACGAAAAACGAGAATCATAAATGCTGGAGATGATAAAAAAAAATCTGGCAGCTTAATTACTGGAGCGGTGAAATTATCAAAAGTCATAATTAAATATACTAAAACACACAAAAAAAGGCCAGCTTTTATGTCCAAATATTTAACCGTGATACACGTAACTACTTAATATTAAATTACTTTTTATTAAACCCGATATTGATTAATATGATGTTAAATTTTTTCGTGGATGATCAAAACAGACGGACATTGACTTGTTTGTACGTATTTAAAATATTATAATATTATGTAAATTATATGCATTCGCTTCAATCTACGATTTTGTTCTTTACACAATCATAATAAATTAATTGTAAGATACATCAAGATACATCATAGCAATCTCATTTGAATATTTTTATATCGACCAACAGTTCTTTTGATAGTACATAATGCGGACTAAAACGTTTTTATTGATTTAAAGTTGGACACGAGCAATGTTTATAAGAGGTCCTGTATTTCGGACTTTTCTGTGAACGTCAATATATTACAGAAATGCTACTAGACTTGGATTTTCTCAGTGTTTAAAAATTTTTTACCGTTAATTTATGAGTTCGTAATAATTCTAATACCTACTTGACATTTTTTTTCAAATTATTTATTTAAGATTTTGGTGCTAAATTTTTAACTGTTTAAATTTTTTTGTACGTTCCTCAGAAAAATTATTCCAGGGAATTTAAAAAAAGTTATTATATTTTTCCAGTTTTTTTTAACCTTTGTACTTACTATAATATATTGTACTAGTATAACTGTATCAAACATTTAGTTAGATTACACTATGAACACTGTATTTTACCTTTGTTTCGTCTGCGTGATCACTTATTCACTATTATTATTATAATTTTTCTGTATTTAACTTGTTATTGAATCTCTTTGAATTTCCGATTGGCGTTAAATAAATAAATAAATAATATAAATGTATGATAGTATGATACATTTTAAATCTACTATTTAATATTATTTTACATACTAATCTTCCACCGAGAGGAAAATATGATTAATGTCATGGTTTATTTTTTAGAATTTAAAAATATTTAATAATAATTTAGAAATTTAGTTACTATTTAGAAACATTTAAAAGTAAACAATAGAGATACATTTGTCCAAATATTATTTCATTAAATATTTGATTTGCTATTAAGTTATATTTTTTCGAAATATTTAAGTTTTTAAAAACTATACAACGTATACTTATGGATTACAGAAGAGGATACAGTAGAGCAAAGAAAAAAATATTGCTGTCAGAAAATATTAGTTTGTACCTAAAAAAAAAATGGAATGGCGTTTATCAATTTAAAAATCTTAGCACGATGTCGTTTGAAAGTTTGCCAGGAGTCATACGGTCATACTATGGTTTTTATTTTCTTTAAAATTGATCATTCATGTTAAATTTCAAGGAAATAATAATTTATTAAACGTACGTGTTATTCATTTTGACAACGATAGGTTTAAATAGATTAAAAAAAATTCAGATTAGGTGGTAGATAATAATAGCATACCTTACAGTGAATTACGTTATTTAGCTGAAAAAATGAATTGCATAAACAGACGCTTGTCTCGGATGTTGACAAACTGGCAAGTTATTGCGGACTAGCTATAATAGGGACCCGGTAAAATAATTAGCGCTGAGATATTTTACATCCATGACACTCCACAATAATATTATTATATATTTTGCGCATCGTAGGTATAATAATATTATAATAGTTCCGGTTTGTGACCGTATTTTCGTGGGAATATTAAAATTAAATTTTCTCATCTGGGCGATTAAAATAATGACAATAATAATAATAATAATAAAAAAATCCCCTTATCAATAGGGGAGGGGTTTGCGAATTATATTAATTGCCACTTGTTTGGGACCTACCAGAAAATCTGTGCAATTCGTTTGACCCTTTGTGAGAGATATAACCTATTAATTATGTTAATAATGACAGTGGGTGTTAAAAAAAAAATTAAATATATCGGCATTGCCTTTATTCGTGAGCTGTATGTATATATTGTGAACGCATTTTTCATTTACAGAAACTATCAAATTAATAATTGGAAAAAAAGCCATAAACAAAATTGTTCACAAAATATATTTATAGCGGTTCGCGTAGTAAAGATAAAAAAAAAGCTAAATCATTTTCACCTAATTACTTTTTAAAATCAGAAATAAGAGAATATTATATAATATTAAAGATTGGTAGGATATCATTTTTTTATAATACACAATTTGAATGAGATATGATTTCCCGATTATGTCAACCCCCTTTTATCCTGCAATAATGAATTTATTTAAATTCCTATTATTTTTTAAATTATCGAGACTATTATATTTCCAAGCACTACGTTATTTTTACAATGTAATAAGTGTTCTAGAAATAAATTTATTTTTACTTTTAATAAGAACAATATTTATATTTATACAATTGTTATCACTATAAATGTTTGTTAAAATTACCACAGTTAATTATTATATCCAATAATCTTAGACAATTTTTCTTATTGCTTAAAGTTTAATTATTTAGAAATTCTTCATCCAAATTTTGTTTCATATACAAAGTAACGTTTTCAATAAAATCATTTCCTTAACCTTTTTTATTACCAAACATTTTTAATTTATACTATATTGTTAAGTATTTATTTTTATTTAAACATTAATATTTTTTCCAACCGATTTAATGAATTATTTGTATTGATAATTATTTTCAAAAAAAAAAAAATAGTTAATTTATTTTAATAATTTTAAAATTTATTGAAATATACGACTATAATAAGTTTATAAAACTTATAAGTATTTATCGATAAATCTGATAAATAACACTTGCATTATGAATAGCTATAATGAATTACTTTGCTTCGTACAAGCTGACACGCTGTAAAAAAATAATGTGGAATACGAAATAACTAATATGTATAAAAATCAAAAAATCAGTTAGTAACGAACTACGATAATCATAACGATAGCGGTTATTTTATTAAAATAAGAATATTAATAAATCTATTGTTGAAGAAAATAATAGGTAAACTTGGTGAGTCACACTTTGTCTATACAAAGGTATATAATATATATGAAATAATAGTGTTCACAGAAAAAAAACTTTGTGCGAACAGAACACTTTATGTTTACGATATATTGTCAACGCTTGTCAAACTATGTAACGACGCTGATTTGTGTCTATTTAACACTTTAATACGTTATTTAAATAATACAATAATATACGAATCATGACTATTAGAATTTGGACTTAACTAGAACATTTGAATAATACTTAATATAATTATATGAAATGAGATAGTTTTTTAAAATTATAATATTTTCTTTTTTTACATTTCAGAATTTTATTGATTAATTTAATTATTAAAATGCATATTTTATAATGCACGTACTAAGAAATAATTTCGTAAAATAGTTATGTACCTACTAGACTCATTCAAAGTAAAATTTAAATAAGATATTTAAATTTATCTATTATAGTATGTGTATAAAAATGCGTCGAATTTGTTTATCTACTACACTCAATAAGATTTGTATTCAAATTATAGTTATCACATTTATACAACATAGATTGTTATACGTTCTCAATCAATACTGATCGTACGTTATCATAGTGACATCGTACACGGCTAGTGGCTACTGCGATGATCACAACGCATTATCTCTGTATTCAGTTATCTGGTAGACTTTTAATTAATCAATGGTGAATTAATATGCATAAATATATTGCCATAAAAGGTCACTAGACTTTTGTAATTTTAGTCTAAAACTATTCATTCTAATTTAAACAGTGCACCAAATCGCCTATGCAAGTTCTCACTCTGAAGATGTATTCAAAATATCCATAATATAATATACGAAAGAATGAAAGAGTCATTTTTATTTTTATTCTCGTCATTTGAATAATTGTAATTTATGAGTTTTAACTATTTTGAAAGTTCAAATTTAAAATTTTTCCGATTTTTTTTTTTTAAATGAATTGATCAAAAGTAATTATTAATTTTAAAAGTGTAAATTATTTATTTTCGGTTGTACGTTTACATTACATACGTTAACATACATATATATTTATTAATTAATATTTTTCAACATTATTAGTTAAAAAAAAATATAAATTGTACTACATGAAGATAGAGTGAACATTTTGAAAAAGTTTGTTATTAATCTTTTTTTGTTGCTGAAATATTTTAGAATAATTTTAGAGGATTTTCAATGCACAGTAAAAAATGTATGTTGATATTTAAAGTTTAGATAGGTAGTGGATTAATAGTTTCCTCTTGACTCGTAAACATTTTAAATGCTTATAAATAAGTAATTACTAATCCGATATTTGATTTTTATGTCAAAATTTTCAAAAAAAAAAAATATTCTGTTTCAAATTATTATAAAATTAAAATTGCATGTTGTAATTTAAAAAAAAAAAAATTCAGTTATGTTGTATTTAAATGACTTTAAATTATGTAAATAAATTTATTTTCAATAAAACATACATTTACTGTGAAAATAATTGTTAGGTGATTGTTTAAACACCTTGTTTATACATTGGCATTATTTTTTGATAACGAAAAATATAATCAGAATAATGCATTGTCATACACGGATAATATATATATCTAAACTTTTGCATAATTGCATTTAACATTTCTACAATATTCAAGAATTTAACACTAGACGATGGTTTTACGAATCTGAAACACTTTAACTTAGAAGTAAAAGCAGAACACAGACCAAATTATATTGGATGAAAAAATACAACACGGAAGTGAGAAAATGTAGACGGATAAGGAAATATTTTCAAAAAAGTTTTTAGAGCAAGTGAATCCAAAACTTTGTGATTACTCCCAACTGCACTCAGCACGTGGTATCAAAACGTTTATAAAATGCTAAAGTTTTGTGAATAAATTGTTTTGTGGTTAAATTTTTCATTTAACAAATTCTATATTTTAATAAAATACCTATCAATTCTACTATTTTAGTTCTTATAACAATCAAATCAATTACTTACCCATTTACCTACGTTAATACTCGGCAGGAATGAAATATTAATTGTTTATGATATTTGAGGTGTTTTTTTTTACGTGTATGGTATGAATTATTTAACAATCAATGATAATTATTAAAACATAATTATTGATAAACCAGAATCTATTTTCCGAAACAATAATAACACTAAACTGTTGTATATACTTGTACTATTGTGTAATAGTATTTTATTAATAGATATACCTGTGATACTATTATTTATAAAAGCAGTTATTTTTTATTAATCGTAGATAAGAAAATGTTTTAATGAAAAAATATACAAATTCAGATACAGAACCAGAATTTATTTGAAAAATTGTATCACACCAATTTTTTTTTTATTTTAGAAAAGATAGAGGAAACCATAGTTCTACAACTTATGATGGTTTTATTATTCTTGAAGTTTAGATTTTTATAAACATGAACAAGTATGGAAATTGCGAGAATGTATAATTTCATACGACTAAAAACTAAAAAAACTTTTTTATGAATATTTTATAGCCCGCACTCGTTTGGTTAATGTTAGAATATCTTTGGCTATATTACAATAATTATATAACTTAATAAACAAGGTTAACTACCCCTGAAACATTAATACATTTCAATGTAACCATTGTATTTTGTATTAGGCATGATAATACAAATTCAAACGGATTCACAGACACAACTGAAAGTGACATAATTTAATGTTAAATTATGAATACAATTTGTGACCGTCACACGTGATTGTGCATATTTTATATTGAGGATGACCGTTCCCCGTGATCGATAAATAAACTGTTATTTATTTTATTTTAATTTACCTGTATATCTATTTACCTATGCGTGATCAATTCAATACATTATCATACATCCAAAGCTTTATGAAAATACCAAAAACAACTTTCCGACACAATCATTTTTTCGAAAATATTCCAGCATAATTTAGTATATACTATATCAATCTAAATTTTAAGACTCAGAAAAATGTTACTAGTTTTATATTGACAATTTACATATTTGTGTGTTAAATTATAATGTTATACTTTAAATTACTAAGTCTTAAATTTGTTTGATGTCTTACGTGTAGAATTCCATCAGGTATAACGACATAATAATATATGAAATTATGAAATTATTATCAATATTATCGTATAGTGTTGCTTTTATCTATTTAACGAGTTTAAATAAATTATCGTGCTTTTTTTAAATCTCGTTAGGTTTATTATAAATAAACGAATTTTGTCTTTGATTGAACTTCTGGTGTATATTAGTATGATTACTTCCGGTACTAATAACATAATTGAAACGATTGTAAAACATATTCATAAAACAATAAGTTATTAATTGTTATTAAATAATTATATCTTTGTATCGCGAATAAACCCATCTTTGATTGTGCAATATTATAACAAATAATAATAACGATATCATTGTAATAAATGTGTTGTATCAGATAAGGCGTTTAAAGTAATTGTATAATCCAAAATAATTTTAGTACATTGCTCAAATTTGTTTTATAATTATCATTGTATTGTATAAATTACCTACACACTTTCTCGTAGAAATTTAAGTTATTCATTACATTAAAGAATTTTAAACTTACCCTAATATATTTTTTGTATATTTTTTTTCAAAAAAAATGTAAATTAAACTTTTTGAACAAAAAAATAAATCAGTTAATTTATTAATTCACATATTTTAATTATTGATCAAATTATTAAAATATAACAGTATTAAATTGTTTTTATTACATTCTATTGTTCAGCGCACAATTTGCGTGACTAAGCCTAGCAATAAGGTAAAAAAAAGTCATACCTATAAAAGACTAAATTATAATATTGTGTTGTCAGAAAATAAAAACGCCATCGTAAATTTTCGACGGTGTGAGACCACACTATTTATTTGTTCGTGATGACCATTTTAAGCAAAGAGCTTATCACAATAACGTCATGATCATGCAAAAGTGCATAGTTTTATATCCACGTATTAGGTACATATAATTAAATAATTTTGGCTTTATGTGTAAAGTTTGCGCGATACGTGTCGCTATAATATGGGTGCACGTCTTGTTCGTAGCAAA
This sequence comes from Schizaphis graminum, assembly GCA_020882235.1. Taxonomy (NCBI): domain Eukaryota; kingdom Metazoa; phylum Arthropoda; class Insecta; order Hemiptera; family Aphididae; genus Schizaphis; species Schizaphis graminum. The sequence goes on from CM037032.1 coordinate 11,826,269, forward strand.
AATACGGTATATACTTATTATAACGCGTACAACACGAGTTTTCCACATATTATGTAACGCGGCTAATGGAACTCTATATTTACATCGTCGCAGTAGTGACGTGGCGTGGATATGAGGGTATCAAAGAGTGTAGATCAGTGTTTCCCAACGCGGGCGGTACCGCGCCCTGTGGGATTTTTAAATTTTGAAGGAAGCGTTTTACTGTGACTTTCATTTTTATAGTTCATAACTTATTGAAATTAATTATATAAGTGACTTCATACATAACAAAATAATTTAAGATAATAGGTATACAGATACCATAAGCAATAAACATTTACTTAAATTAAATCGCTGATTATAAAAATCAAACAATATTTTTTTTAATTTATTGAGGGAGAGGTGGTGTGGATTATTTTAAAACCCAAAAAGGGGTTTTGAGTAAAATAATACTGTATAACACTGTAGAGTGCAAATCGTTAAACCCGAAAAGTATTTATCTCTCTTTACTGCGCAGTATACATAGACACCTGTGTCTAAATACATATACCTTCATTGAGGACATAAACGTTTATGGTCAGGGTAATAAAATATATTAAATACATCCTATATCGTTTGATATTTTAAGATTTCACACCGAAATTCTGGAAATTTTTAATGAACGGTTTCATTTTGATGGTCCAAATTCGAATCCGTATATGCATTCGTGTATTATCCAATTGACCAATACGTCGTGAATTTTCGAATGAAATCAGAGAATATTATTGATTTACTGGTTAAGAAACAAACAATTTTGAAAAGATGACAAAACGTGATACTTGATATAGTTTTGTTCGAACGAAAAAGTGTTTTATGAAAAAAAAGCTTATCGACTTGATACCTTCTTTCCCGTGCTCTACCCAAAATAAAATAACGCAACTGATGCAGATCGAATATTAAGGTCGAATCAAAGCATTATATTAATATTTCTATCGATAATAGGGTAAAGTAGGTAGTTATTGGCACTGGTGTAGTTATTGGCATAGTGAATTTGTTTTGCTGATAAATAAGTGTTTTCATCTTTTAAATTATTAATTTTTTTTTTATCAATTGGTTAAACTGATTAATTTTCGCTCCAAAAATTATCAACATTCTATGATTGCTGATTAAAATTGAAAACACAAAGACAAAACTACGCCTCAGCTCGCCGTGGAAACAAGTAAGAAATTAATTATTTTCGTAATATATTTTGGTATGAATTTAAGCTTTTATTCCATTGTATAATAGCGTTAAATGTTAGTGATATTATTTAATGAAAGTTAAGAATATTTAGAATGCAATCAACAAATTTATTTAATCAATTTTAATTTTTAAATTTGTTTTAAAGAAGTTGACAATAACTAGTATGCTTTTTTCATGATTTTCAGTTATTGTCATGGCCTGCCAATAACTGAATCAACATTAAAAATACATAATTACATTATTGGCATTAAGATTTATCAGAATTGTCTATATAACCAAATTGAGATTTTAATTAGACTATATGTAGTACCTAATTTATTACTATTTTAATCAAATAATGCAGTTATTAATTTACAATGTAAACTGCTTTACAGAGATGCCAAAAAAATCAAATTCATTTTCTGATTTAAATCTGATAGAAGCCATAAAGGCAGTAGACAATGGAATTTCTAAAAAGGCTGCTGCCAAACAATTTGGAGTTGCTAGGTCAACTCTACAATTTAGAATAAAACATAGAGATAAAGAAACATTTTCATGTGGACCTTCAAGTGTTTTGAGTGTTGAAGAAGAGAAATCACTTGTTAAATGGCTTCTAGATTGTTCTAAAAAAGGATTTCCTAGGCGACGTGAGGATCTACAACAGAGTGTTAAATTGTTTTTGGATGACCAGGGAAGATCTAGTCCGTTTACTAATAATTTGCCTGGTAACTAATTATAAAGTATATTTTAATTAGTAGGTAATTATTATACCTATATTATAAGTAAAGTGTGGGATATTTCATGTCAAATAATTTGAACAAATATAAATATTATGTAGGTACACTAAAAAAGTAAATTTGTTTCTATAAAAATAATTTTGTTTAATAAACAAATATAAAAATGGAAGGATTTATTAATTTAAGTAATTTAAATTTTATACTTACATGTATAAGCCTTTAATACTACCTAAGATTACTTATCTTCTTTATATTTTTATGTATCAATGAATATTATTTTTATAATTTTGAAAAATAGAGTATTTAGTATACCTATTGAATACCTAGGTACTGTATGTCATGTATTTGACACCACTAGCTTAAATTAATTTTTATAATTTATTTATTTTAGGAATTACTTGGTATAAAGCATTTTTAAAAAGAAATCCTGTAATTTCACAAAGAACCAGTGAGCATGTGACTTCTGCTAGTGGAAATGTGAGCGAAGAAAATATAAAAAAATGGTTTAATGATATTCATGCATATTTATCTGATGAGAAATTGGTAGATATTTTAAATGACCCAGAAAGAATTTTCAATGGTGACGAAACTGGTTTTTCACTCTGCCCTAAAACCAAATCTGTCTTAGGCCCAAGAGGGGCTAAAGATATTTATGAAATCGCTAAAGGGAATGAAAAAGAAAATATTACTGCCATGTTTACATTTAATGCAGCTGGTCAGATGTGTAATCCAATGATCATTTATAAATATCAAAGAATACCTCAAAATATAATTGACACAATACCACCTCATTGGGGAGTTGGGCGGTCAGATACTGGGTGGATGAAAGCAGAAGTTTTTTATGAATATATAGCAAATATTTTCTACCCGTTTCTTGTTGAAAAAAATATTCAATTTCCAGTTCTTCTTTTTGTTGATGGGCATAAAAGCCACTTAACATATCAATTAAGTAATTTATGTTCAGACTTAAAAATAATTTTAATTGCATTATACCCAAATGCAACCCGTATTTTACAACCTGCAGATGTATCTGCATTTAGGCCTTTGAAATCTGGATGGAAAAAAGGTTTATCAGAATGGCGAAATAAAAATCCACACAGTTCGGTGACAAAAAAAGATTTTGCACCGATACTTGATGCTGTATTAAAAACTACTGTTAAAAGTAGTACCCTAATAAACGGTTTTAAAGCATGTGGACTCTTTCCTTGGAATCCAGATCAAATAGATTATAAAAAATGCTTGGGTAAAAATTATTGTTCTACTATAAATGAAACAACAACAACAATTAACATTGCCAATAATATCAAAAATTTAAATCTTAAAGAATTTTCTGATATTATTGGCATTGAAACGTTAGAAAAATTTAATAATATTGAGAACATTGTTGAAACAGAAAATCAATCTGAAGAATTTTTTATTTTATACAGAATTTATGAACAATTAAAAGGTAATCAACAGAACAGCGAAGTAGACCTTGAACTTGAAAAAGAAAAATCTAATGCAGATCAGTCAAACTCTGCTATTGTTACAACAAGTTCTTCTGAAGTGGAATTAGAAAAAGAAATTTTAGGGATTCCAATTAACCACCCGGACACCCTAATAAAAAACAATAAAAATCATATAATTCTAAAAAAGTTAGAAATATCACCAATTGAGTCATGTTTGATTTGGCCTGTGACTCCTGAAAGAAAAGGTACAAGAATAACAGAAAGGATACCATATGTAATTACATCAGATAATTGGAAAAACTTATATGAAAATAAAGAAAAAAAGAAACGGTCTATTGAAGAAGAAAAAGAAATGAGAAAGAAAACTAGGGAAGAAAACAAAATATTGAAAGAAACAAAACCAAAAAAGACAAATAAAAGAAATATTGTAAAAAATTTATTTTCAGATTTAAGTAGTAATTATAAACCAGAAACAGTGACTAGTCAAACTATTAATTTAGAAACTTTACAATTTAAGGATTCATATAATATTATAGATGAACTACCAAGTTCATCAAACCCTTGTAGCAATATCTATAACAGTTGCATTATTAAAACAGGATGTTGTAAATTATGTAATACTGACATAGAACAATCAAACTTGGGTATTGAATGTAATTTTTGCTGTGATAAATTCCACCAAAAATGTGCCAACTATGATTCATTTTGTGATCTCAGTAGTGATGAAACCCTTTTTATTTGCCAAAGTTGTGAAAAATCGGTAATTGTTAACTAAGTTTTATTTTAATGTTTTGATACTGATTAACTTGCATAAGATTTTTTTTATACCTATTTAGTTTGTTTTTATTATTCTTGAAAAAGTTATTTTCTTGATTTTTTTATATTAACTATTTTTAAAAAGATTTTCATGTTTTTTTTTATTATTATATTATTCAAAGTTCTACCAAGAACCTACTTACCTCTTTGGTACTTACATTTGTTTTATTTAGATATACTTTTGTTGTTTTTATAATTATAAATTTGTTAGATATGTTCCTATATAAAGAGATAATTAGTTTTATTTTATTGTTTTGATATTGATATTTATTTCATTATTTTATATTTTAATTAACTTACTCAAGATTTGTATACTTATTTTGTTATTTTTGATTATTCTTGAAAACATTATTTTCTTGTTTTCTTTATATAACCTAATTTTGAAAAGATTTTCATGTTTTTATTATTATTATACTATTTAAAGTTCTACCAAGAACCTAACTACCTATTTGGTGCTTAAATTTGTTTTATTAACAAAGTATACTTTTGTTGTTTTTATTTATAATAAAAATTATGTTAAATAATAAAAGTGATTCATATTTTTTTAATTGTTACAAAAATTGTTGCACACTTTGCATAGGTAGGACCTACTACTTAATCATTAATCACTTACACTACTGGAATCGTTAAAAAAATAGTTGTAGACAGTTTAGTATTGTAATCACTATACAATATATACCTTATATGGGGTAGGTAATAATTATGGCTTACTATAAAATACCTATTTGGTTTGTGATTCAATTTATAACAACCACTGCATAGGTAATACCTAAGTATTATGAGGATCTGTGATATATTTTTAAGATAATTATACATTATTGTTCAAAGAACATAATTTAATGGTAAGTACAATAATTTAACAATACCTATATACCTGTAGATATTTTTTCTTAACAAAAAAATAGTAAATAACTAAGTTTCTAATAGTCTCTAAAGAATTAAAACATAATTTGTCATATAATTTTAGTGGGTGCCAATAACTAATGATGAGAGTGCCAATAACCTCAACAATGGTGCCAATAACTAAATATTTTGATATTTTTGTGAAGAACTATAAATATAAAAAAACCTATTACTTCTAAACCAATTTTGATAATAAACTTAGAAAGATAAAAACATTTTAAATAATGTCAAAGAGAATTCAGTAATTTTAACCATGGTTAAATACAAGATATAGGTTAGGTAAAGAGCAAAATTTCCTTAAGGTGCCAATAACTGCCTACTTTACCCTATGCGTAAATTATTATGCCGTTACCTTATTACATAAAAGTATCGCGTGCGCCTACTGCGCCTGTTAGCATAACTAAATGAGTTCATCATAATTTTTATGTTTTATCTTTAACGCAAGTACCTACAAACGTTTGTGAAAAAAAGTATTTTTTTATTATAGGAAATACTAATTTTATCAATAAATCACCAATACGTTTTTTAATAATAGTATTGATAACAAAGCTAAATTATATATGTTATTATATAATTTTAAGTAGTCACTTAGGTAAAGAAAAAAAATCTTATATTATTTAAGTTCATTTAAAGCTTAATAGTAGTAAAAAAATCAAGAGCTCTCATTATATTTTTATCTTTGATCTAAACTAAGAATACTTATTTTTGATTAAAAACATAGAAAATATACAATAAGGAATTGATTTGACATTCTTTTGACTAGGCTAGTCGGCGTGACGACAGGGAGCGTCCATTGACATTACTTCCAATATGAACTCAGTTTAGTTTGAATTAACTTAAAATAATTATAAATTCAATATCCAGTTGTAGGTATAATGTGATAGGTATCAATTAAATTATGATTTTCTATCAAACATTTCTTTTACTCGAAAATAATAAATTAAAATTAATTTTACTGTTTTTAAAATATTACCTATACATTGTAAACATAAAAGTATTTAAAAATATGAACTAATGTAGTGTTATTATAGTATTGAACTCTGAGTTGAGCGAACAAAAAAAAATCAAAATTGATTAAAACAGCGACAAGTGTGTAATATTATATTATATAGTATAACAATATAAAAAACAGTCGCCCAGCAGAGAAGCCTCGCTGTGAGTACGATATAAAACACTACTTAGAGAAGAACACCCCTACTGAAATAATTATTTATTGTTATATCAATAGTCTATTCGGTTAATGAGCTCTCGGAGTTCGACATTAAGGATTTAACCACGGTAACCGTTCACTAACAACAGTTAGTAGCTGTAGGGTAGGCTTAAGTGGTGATATCCAGAAACATCTATAGATCCTTGTATCGTACATAGTATAATAATATATAATAATATTTTAGTGCGATGTTACCCGATAGAATTTGTGTATATTATTACTATCCTTTCGTATGATGGCCGTAATTTCTTCCGTATGTACGCCATTTCGCTAAAATAACTGATTAGACTAATTATTATTAATGCAATGACGAAATAGACAACGTATATACCTAATACTATTGATTTAAACGTATTATAGGTAGTAGATACCAATATAATATTATTTGAGTTGTGCCTATATTCATAATACATATTGTGTATGTTTTGGTAGTGAAATTTGTTGAAATATTAAATTTACATAACTCTTTGAAAAAAATATATCCAAAAATATTTTAATATAAAGATATCATAATGTACATGAAATTATAATGTAAGGTAAGTTTTGTAAAATTAAGGCAATTTTGTAATTTTTGTACACCTTTCTGTTTAAATTTTAAATTATTAATTTACTGATCTAATTGGTAATTTACTAGTTTATAAACACAAAATACATTACTAAATTAAATTTCAAACAGTTTATGCGCGTCATTAATCACTATGCAATGCAAGTGATTAGTCAATTAGAAAAAAATAATAATAATTCTTTAAATTAGGTTATAATAATATTATAGTATAGTTTGTACTGTAAATGTAGGCTAATGACTTAAAACTTGAAGTATTGTTTTCTAATACTGCAAATAATAAAATAACATAACATTATTATTTTATTGTGATTTTGTACAATACTGCTAATGGATTCGTTGGATTTTTAAAAAGAAAATATCAATCTAATCACGTCACAAAACTCCAATTCATAATATATAGCTTTATCCTAAACCTATAAAAATCCTATTATATAATAATATGACTGAAAAATGCCACTGAATATCGATCTTTTTTATATCCATCCCTCGTGGGTACTTGTAATTTGTATTTTGAAGTATTTAATGTACTATAGGCTGCCAGCGTACATAATAATATATTGCGTATATTTTAAAACATGGTACTTACCAATAATACATTTGCATTCGCATACAACAAGTCATGAATACAATAATATGTTTATGTACGTAAACGGTTCATTATAATATAATACGATTATTTTATTCATAACAATAATAATAACATTATAAAGTTTAATATTATATCATATAACAGTGAAAATAATAATATAAATAGTTAAACTTTGTTTTTCCGGTGGATTATTGATTTCAACGGCGAAACGTCGGCTACATTTATATACTGGACGAAAAATCGAAAATTTAATAAACTAGAATTGTCGTAAACGATTTAAACCATTTTTTTTTCTTTATTACACAATCGACGAGCGCGTAATTGGCGGACCAAGAGATTGGACTATCGATTATACGAGTAAGGAAACCTCAAGTACGGGCGTGGTATAGTTGGGGTGGATAATAATATTATAATAATACGTCCAGCCGGAATCACATACAACTGTCAGCCCTTAACGTGATTCGGGCAATTCGAGCTACAAAAATGGCCATCGAGCATCGTTACCGCGGTTAGGTATACGGTAAACATGCGTATTATATTTACGCGCGTGGAAACCTCACGATCTAAATAAATTTAAGCAGTCACAATAGACTCATGAAACCATTAATTTCGGTAAAAGAAAATCTTAAATGAAATGATTTAAAAATACACTCAATTACGGCTTACTCTTACTCGAATTATCGAGTCAATACTGTTAAGGGATGTAAAAAAATCTATTTATAATATAATGGTACGTGAAATGTATATAACATATTTTAAAGTATAATATAGTTAAAAATACACTACTTATTAATATTTTATCGTATTTGTGTGTTGTAATATAGTATTAGATCAAACAATATATTTTAAAATTATTTGTTAAAATATCAAATCTTATATAATATTATTAAATTATTAAATATACGTATTGTTTAATAATTTTACTTAATTTAAGTCTATTTCACGATAAGCATTTAATCAACGTACAACGTTAAAGTTGGTTTTCTTGCGTCCTCGAACAAAGTCTGGTCTTTATTCGTCTCGGGGTAGTAAAATTTCTCTCAGCTGCAAAACTTAAGGGTTATAGATGTATTAATAATGACCATGTCAAAAGAAACTTAAATACTTGTGGGAATATCACATTTTGGTCATTTTCAGCTATTATTGATGTTTAAGGTAAATAATTATGAGACATAAAATGTTATCGTATTATGTAAGGCTTAAAGCAAAACATCACGAGCGTATTATAACAGTGTTTGGATTTTAAATATATCTTGAAAAAAAATAAACAGAGATGCGTGTTGGGCGCGGTCCATGTAGAGGTCATCTGTGTCCGCGATATTATACAGAGTGATTCACGAACATTTCTCGTTTTATTTTTATTTTCAATGAAGCAGTTATTCAAAATCTGATTTTTGAAAATTTCAAATATTCTTAAAGACTATAAAACTATCAAATTGTATTTATTTTTTTGTCGCTTGAAAATACAAACCCGTTTTGTTTTTCAAATGATAATCTCCCTTTTCTACTGTAAATTATTTAGTGGATTATTTTTCATAAAATTCGATGTAGGAAAATCAAATGTTGAAAGATAAATTTTGGGTTATTTAATTTTGTGTATGCCAAAGATGATATGTATGCCCATTAACATGAGTTTGTAAATATGGGGGGGACTATAGTAATTTGAAAATGTTAGTAATTTATATTAATCTATCAATATTTACAATTTATAAAAATGGTCTAAGTATCATAAACACTAGAACCCATATTACATTTGTTTTAAATTTTTGTAAAACCATTTTTAAGTATAATTGTTCTTGATATAAACAATTGAGTAATTGAAAAACTACTCGTTCAACTTTTGAATCATGCATATAACAATTTTCAAAAAAAAAAATGACACACCAAATAGTTTACAGTAAATAAAAAAGGTTTTCGTTTGAAAATAGAAGTTTGTATCGCCACAAAATATTCCTTATTAGTACCTTAAAAGTACAAAAAAAAAAAAAATTAAAATAGTACGGCTTTCGAGAAATTCATTACAAAATAAAAAATAAAATAAAATGGGAGTGAGTATGCTCGGCGAATCACCTTGTATAATATTATTATTGTGTATAGAAACGGTTCAGGAGTGCACCTCTTCGAACGTGTGCATAAACAACGACTAGACATTATACATTATTGTGAATTTTCAAGCGTAAAATATCCAGTTCAAATCGGCAATATAACATCGGAAACGCGTTCCGGTCAGATGACACGTGTGCTGCTGAAGTCATTTTTGCCCTTTTGCCCGAAACCCTCTTTACCGTGACAAATAAGAGATGCAGTACCCTAGTGTATGCGCTTGTTGGGAAAAAGCAAGAAAATAACAAAAAAAAAAAAAAAGATAAAGAAAAAGAAAAAACACCTATTAAATACAATTACCTTTTTCGATACGTTTATTGTTGCAACTGAGAAAATGTTCGAAAGCGTTTATTGGAATTGTCGGCGATCAATGACCATTATATTCTCTCGATAACGTTTTCATTAACGGCAATACCGCGCGGCCTGCCGAGACGAAACACACACATACATATCATATATATTATATATATACTGTATACATATACACTATACGCGCGCACACACGACGCAAAATCAAAGTAAAGGCAATCAACAACTGGCGAGTTTCAATTTAAACGTAATCTCACCATTGTTTTCGACTTGTTGAAATTATTTTTTGTGCCTTCAAACGTCGAGTTTTCGGATACTCACAGTGGAAGCTTTCGATTTTGTACAGTATCCAAATTGTAATAAAACCGACATAGATGTCGATAAATGTACACCTGAGAGGTACACCGACGGTATTTCGGACGATAACCATAACGGCGATGACAATATAATAATCGGCAAATTTCTACCGGTACATACTCGTAATAATAATAAATATTATTAATATATGACACGGATGTATAATTTCTTAATGGATAATATTATTTCTATATTTTCACCGCGTATCTATAGATTATATTATACGACAATTATTAGATCGCGGGATTGGAAATCGACGGATTTAATAAGTCTCACACTTCCGTTTCGCGTGCCCCGTAGAGTCTACCCCATCGACTATCGTCTAATAAAATATATTATATTATAATATCATAATATTTTTATTGTACTCTAAACCGTAAATGCCGAAGCGGTTCAGAATGTTCATCAATTTACAATACCACTGTAGTAAAATATCCATAAATATATATATTTTTTAATCTATCAATATAATACATACTAAATTATTAATTAATATGGTACGACACGATATAATAAACTATAATATTATAATATTATAAAAGTGTATCATATTCTGACTTGTTTACGGTAATCATAATATGACTTCACCACAATTTACCATCAGCTATTTAATATTTTAGATTATTTCTTAGAGTAAATTTACTTATAAGACTACCCTGCATATTTTAATTAAAACAACACAAGACCTCGTTTGTCATATTCTAATATACTATATAACTTTTTTCAATTTAGTAATTCTTCGTGGCTGTACGGGTACTTCTTATATGTATAATTATATATATATATATATGTGTGTTTATTACCGTTATTAATAATTATTATTATAATACGATTTACAATCAAACGAAAGTGTAAATTATCTTTTGTTCAATTACTCGGAGTTAAGTTTGAACCTTGATCATTTTTTAATTAAATTTAATATTGAGTTTACAAACTTATTTTGGTTTTAGAGCGGAGCGATAAACGTATTGATTTTACATTGATCTACGGCCTTTTTTACTGCCTGTCGTCATCTTTTGGGAAACAATTATAAGTCCACTTTACAGAATAGGTAGATAATTAGATGCAGTTGGTAATTTGAGGAATAAAATGTAAACGATTCTCAGTTCTTTTCAAAATAACTAGAATAAAAGATAAAAAAAATTAAGTAAAACGGTATTTTTCACTTTCCACATAAAGGATTTTGTTTTTTTTTTGTAGTGTAACTCAAATTTGAATAACAGTAGATACTTAAAAATGTCAGCATATATTTATGTTAGAATTTCCTACACATAATATAATTTCTAAATATTTAATTAATTTTGAGCTATTTATAAATATTTTTTTTTCTAAATAAAAAGGTAAAAATTATTCATTGGGTCATAATTTTTTTTTATACCTATATGTAAAAAAAATATTAAAAATACATTTTTATATACAAATTTAAAGTTAAAATATCTCGAAATTTGTCAAAATTACAAAAATGCACTAGCTATAAAAATTTATAAAATCGTTAATTTTTATAGATAAAATTAAAAAATTAAAAAAATTAAATTCAATGTTCCTCATAATTAGTTCATAATGGAATTAAAAATTCTAAAAAAATATACTAATACAATTTTATTTTTATAGATATTTAATGTTCAAATTCATTAAATTTAAATTCGTACGAAATTACAAATTGTAATGATGAGTAACGATGTTAATTGTCTTTGTTATAATTCAAAAATATTATTTGTGCACAAATAACGGGGACTTACATTTTCTAAGTTTATTATGAATTTTACCCCATGCAATAATTTTTTCAAAATTTTTATATTCATTTTAAGATATTATATTATGAATATAATATTCATTTTGTTTTAAGGTGAAATCAACTCGAAAGTTAATAAAAACAATAATACAACATGGTATAAATATATATTATTTTAATAGTTAATGAAATTTTTTCGGTAAAAATTAATCAACCTATCGTAAATCTCGCGTAGTACTGATATAGTAAAGTATATAATTTTAAAAATCTATATCAAAAAAACATAATATAATGTAATGTTCTTAGTGACATATAATATATAGTCCCTGCTTAGAATAGTTTTTCGTACACAATGATACATCATCAAATTAAAATTTAACATATGCATTACAATAGCCCACTCAAAACTTGATATACATCTGAGGCAATAACAATCTATCAACTTTTCAAATTTATATTAAAAAAGCTGGACAGTACAAATTTTAGTATTGAGACATTGAGTCTGTTCGATCGATCACCTATGTAAATCAGCGTAAGCTACATCGATTTCTATATTATTTGAAAAATAATTTACTGGGCAAATGGTTTTAAAAAAATTGTCATTTCAGATTTCGGGAGCTGAGTTGAATGAATAGTTTAAAATCGTTTTTTATAATAATATACAAAACCACATTCTAAACATCACAATAACCAGTATTTTTTAAATAATGAGACGCTTTTGCGTACAAAATGTATAATTTGTACAATAATATCAATTTAGATTGTATATTTTATGATTTATAATGATAGCTACAACATTATTTTTTAATTTGAAATATTTTTGAAACCATCGAAATTATGATATTATTATGTATACTAATATCATTATATAGCCATAGTTAATCGGTATTGTACTCATCTATTAATCACAATAGAGTCATGGAAAAATAAATTCTCCACAAAATCAAGTGTCTTCACCTAAAAAAATTAAATTATTTTACGCGCAGAAAGGAAGATGAAAAAAAAGAAAATTAGTTTAGAGTATCTGTATAACTTTGCCGCATAAACATTTATATTGACAATGTGCACCGACTTATGTAATAATAGCATAGACGTTTAATAACATAAAGAAAGTCTCGAAACACAAAACAAACTGGAAAGTTTTGATGTTTCGTGTGTTTATTTATAATACGTATATTGTGTATATCGAAGTAAGAAACTAATTTATACTATGAAAAACATTATGTTTTTGAGTTTGTAAAGAGTCGACGATTCATATCGTTGAAAGTTGTAAGAGCCTTGTGATGTAATTCAATAATAATAATAATAATAATAATAATATTAAAATTTTTTTAATATTATAAAATTTTGAATGCAGTGCACGAAAATGTACTAATTTTAAAAATATTATTCATATTAAAATAATTTATTGATTATTGTGCTCTACTAATATTGTAATCTCTACTCGTCTCGTTTCAGCCAACGTTCAGATTCCGAGAGCTAGTGTTATGAGTCAGTTATGTTTTGTACATAATTATATTATGATATCGATATGATCGATTTGAACACGGTAATAATAAAAATACGTATATATGCACTTCCGACCACAGATTCGTGTATATCACACCAAAGAACACTCGTATTGATATCATGACTCGTTTGCTTCTGACCAGAATATAGAATATATACCTGCTAGGGAATTATGTTTTCATTTGTAACGTTAAAATTATCGAACACACTTTCCGACGAACAGTCGTCATGCGTGCACGTGTTTTTCACCGCTCCGTCAGATTTCTTCTGTCTATCGCCTTTGTGTTCATTTCACCCGTTGAAATGTATACGTGAATAACCAGTTAATTTTCTACTCAAGTATACGCGAATATTCTAGTACTCTGCGTGTCCTGTTTCTCTTCAAAAATTAAAAACTAAAAATTTTTAATTAACCGGTAAGAAAACAATTCACTTAATAGCCCACAACATTACGCAACCAACGCGCGATAGCGCGGCGCGCAGCGCAAATTACCTATAACAAACCGACCGTCGTTATCTTCAGCACAGTCCACAAGTTCGCAACACACACCCGCCGCCACGCCGTACCGCACCACAATAATCATAATAATATTATTATCTCATCCGCCGCTTTCATTACAAATATGCCAAAGCAATCAATGCAAACAGTACCTCCGCTAAAAATAAAAATAAGCAGACCAAACAAAAAAAGCTCATCTGAGGATGAAAACAGTTTTCGTTCTCCACGAACCCCTCACAACAAAAATCCACAACAAACCACCCCGAAAATATTCTCGTCACCAAACCGTTACGCAGTTCTCCAAGACGCAAGCACTTTTAATTTTGACGATATAACTACTAACACTGAAATTAATGAATCACACAACTGTGACCCTGCCAACCCCATAGAGATGACCGCACCAAACGACACGGAAAAAAAAGACAAAATACCACCAATTTTCATTTCAAACCAAAACCTTAACTACAAACTTCTTTGTGAATCTCTCGTAAAAACCGTCGGAGAAAACGGTTTTTATTGCAAGACTTCTCAAAAAAACACAAAGCTTCAAGCCAACACCTCCGACGACTATCGTAAAATTATTCATTTCCTTAACGGCCAAAGCAATGCGCAATTTCATACTTTTCAACTCGATAGTGAAAAGCCTCTCAGAGTTGTGATTCGCAACCTTCACCCTTCTTCATCCAGTGAAGACATAAAATCAGCTTTGGAAAACTTTAATCTCACCATATTACAAGTAGTGAACGTTCGACAACGACATACAAAATTACCACTCCCGCTTTTCTTCGTCGATTTAGCAAAAGATGAAAATTGTAAAACAATTTTTGATATCACCTCTATCCTCCATACAAAAATTAAAGTGGAAGAACCGCATAAGCACCGCGAATTAGTACAATGCCAAAACTGTCAGGACTACGGCCACACCCGTACATACTGCAAGCATACTCCTCGCTGCGTCCGCTGCGGCAAAAATCACCCGTCGTCATCTTGTGACAAACCGGCTAACGTTCCACCTACCTGTGCTCTCTGCCAAGGAAACCATCCGTCCAACTACAGAGGATGTCAGATTCATAAACAACTCCAAAAACAACGCTACAAACCAACACTTTTACCTCCCCCCCAAAATGTAAATCCCTCCGGAACACAAGCTAGCACTCAGACGACACTCCGATCCTCCCCACCCGCAACCTCACACCCACAAAGATCTTACTCTCAAGCAACTTCTGGAATAAAACAAGACACCTCACCTCCTAACATAAATCAACAAACCGATATTAACTCAACTCTCAACAACTTCATATCAGAATTTAGGTCCATAATAACCCCACTTATATCTCTACTTACTACTATTATTACACGTCTTGTTGAAAATAACAATGGTAAATAATTCCTTCACATCAAACTCTCTTATTATTCTCCTTTGGAACTGCAATGGCATTCTAAATCACGTAAATGAATTAATAGTCGTGTTACACGAGAAAAGAATAGACATTGCTCTTATATCCGAATCCCATCTTACCGAACGCTCTAAATTAAATATTCCTGGCTATCAACTAATCACATCTCATCACCCAGATGGTACTGCACACGCTGGCTCCGCATTACTAGTTCGAAATTTTATACACTTCAACTCTCTCCCAAGTACAACTGAAGACTATTTACAAGCCTGCGCAATCTCTATAAACTTAAATCACATTCCTATAACAATAGCTGCGGCCTACTGCCCTCCTAGACACAACATAACAACGCAGCACTTCAAACAGTTTCTCACTTCGCTCGGCCACAACTTCATTGTTGGCGGAGATTTTAATGCAAAACATCCTCATTGGGGCTGTCGAACGAGCAACCCCCGTGGTAATAACCTATTACAGCTCATCTCTCCCGAACAATACAAAGTTTACTCTCCTTCACTCCCAACTTACTGGCCCACATCCCCAACCAAACGTCCAGATATACTTGATTTTTTTATTTCAAAAGCTCCAGATCACCTTTTTCACCATGTAGAAAACTTTAATGACCTACACTCCGACCACTCAGCTGTACTACTCACTATAAATTCCTCACCTCCGATCAACTCCAATAACCCTCATTTAGTAAATAAAACCACCGACTGGGTGAAATTCAACGACCTCCTCTTAAAAACCACTAAACTTGATATAAAATTAAAATCCCCAGACGATATCGAAGACGCAATAACAAATCTAACAACGGCCATTCAGTGTGCTGCATGGAACTCTACCACTTTAACTACAAACACCCAAAAACCATTTCAGCTAAACCTGCCCACTTATATACGTAACCTAATAACTGAAAAACGACGTGCTAGATCGCTATGGCAAGTCACTAGATATCCTTCAGATAAAACACGTCTTAATACACTAACAGCACATTTAAAGAGGTTACTAGCTAAATTTAGAAACGACTCATATTACAAACACATAGAATCTCTCTCTATTCAGGATGGCTCAATCTGGAAAACTACAAAAAGAGTGCTTAGAGACAAACCCTGTTTCCCTCCGCTTAAAAATCCTGATGGCTCATGGGCCATTAACGATTCAGAAAAAGCTGAACTCTTCCAAAACCATTTGACCGAAGTCTTTAAACCACACATAAACATAGAAAATCAATCCATATCAAATGACGTTACAAACTACTTGCTATCGCCGCTGCAAATGTCCCTACCACCAAAAGCTTTTTCACCAGCCGAAGTTGAACATTGCATATCAACCTTTCCTCCAAAAAAATCTCCTGGCTTCGATCTCATAACATACGAGGTCGCAAGACACCTACCCCGGAAAACTATAATTCTTCTTACATATATTTTTAACGCCATACTCCGTCTTTCGCACTTCCCACTACAGTGGAAATTCTCTATTATAGTAGTAATTCCAAAACACGGAAAACCCCCAGATTCTCCATCTTCTTACAGACCTATAAGTCTCCTTCCTTTTTTTTCAAAAGTTCTGGAAAAACTAATCCTCAAAAGAATAACACCAATAATATCTAACTCAAGAATTATTCCAAATACACAATTCGGGTTCCGTAATTTTCACTCCACTACTCACCAAATCAATCGCATAACGGACACAATCTCAGCTTCGCTGGAAAAAAAGCAATATTGCACCGCAGTCTTTCTTGACGTTGCGCAAGCATTCGACCGGGTGTGGCATGCCGGCCTCCTCTATAAACTTAAAAAGATCTTACCACCATCGTTTTACTTAATCTTCCAATCGTACCTCACTGAACGTCAATTCGCTGTTCGATACCGCACAAGTTTATCATCCTTATCCACAATAAAAGCCGGAGTCCCACAAGGAGCGATAGCTGCCCCTCTTCTTTTTAACATATTCATAGCTGACCAACCGACCTCACCAAATACCTTAGTAGCTGAATACGCTGACGACAAGGCCATTCTCTCCGTCCACGAAAATCCTCTCACGGCTTCTGAAAACCTCCAATCCCACCTTCACGAACTAGAAACTTGGTATAAAAACTGGAAAGTTAAAATTAATGAAACGAAATCATGGCATATTACCTTTACGCTCAAGCACGGAATCTGCCCACCGATAACATTAAATAATATTAAAATACCAACATCGAATACAACAAAATACCTTGGAGTACATTTTGATAAAAAACTGAACTGGTCACATCATATCCACTGTACAAAACTAAAAGTAAACATCCGTCTACGCTTACTTAGACAAATCCTGCATTCAAAGTCGAAACTTACTCTTCACACAAAACTTAATCTCTATAAGCTCCTCCTAAAACCAATATGGACATATGGTATTCAGATCTGGGGATCCGCCAAAAAATCAAATTTGAATAAAATCCAAATATCCCAAAATAAAATCTTCCGCCTAATTACTAATGCTCCATTCTACGTGACAAATCAAACATTACACGCCGACCTAAAAATGAAAACAATCGCTCAAACTGCTACAAATTACTACACTCGATACCACAACTCTTTAAAAAATCATCCGAACAACCTCGCAAAAGATTTGACTTTACCTATCCCTGGAAACCCTCCCAAAAGACTGAAGAGAAAGTGGTGCCGCGATCTTCTCTTTAATTAACCCCATACTCGTATAATATAACGCCATAAGGAGTGTCGTCAATGGGCGGCTTCTCCAAATCAAATCTTCAATGTCTGTTTTTTTTTTTTTTTTTTTTTTTTTTCTATATTATCATTTACGCTTATTGTACTCAAATTGTATAGATTGTGTAACGCAAATAAAAGAATAAAAAAAAAAAAAAAAAATTATCGAAAACGAAAAATCATGATTTCGTCAACCGATCGTTATTAATCCCTTCATTTTGTAGATCAATCAATAGCGTGTGGCACTTGGTTTTGAGATATTATAATAATATAATCGTTATTATTTTTTGTTGCTCGGTTGATCGTTATTTTCTACGTTAAAAATATTGAATATTGGCTGTGATGACGATAAGATGTTTTTTCAATGTATATAAACTTTCAAATTATAATTTATACAATATTATGCACTTTGCAATTATTAAGACTATTAAGTGATGTACCTTTCCACCTCAATTATATAACCAAGACTCATGAATGGTGACTCATGACCTTTTCTCAAATATCTCGACTAGCTGAAAATCCCGTGTATGAAACGTCTGTAAGACTTTTGTTATGTCGTCTGATCAATACCCACCATCAGACCCTCTTATATACATAGTCATCCTGTCGAGCAAGTGGAGACGTTAAAGGTGAGAGTCTTACTGGTTTTAAGTTGATACATAATATTATTCATATTATACATATTTATTCAGTATACTTTGTGGTTTGGCGCGTCGAAATCCGATTTCTCCGTTAGCGTACTACCATCACGCAAGTTTAATGATTACAAAATGCATTATTATTATTATATAAGCTCTTTTTTTGTCATAATAATTTTGCTAGTAGGCGAAATACGAAAATAGGAATACAGCAAAAGCGACATTTATCTACTAAAATAAAATTTAAAAAACATTTCATAGTTGGGTAATACTAAATAATATAAAAATCAGCCTTATTAATTTATACGTCATAATACAACCAAAAAAAAAAATAGTTTAATGTTTGTTATTCAAATGAACATTAAAATAATATTTCGTACATTTGTTTGTAGTTTATTAACTATTAACTTAACTAAAATACGAAGTACCTGTTTCTCAAGTACAAAACGCCTATACACGACTAAAAAGAGAAGAAGCACAAACACTGATATCAAACTGTGCGTGTGCCAAAAGCAATGTTTATTGTACAATTAATCAGTTTTTATGATCGAATTTCGACCAACGGACGATGTTATATTATATTCGAATGCCCATATTAACACTCGGCAATAGACACTTATTGTAGGTTTTTCCACTCAAATGTGTAATCGTATCATCAAATAATCGTAGCATCTTGTCATGCGTTCAGTAGGCGGAGAGGATGTTGAAGAAAAATGAATAATCTCGGCCGCCGAAAGGCTATACACTAGCAGAAACGAAATCATTAGGTACACTTTATAAAATGGTATATATTGTATAGTAACATTCCTGCGGAATGGACGGGCGCGTTGTATTTGAATATATCGTTTTCTCCGAAAAGGTCGTTTTTAAAATATAGCCGTTCATCGAGGCGAACATCCCGTCCACTCGTTCCGTTAGGTTACGTTTTTGCATACCATATACCACGTACGTGCGGTTATCATGCAGCGTGCTCGTCGTACAAACACGCGCAGAGCTCGGCGGCGCCGTCCGTAATGAATTTCCATTACTTATAATTGAAACAATAAAAACGCCTGCCGCCAGGACAATGGCGGTCAGGGGACGTGTGGGCGTGAGGACGACTGGCGCCACGGTTGTCGTCCTTATATTTCGCAGACTGGCGTGTGGCCAACGTCGACGACGACAACGACGATGGCACACTGTGGCAAAAGGCTAAAGGTTTACGCGGAGTGCGAAGTACGTATCATTGTTATTACTATCATTATTATCATAATCGTTATAGTTATCATCAAAATTAACGTTATCATTAATAGTATGTACGTTATCCTTATACGCACGGTTAAAGGTTGTGCTAAAATTGAGAGAACATTTTTTTTTTTTTTAATTCTCATAACCCAAATCGGTAGAAGATAAAACGTGTCCTTCAAAATATAAATTTCAGTTTCAAATTTTAATCGGTACCTTGTCTCTTTTCTGATTCGTTGTTATTGTTATCAGTTCATTTTGGGAAAAATTCTAGCACACCACCGTCGTTTATAGTTTAATAACGCATACCTACGCGTACTCACACAGTCAGATTTCAGTAGTGTCTTCGTCTGTCTTATAAGATACGCTGTGCGTAATACTAATAAATCTTCTGGCAGTCTCACCACAGTAATGTGAGATGTACGTCGAATTACTTCATATGCGTCTGCGAAGACGTCAGCGGACGGACTGTGATTTTTCAATAAAAACGTTCAGCCAACATTAAAATCGGTATCGCGGAAGATTAAGTGTGCATTACGTCTGTCGTCTTGTGGCGCGTTCAAAAACCGCATACATTCTATAAACAATAATGGTAATAATAGCGTACTTCTTGTATTATATTTTATATTTTTCGACAATGAAAACGTCACAAAAAATGTCTGTTGACACGCCTCTAATTTTTGGCTGAAAACGCTAACCTGGCTGTAAAACGAAACGCAAAATGAACACAATTAATTTTGTTGAATATTTTCAGGATTGGACAGTACCAGAAAATTAAACACAGTTACCGCCTTGAAATCGGCGGTCTTAGTAATGTTTATTAAATTTTGATAATTTTTCATTGAACGTTTTTGAGAAATCTCCTATGTGTTGTACTGTTATCATCTTAAAATAATAGCTTAACAATGAAGTTCAAACATGTAGTTTTTCGATACAGACTAAATACATTTAGTGGAATGGCATACGTTTAGTCAGAGTGTGTAGCACCTACTTCTATAAGGAGCTGTTTAAAATAATGGTTTATAAATTGAAATGTCCTACTGACAACGTAACAGACAGCTCGAAAGTTGTACTGAACGAATAGATCGGATGATAAACGCCATAAAGACGTATTTAAAAGATACTAAAACATCCGTGGGTTTGTGCAAAGGGATGACGATGGAAGCATAATATTATTTGGTTTTATTTTCTCAGACCGAGTGAAAGATTTCTCAACGGTTATTATACGTAACACAGCTCAGTATGATATAACTAGGAGATTATTTTTTCTCAAACGATTTCGTTCACATAACACGTCATTTACGACATAAATACAACTGCATGTAACTACTTATTAAGACATTAATTGTTTGTTTTGTGTAAAACACTTAACCGATTACCAGGGAATTATGTAATATAAAATTGATAGATTTCAAAAAACTAACATTTATTAAATTATTTTTAGTATACTTAAGAATTAAGGTAATATAATATGGATGTTAATTAAATATAATTTGACCATGAAAAAATAATTTCACGAAACAAATAATTCTGTAAGAACACAAAATTATCCGTGATCAGTAATTCTACTTGGCTTTATTTTATTTGTTATGTTATTTTTAGTTGAAATTGGGTAGGGATTTTGTAAGTTTGAAAATAATTAAAATACCCCACTAATATTATGTTTATAATGTGAAAAATAGAAGTTTTTACTAAAAAATAAACAAAGGCCATTAAAATATACATTTTATAATATATCACAAAAAAGTTACAATTCATTATAAAATTAAAAACCAATATAAATTATGCAAAAATGTATAAACATAAATTTATTGCGCTATAATATATAAAAAACAATATAATTTATATATATCATTTTATTTTATTTGTATATACTAAATGATGATATAAATTGTAAAGGTAGACCTTCAAATTAAAATAAAATTTAAAAATTTAAATACATACCTAATTATTATTTTCTTAAAATTTATAAACTATTTAAAAGTATATTCAAGATGATTCTAAATATTCCTTAACCCCTGTTGCATTCTAAAATATTACAAGAAAATATTCTCACGTTTAACTCTGTGATAAATTAATTGTCCGCACTTTTTATTCTTAAAAACTGCATATAGCTATAGTCAGTAAATTATAATATTAAAATATCATGTAACACCTAAAAACCCGGACCCTTATTAAAATTATATTTTATTGGCTCATATGACCTATTTATAAATGTATATACTTACTTGTATGTTATACATATATGACATTTATGAATTTCAAGTTATAAATAATAATATAATGTATTAATCTGTATTAATAAACTAATAATAAATCATAGTTTTTTTTTTAACCAGTCTGGAAAATACGTCGATCGATAGTAAAAATGAATCGTTTTTCCTTAAACGCATACCATAATAATAATATTGCATCCATCGTATCACAAGAGTACTCATGACCACAGTTGATACCTCAGATAGTCCCTTCCTTCTTAGCTTAGTGCTCGAGAGTGTTTACTACATTTAATGGTTCAAAATGTGTTTATGACACTCCGAGAATTCCCCCAAGAACTGTATACGCACTATCAAAGATTAACGTCAGCTATTTACGATAAGGCGTCTGAATAAAATACGTTTTGTGTTGAACTTAATTTAGTGATTAAACCCATTTAATCCATTAAATGAGGTTATAACTTTTTTATACGTTCGATTTCCATGTGGAATATTGTGTGCATCCATTTCGGTGTAATATTGTTATTGTTGTCTTCCGTTAACTTTCTAACATTCGCAATAAATTATAACTGTTATATAGGTTTATTATTGAAATTTATGGTGATCAATATTATACATTTTATTTTTTTATTATTATTATTATTATTTACCACATATAATAATATGATATGACTGGAATATTATTATACCACATTATTCTCCTAACCGATTCAGCCGTAAATAAAGTAACTTGCTGTAAAACAAGTCGAAAATACAGTGTTATATTTTACATATAATATTATACGTGCCGGTTGGAATTCATCATTTTACTATTTCCTGCTGAAACCATAACAATAAATCATCAACATATTCCGAAGAAGGTTTTATCATTTACCTATAACATAAATATAAACGCTACATTTAGTATAGCAATATTTTTGAATCGGGACAGCACACAGTGTACATCGTTACCTTGGATAATGTACTATATTGTTCGATGTTATTACATTACGTATAGAAGTTATATTATAGTATATGGAAGTCGTTAGATCGCGCGAGAACCGAAAAAACTTACTGCCACCTCGAAATACAGTTTCAGATTTTGATTTAGATTTCGGTTTCGATTTCGGTTTTATGGTTTTGGGAAAGCGGGCGAGCACGACAGAACAATTTCACCATTTTATAGGGAAAATCAATAATCGTCTAAGTAGCAATATTCCGGTGTTGTACTTTCTATAAAGTTATAGATTATTAATGACTGACAACTCTATATATATGTATATTACTATAATATGTTTGAGGAAACTTGTACGAAACTGCCCCGGAAATGTTACGCTTATATATTTACCTTTGATATCAGACCCGGGAAGGCTTATTTTTTAGACTAATTTTCAATTTAAAATTACGGCTCTAAAATATAAATAATTTAAAATTAACCTATATTCTTAATTAATTTTTAACTTTTTGTATTTTAATTAAAATGTCGATATAATTGGACACTTTTTACTGTCTTCAGTTTAAATTATAATTTGATCATAAACAAGGAAAATGAAAAATGTTTAATACAAATTAATTTAAATATTTTAATAAATCGTATCGTAAATCAAAACGCTAGTTTTATTGAGCATGTCTATTCTGGGGGTGTTAAAAATCTTAAATATTACTTGAAAAGACTAAAATGTAAATTATTATATAATGTATCATACAAAGTGATTTTTTTACTATAAATTTGAGTGGTTTTTGAAACGTTCTTTTGTGATCCCTGTAAGACAATATATCTAAAGTATACAGTTTTGACGACTCAATGTTTATACGATGAAAATAATACGATTGATTAATGAGTATACTATAGTATTTATAATCCATAATAATACCCATACTATATTATAATAAATGGTTTTTGAAATTATTTTATTCAAATACAATTACTTATAACTGATAATTAACATATTATCGTTATGTATAAATGCATATATAACATTAAAATTAAAATTAAAATACAGAGAATAAAAATAAATATTTTGAATTCTGATACAAGGATGTTCTTTCCAGCCGGCTTGCGGCTGTTGGATAGTGGTCATGCATTATTGTTGTAGTCGTCGGACATTCAATGTGAAAGCTATGATAAATAATATGGTTGCATTCAAATGCCGGTTTTGAACGGAACTCAGGTTTTCGTGATCTTCAATCGCCCGCGTTTTTGCACTTCAATAGCTTTTCTTAATACTGCCCGGGGAAAACCTATTGAGGAAATAGAAAATCGACCTATTCGAAGTGTATACTGGGCAGTGGGCGTATATGCGTACGGCGTTTAGAAAATGTATTTAGAAAAATATCTATCGCATTTCAAGACTAAAACATTAATCACTCAAGTATATCAAATGAAAAACTTTGATCACACTGCGGCTGAAGAATTCACTATATCATAGGTATCGTAACGCATGCGAACGGGAAACGAAGTAAAAATAAATAAAATAAATAATTATGAAATCTATTTCGGTTTTTTATATGAATATACGTATACCTATTAATTGCCCGTGTTCTGTGCATGTCACCACACAGACACAGTAAAGCTGTATATACAGCTAGTAATATAGTAGTAATAGTAATAATAAAAATAATAAATTAATATTATGCTTTTTGCCCCGCGTGAGGTCATATCGTTTAATTTATCTTTGTGGAACCAAATAATCATAAACGAATTATACCGGTATTATAATAGCACGCGGCGGTCGGGTCCTTTTTTTTTTTTTTTTTTGAAAAGAATTCGTTTTCGTATTTTTACATTCGCGACTATAATGTACGTTGCGGTCGAAGTACACGAAATGATAAATGAGAACCCGTGACGTCAAAGTTTATGCAATACGTGCGTACATTAGCGTGTATAAAATCCACATTAAATATAAACGCTGCCGTTGCGGCGACGAAGTTATTTTTCGGAATTAACTGTCCGCAAAACAAAAACGTAAAAACAACAATAACGGTACGCTTACATAATTTTCTTTCCATTTTTTTTCTTTCCTTCTGCGAGCGAGTGACAGTAGTCGCGCTCGGCAAAAACAGATTGAGCTCGGACCGTCCAGTCTGATCGCTTACGTTTTTTTCGAAATTTTTACGTTCCGGTGGTAGTTGAATGTTTTCAAGTCGTATATTATTCTTTATACTCGATAGCAATACTATGGTTTACAAGGCCATATTCGAGGTGTAGTTTTTTTGGGGAGCGGTTACCCAATGCGACGCTTTTAAGAGATGCCATTTTTTCACATAATATTTTATAATATAATATATAATATTTTCTATTTCCCTATTATATCGTATAATTTATCAGTTTTAAAATCAATACATTTTATCTAAATTGTGATATTTTCTATAATAGCCGACAACTGAATAAAAAACTTATAATAAAAAGTCGATTTTTTAAAAGTGTTTTAAATACAGCAATTTATGAACTTCAATCTTCGGAAGTATATTATGTAAAGGTGCAAACTTATTAAAACTAGCATCTATACGAATGACGTTGATATATCTTTTGAAAATAAATACATATTCCTGAATTATTATAAAACTAGCATGCAATAGAAATTCTTCCGAAACATAATTAAAGTCTTCAAGATTAGAAAATGTATAAGACAAAATAAGCAGATGAAAAATTATTTTTGTGTAATTCAGCGTAGAACTGTTCAATCGAAAGACAATTTTCTACATTTCTAAGAATAAAATATAATTTTATACGTCCATATTTTCATAAAGGATCGTAACAGTGCTTTATTTCTTGGTATAGAAACGGCATTATTCGGATAAAAAATAAATAATTTCAAGACATTTTAATGATTGGGTGATTTTATTGTCACTTTATAGCCCTGATGATGATGGTTCGCGCGAATAATGTGTGCTGCTGCAACGGAGTAAGTATATTTCGTAGTCGTCTTCAGTTCGCTAGTAAAGAAAATAAACCGTCAGGAATTTAAATTCAATTCGGTAGCTTGGGTTTTTGGAATACTTTCAGTATTCACAGTGATGCGCACTCATCCAACAAACTTTCGTACACCTAACATGTATATACAGCAAAAACACGAACTAGGTTCGTTTGAAAAATCCGTTCAGGGTATTACTATTTAACTACCTATACCTATACTTAGTGGATGTTTTAATAAATGGTTTTAAGATATTTCAGCTATAAAAGCTATAAAAATTAAACTGTTTTTTACCCAACTGCTCGCGTTGGACATTTTTAAACGTAAAGCCGTTGTATTCCATTTGAAGTGACGCTAGTCGTTCCGGTAAAACGTGATACATATTATTAATGTGGTAGAATTTTAAATTTTTTCCCATCAGATATTTATTGATATACCTACTCATTAAATCTAAATAAAAGTCGGTGATAATGACATAAACGAATGATTTGATAGCTTTTATATTTTATTATTAAATTATCGAGATAATATAATTTTACGTAAGTACCTATTTGTGTTTTAATTAATTTTGTTGGTATATTATCACAAAATTGTCGTCTACAATTTTTACAGGGTTAAATGCAGTGCTAAGAACCTTTATAGATTTTTTTTTATGTTTTAATTTTTTTTTAGATTGCATGTAATTTCATGTCATGTTGATAAGTAATACTGGTCGCTACGATAAATATCAAAATATTCAAGAAGAAAATATGATAAAAATAATTAAATTAAATTCAAAATTCATAATAAACGAAAAAAATCTTTAACTCTGAGTTATCATTAGATATCATCGATACGCTAATTTAATTTAGAACATATAATATTAAAAAATAATAGAACCCAGTTCCGCAGTAAAATGTTAAATATTTAATTTTTAATTTTTTTATAATTTGTTAGGTATCAAAGTATTGTTACTTACAAATTAGGTATTTAAAATACAAAACAAAACGATTTTGTGGACATCCAAAATTTGTTGATCGGGTTGGTTACAGTTCCAATAATTTCTGAATGTTAAAAGTCCAGAAAGCTTAATATGTTAACCCGGATGTGTTTCAGGTATAATAATTTTCTTAAACTATAAAGTTCTTGCTCGTGACTATTTCGCAATAAAATGAAATGCGTTAGGTAAATATGAAGGTGCAGAGAACAGTCTGTCCGTGGTCATTAGTCGCATTAAGAGTTTATTGCTAGTCTATTCCTTCCCATCATACACTTAAAACGTGTTCCAAATCGAATATCTGGTAACCATTGATGACTGACAATACAATATCTTATCGAATAGTTATCTTTGCGTGCGTTTCATCTAAAAGACGTGTTTACGTAGTCCTAAAAACGTTCTCGTCCGATCGCACATTCGCACGTGACATCATCTCAAACGTCTGACTTTATGTTAGGTAATCAGTCCGCTTAGATATATGTCCGCTTTCCACAGTAAAATTAGTAGCAATAAGTCTGAAAGTTTTTCTGCGCATACAATTTTTTTCGTGTTATTGCGCGAAGTGGATAGTTTGACATTTTACGGTATTTTTATGTAATAATTTTACAACGCTAGTGTAATAATATAAAAACAAATTCGTCGTGTCTCCCTACCATCTTTATTAAGATAAATATCGCAAACTTTATTCTTTCCGTTACGCAGACAATTTTAGATAATTGAAATTTGTTTGAATATTTTTGTACGCTTAACATGTAAACAATCTATTTATCATAATTTCGCTAATATATTTTTTTTATTTTGTTCAGTCTTATCAATGTAAATAAAAATATAACTCATGAAACGTAAACAATTTGTCGTAATAGCCAAAAAAGAATTGCGAGAAAATGTGTCAATTTAATTAAATTCAAAAACACCATTCAACCGTAATATTTAAAAATAATAACGGTCAGTGATTTGTATACATTAAATACCACGCGATCTTGGCCCCACGAAATTTATTGTTATTTAAAACCCCAACAACGAAAATTGATTGAAAAAAATGAGAGCAAGAACAATATAAAATTAATTATGTGATATCAGATCAATAAAATGTTTCTCCATTGTTGCCGTTAGTTGTTATATTTCGAAAGCAATCCGAAATTTTTTGGAAAGTATATCGCACAATTATTATAAACGTCTCACAATATAATAAATGCACAGATGATCGTCACGGTTTAGGTCATAATATCAAATGCGTTGGTGTAAAGTAAACGTTTCGTTTGTAATTAAACACTTCAACCACATAACGAGGTGAACTTTAAGCCTACAATGTATGCAACGTATACACAACGAGTGACACTTATATGGAGTAATACATCTAATTGGCTACACTAATTTTCTATATCTTGTAATTTTAAAAGAAAAAATACGTGTTATTTATGTATAATATATAATTTTATCGTTGTTTTTTTTTTTTGTCAAAGTAGTTTGTTTTATTTTAAAAATAATTTAAAAGTTTAATCTTATGGTTATTAACAGAAAACCCTTTTAAATATTATATTGATGTACAAAATTCAAGCATTGAACAAAATAAGCTAGATGAGTGAAGAAAAATGGGAAAAAATCTATCTACGCATCACGCGTATATAAAATGTAAATCCTACTTAAGTAAACAACCTATTGTTATTCATTCATTATTCAAACAAATTAAAAAAATCGTGTATCGTTTATATAAAAAAAAAAAATTTAATGGGTTCTCTACAGAAAAAAATTAATAATTTTTAAAATTTCAAAAATCAGATCTCGATTACGCGCGTAATTAAACCGAGCAAAGTAGGGGATCGCAGCTTATAAATTAATTTGTATACAAATAATATAATAATGTCGAGAATCGATTTCCAAAGTCGAGGTTGTGTAATTGTACCGCGAATATAATATTATATCGAACATCTTTCGTGCGATGATGATAATAATAATATATTATCCTTATGCAATTTGTGTGCAGCTAGGTAGTTCGAAGTAACTATGTATACAACACAGGGCGTGTGATTATATTATGTCGACGGTGTTTTTTTTTATTTTTTCGTCAGTGTTAAAAAATCTATATCCACTGTGTGTGGAAAACGTGCAAAAAGTAAATATGATATGGTACGTATTGTTTTTAAATTGTATTTTCGCCAGGGCTCCGCGCCGCTGTCTTCGTTACTTTTTATTTTTCGTGCTGACAATGCCGAGTTAATATTTCTAAGAGTTCCCGAATTATTGATTTCGCATCAAATCGTATTACTGTTTTGACAATGCGATGATCAAGCTTTGTGCGCTCATGATTTGAACACATACATTTATCCTTCCGTGTCCGGAATTCAAACGAATTGTAAATACACAGCTCACACAGCTGCGCGCAACGGCGGCGGCGGCGCGTTTGTTCGAAAAAAATTTCGGATACGGAAAATGATAAATACCCGTTGCGGCGTTGGGCGGTTTTATTTATTTATTCCTAACTGCGCGATACACGGATATCACACCGTTGGACTTAAGTAGATGAAAATATATTAAGGCGCGTAAAATATATAGAGCGATACGTATAATAGGTATAATGGGTGGGAGGTCGTGAAATTTATACGTTTTACCCGCAAAATGTTTTGGATGTATATTATTATTATTATTATTATGATCCATACACCGTGTCCGGAATAGTAGTAACCGTTTTACTATATAAAATGTATTGTTCCCGCCGAGCGCGGTAAAATAGTTTTTCTCTTATCTCGCACAAATCGTTGTATGGCGGTAAATGGGGCTGCGGTGTTGGGCCGCCTATCGGGGAGGGTGGGCAGAGCAATTTAGGCCGTGTGACGGTATTTTGGTGACTTTTCAGTGTGTGTGTGTATGAATTAATATTAACACAATAATAAATATCAGCTGTATATCATCTGTAAATCGTATCGATCACGCCCGATCGGATGGACTGATTATTCTTAATCGGTTAAACATTACACATCTGCGTGTTATTGCCACATGGAAATATAATACCTAATGATCACTGCTGTGTTCGAGCCATTTAAAAAGGATAATAATATACCAGTATGATGGCTGGTAGCGAAACCGATGAATTTTATAGACGTTGATCCCTCTGAGAAGCTTGATCGATATTTTTTTAATATAAGGAAATGTAAATAATATGTTGTTTTTAAGCTGAGATATCAATGAACGTATATTATATTATGGTATTAGATTCTGAACGAAGTGATGAATGTATTGCTTTTACAATGATGTGTGTTTTTTTTTTTTTTTTTTTTTTTGTGTCTGACTCCAACATTTGGAGCAGTAATAATGCTCCGATTTTTGACTTCAGCCCCTCTATGAATAGGGAATTGAATCTAGTTGGTACTTTAGGGGGGTCAAAATTAAAATTTTCTAATAGTTTTCAAAAAAATCGAAAAAAAAAACAAAAAAAAAATGACAGAAAAATGGCAATTTTACGGAAAAACCACTTTTCGACAAAATCGATTTTTTGATTTTGCTGTAACTCAAAAACGAATTATTGTAAATACTTGAAATTTTCACCAAATTTTTATATTATGGTTATCTCTTTACAGTTAAATTTTCAAAATATTTTGACCATTTTTAAGCTACTAATAGACAATTGAAATTTTCGACTTTTCTAAGTTTTTTTTTCTTCAAATGCCGATAAAAATTTTTTGGGTGGCCAGAAAATCTTGAAAATTTAATACAAGGTTTCTTATAAGTTGTTCTTAAAGTGATAAAAAAAAATCCGAAATCGTTAGTCACAATTTTTTTTTATAAGTGTTTAAAGTTCGAATTTATACGAAATATGTCAAAATTTAAATTAAATTTCATACGCTCATAATGCGAATGTTGGCCATAGTAACCATAGTAACATATAAAAACTATACTATTTGTTTCAAAATAGAATATTTGACAATATTTAAATATAATATATCCTAAACTGACAAATCATCTTCGTTCAGAATCGTTTTTCGTATACAATGATACCTATCATTGCATTCAAATTTAACCTACCCTAGTCCGAGGTCCACCCCATCCCCTAATGTACAGCAGAGCGATACTCACTTACCAACTTTTTTTATATTATTATTATAATTATAGGTAAATGTTTTTATAAACAATGGTTTTTTTTTTTGAAAATAAATCTAATTAAAATCCGTTTCAAAAATATAACTTTATTCTAATAACAATAATACAAATATAAAAAAATCTCTCAATTAACAAATTTCTAAAGTACTGCCATTTCGTATAGGACCTACGACGTAGGTGATCAACATATCTTACATAATAATTGTGTTTTACAAATATAAAATCAATTAATTATTTATTTGATATAATGTACTTAGATAATTTATTATGTTAAAGTAAATATATCGATTTTATTGTTTCTTGAGTAAATTTATTGTTTACATACAAGTAACTATTAATACCTAAGTGTTCACACTTTTTTTTCCGGTTTCAGTAACGTAATAAATGACATTTGAAAATATAACAGCATTATAAAATTGACCATTTTTAAAGATGAGAATAGATTAGATAAATAGCTTAATAAATTGTTGAAAAGTAAATTATTTTTACCTCTGTTAACTTATCAAGTTGGTTCATTATTTTAACCTTAAACTTAATAAATTAACTAATCATTTTTCAATAACGTATATACTATACTTTTAGAGTTTTATTTAAAAATATATATATTTATTTGTTTGTTTACGCTAAATATTATAACGATTTCCATTAAAAATAATCAAAATATTATTTAGTGATTTAGTTTACAAAAACGTGGGATTTTAAGTTCTGAACGGAGCTATGAAAAAAATGTATATATTATTGATTTTATATGTATGCATATTGCATATCCAATACGTTTTTTATATACCTCAAAAACTAATAAATATAACCTGTAGTATAACCGTAAATACTTGAAATTTTCACCAAAAAATGTTGATATTATTATTTTTATTATACGATAAAATTTAAAAAAAGCGGGTAAGTGGGTATCGCTCTGCTGTATATTAGGGGGTGGGGTGGACCTCAGACTATGGAAGGTTAAATTTGAATGCAATGATAGGTATCATTGTATACGAAAAACGATTCTGAACGAAGATGATTTGTCAGTTTAGGATATATTATATTTAAATATTGTCAAATATTCTATTTTGAAACAAATAATATAGTTTTTATGTTATGTTACTATGGTTACTATGGCCAACATTCGCATTATGAGCGTATGAAATTTAATTTAAATTTTGACATATTTCGTATAAATTCGAACTTTAAACACTTATAAAAAAAAATTGTGACTAACGATTTCGGATTTTTTTTTATCACTTTAAGAACAACTTATAAGAAACCTTGTATTAAATTTTCAAGATTTTCTGGCCACCCATAAAATTTTTATCGGCATTTGAAGAAAAAAAAACTTAGAAAAGTCGAAAATTTCAATTGTCTATTAGTAGCTTAAAAATGGTCAAAATATTTTGAAAAATTAACTGTAAAGAGATAACCATAATATAAACATTTGGTGAAAATTTCAAGTATTTACAATAATTCGTTTTTGAGTTACAGCAAAATCAAAAAATCGATTTTGTCGAAAAGTGGTTTTTCCGTAAAATTTCCATTTTTCTGTCATTTTTTTTTTGTTTTTCTCGATTTTTTTGAAAACTATTAGAAAATTTTAATTTTGACCCCCCTAAAGTACCAACTAGATTCAATTCCCTATTCAAAGAGGGGCTGAAGTCAAAAATCGGAGCATTATTTCTGCTCCAAATGTTGTCGTCAGACACAAAAAAAAAAAAAAAAAAAAAAAAACACACATCATAGTAAAATCACTTCGTTCAGAATCTAAAAAAAAACGTATTTAATTATTTTGTCTTTTCCAGTTTTTTGTAGACATATATGACATTTATCAGTATTTTTTCTATTCATGTACCCACTTACATACCTTTATTTTTAAACTTAGGCCTACATTCAATGTGTTATTTATAATGTATAATTGTATGGATGTCAAAAAAAATATTTATCTATTTGAGTGTGTGTGTGTGTGTGACCTTTAGTCGCAGGTAATATAAAAATAGATTATTAAATAAAATAAATTTAATTTATTTAACAATATATTTTATTGTTCTTTTAAATTTTAACATACCATCTAGCATTATTACTATTATTATTACGTTCTAAATGCTGATTTGATTGCATCACTTATATTTGAAATATTTTTTTTTTCATTACTTGACCCTTGAGAAAATGTCCACTTTTAGTGATTTTAATGAAAGTTAATATTTTAGTTCTTATATTTCAGTTGTCAGTAAAGTATTACTGCAAACGCGATAGTATAATTTTTCGATTATATATTGCGTAATCATTAATCATAGTATGATGTAAATAACATTTTTCGTCTGTAAAATATTATTAAATGATATTTCTTTTTCGTCGGAGAATGTCGGATTTTAAACGTTAAAAAGGATTATCTACTTTAAAAACAACCTCTATTCTGCAAGAATCGTATTTATTTATTTTTATATTTATATTCGAATAAATACAAAACTTTATTTTTATGACAGTTTAGCGTCCAAGAAATAGCGTTTCCGAGAATCGCGATAAAACACGTTAATTGAGTAACGCGCAGTGGGGACATTAACGTTTCTCGTAAGTTCGTATAATAACATGTAGTCAAAAACTCGTTTTAAAAACCGTTCTATCTGACGACGATCGACTATATAAAAGTGCGACACTACATACAAAATGTATAAAAATTAAAATTTACTATACGCGTGACTAGCTTTTTTTTTTTTTTTGCTTGCGAATACCGTCGGCGCCGTTCATCGTATCTTCCGTTCCCGGCCCGCGGAGGTGGAAAGAGAAATATAAAAATCGTTTTACCTTTTTCAATTTTTCTTTACTCGCTCCAACACTTTGTTTTTTTTTCGCCCTCCGTTGAAAAGTCACCAATCTAGATAAATAAAGAAACGTCCTCAGGATCAGGTCATTTATTTACGTTACGGGTTGTTCGTCTATTGTTCAAAAAACCTTTATTTTTTTCTCGATTCATTAGTACCGTTGGCGCCCGTGCCAAAAGATTTTTCTGAATATTTTAAGATGGGACCCGGTTCCGAACACCTTTCCTTTCCACCGGTCGTACTATCCTTCTCGTCTCGTTGGCTTTCTTTGTATTTCACTTTTTCTACACTCAGAAACTTCTACGACGTATACGCACGCCTAGACAGATACATTTGTACGGACCGACGTGACATCAAACAAATTACTATTGAAAAATAACGTAAAATATATATATATAAAAAAAAACATTCCTCCGAAATACGAAACAAAGTAAGGTAACCAAAATATAAGGTTGCCCAACGTAACATAATAAAATTATATTATGTATCTGCTCTCTTGATAAAATAAACCTCGTGCATATATCATAATAATATAATATAATATCGTTAAACTTAACATTCAGGACACATATTACGTTTTGGTTGTTGTGTGCTGCTGCTGTCGTGCTTCTTCAGGGATGTAATTTAAGGGTGAGTGGGTCTACATTTTGTTTGAGCGACAAAAAAAAATTCAACTTTTAATAGAAGGTACACGATTCATTCGTTAATATTGCTGAAAATCCCGTGAATGCTGTAATAAACCTCACCACCAGCATGAAAAAACTACAAAATTTTAATAAAAATACTTATGACTTTATGAGCGATGACAGTGGTCACCATACGAATTTTTAATAAAACACATGGGACAAAACCACACACAAATTTGATTTGCAATAAGTCTTCGAGAATGCTTAACGACTTTTTTCTTTAATGTTTAAAATTATTTTGACTTATCCGAAATGTATTCGAATTCAATACATTATAAAACTTATCTTTCGTTCGTTTTCCTAATATGTTTAGGTTTTTTATAAAAAAAAAAAAATTACACAGGAAATCAGTACAATCAGTATTATTTACAATGACAGTTTTTGGTTTGTAGAATTTATAAAAGATATAACAACTCACACACTACTCGAATAGTACGTATATATACGTACATATGCTATAGTATAACTAGATCATTTGTAAAAAGTAAATATTTATTTTATATTTGTCTACTCTGTATTAGAAACAAGAATGTGCACGTGTATTACAAATGGTTTGTAGGTATTTTGGTGATTTCAATAAATCCGTGCGGTATCGAACAGTTTCCGTATTTGGTATTTGGATATTGATGTGGTTAAACTCATATGACACCTACCGATACCGAATCATATTTTTATGCATTTTATACAGTTATTGAAAGCGACAAACTTACTCACTCATATACGTTATTGTTTACGAGTCATAAAATTATTTTAATTATTTTCGATACGTTATTATATATTCCACACAACGAAAAAAATACAAAGTACCATCAAAAGCATTCGATGGAAACCTATGAAATCCGAACGTTAGGAGATATCAACGTATTGTTTTTCCAATCGTTTATTTTGCATTGGCAACATAAAATATTATGTTTTTTTGATGACGAATTCATTTATTTCTTATCATATTAAGGGAGAAGTCGTAACAAAAATATGATTTGAAAAAAAAACTATTTGTTTAAAGCTCGCAATTTTTGAATTTCGATTTTCAACCATATATGGTCCGTTTGACTTTGGAAGCTCATTAATCCAGTGGTAAATCGAAAATATCCTTCGGTTTGCTGTGGGGCAACCCTGTGCGATTTACCTCGGCGATTTATAAATGTATAGAATAATAAAACTATATCGATACGATGTTATTTCAATATATATATGTATAATTATTATTAACCCGATTCGGTATTACCTTCTCCGGAATGCATATTTTACCTACCTACCTACGTCGAATATTATCGTATCGCCCGTAAAACGTTATTACTGGCAAACGCGGATAAACGTAGGAGTAGGATTATTTATGGAAATTTAAATTCTTACACACAGTCGTAACGTTGATTAAATGTTAAATTATACGAATAATATTGCGAATAAAATCGGAAAACAATAATATTTGTTAATATTTACACGCATAATGATATGATGATAATATGACGGCGTGTTCAAATCGTATGCTCTTTTGAGGAGATCACTTCGTTACATTATTATTTATTATCCGCATTTGTATGTTCGCATGTCCCTATACAAACTGCACAACACGATACTGTTCTGGTCAGATACTATACATTTATAAATTAATTAATATCTGTGTGTGTGTGCATTATAACGTAGTTCCTCGCATCGTGTACGCATATACGTATTATACATGTACAACGCATAGCGTGTTGACACTGAAGCGCGTGTATCGTTTAAACGCACCAAATAAATCCTGTAAATTACTTCAAACTAAGTTTTTATTAGACATATAAACTTTTCGTATATAACTCTATAACTTAATTATACGTTTGTGTATTATAAAATAAATCAAAAGCGCATGCGAGATAAAAATTATTACCCAAGTAAAACCGTATTTTTCGCGGAATGTCGTATTATATTTTATATGCCTGTCGTTATAATCGTATTCGGGACCTTAAAGTTTCCAACGAATTAACGTTAAAATAACAAGGATAATATGTATGACGGGTTACACGGCCCTTTAACTTCACACTCGCGGAGGACTTTGATTTTTCCGACTATATGTACTTGATAAATTACATTGGTCGCGAATGAAATTTCTCGCCGAACTATGGACAGAATATCAATCTGCAACAACGCGAAAAACCTGCAGTCTAGCCGAGTCATTTACCCGGCATTATAATAATTTATTACTAACTTTATACTACATAATATCATCACGATATCGAAAAACATAAATAAATACGGTCATTCCTAGTAATTGCATGTCATATTGTTTTCTGATGATAAAATAAATGTGTTGTAAAGTGTTTAGTATAATAATTAAATGATGTTAAATAATTATTTTGTTAATGACAAATAGTTGTATATAATTAAAATTTTTTTTTTCAAATTGTTATAATTTTTTACCTAATGAAATTTTTCGTACTTGAAATCAGTGAAAATTAGCAATGGTTTATTTTCCTATATACGAAGAACTCGTATAATATCAAAACACCGGTATTTGCAGTTATTGGATCGTAGATCAGTACGTAGTATGTACAGTAAACTGTTGCTTCAAATAGTCATCGACGATACTTTTCAATTATTATGATAACACATAGTAGCCTTTTGTTGTAAAAACGCATGTTGTATTTTACAAGGCTTTATTTTAATGTTCAAAACGATAGATATTAAGTTTTATAATATTGCGGAATTTGCTCGAGAAGACTCTAAAAATTAATTTTGATCAATAATTGCAATGAAAAAAATAATACCTTATAATTATACTCTCTTAAAAAAAAAAGAAATTGTTAGTTTGATATCTTACAATTTTCTGCCAATTTATTTGCATAAAATTATTATGTATTGTTTTATAGTGAAACACACAATTTCTTAATTCTTCTGTACTTATAATTTGTTCCATGAAAACCATAATTTATTCTGCATAGGACAATAATATAAATTACATCAGTTTTGTGCTTAATATGCTACGTATTACTTTTGTGTTTTAGTGCTATATTTATATGGAAACGTTTTTTTTTTTTTAAAAAACTTAATTTAAAAATATTTTGCAAAAATTTAAGCAAAAGTATGTATTTTTAATATTACAATATTTAAAATAACAAATAACAAATAACATGTCTATCAAAACGTACCTGTCCAGTGGCAAAACGCAAGTTTGAGTCAAATTTTGATTTTTAATCAACTCGAATTTATCGAAAGATTATTTTTCGTTCGTATCTCCAACGAGTCTTACAACGACATAATACTATAATAATCCCAATAGACATTAGACATATATTATAGGAATTACACAAGTCATAATTACCTATTTTATATCTAAAGGTTCCCTATTGATTATAGAATAAAGACAATAAATATTAAAAACGTTTGACAAAACTTAAGAGTCCGTATAATACCTAACGAGCATCATGCTCCACCACGCACAAACTAGATGACATTTAAAAAATTCAGTAGGTAGATATTTATTTGAAACAATATAAAAATATTTTTTATTATTATTATAAACGAATATGTGTTGTAAATTGAAATTTTTTCCAACGGTTTTTGCTTCGACATCATATTATTGATACATCTCTGCATTTTTCAATCTAACGATTTGCAGAAATTTCCATGCTTCTCTGACGCTAGTCTTCACTTAAATTCTTCATACGAGTTACATATTTTCATATTAAGAGGTCGTTATGCTCGGAGTGAAACGAAATTATAAAATCAAAAACCCTAAATATAACTTTGTTTTTACTAGGAAAAAATATCACAGACTTAATAAAAACATATCGTTAAATAACAAAATAAACTTTTCGCAGAAACCAAAACAAACATTTTTATATAATTTCCTGACGCTTAACGCTAAGTTTTTGTAGAAAGTTAATCTTTTTTTTTTTTTTTTTACTTTTCATATTATACAATTCTATTAAAAACCATAAATAAATAATAAAAAAAAAACAAATATTTCAAATAAAAATAAACATACTCATTGAAGTTTGTTCACCCTAGGTTTTCGATTGTGCTCATCTCGTTAGGACAAAAATAAAGCTACATAACACACCATTATTATTTTAACAATATTATAAAATATTATATAAATTAAAACACTTTTAACCTGTGGGGCGTTGTTTTCATTAAGTTGTTAAATTCACATCGCAATATTTTACAGAGCATTATGATAATATATACGGTCTTTGGCGGTCATGCAATTAAATCATATTATTATAATATAAAAATAAGCGCTATTAAAATTATATAAAGTAAAAAATTAATATTTTAATTATTAAACATAGAAAATTAATAAATAAAAATACAGTTTAAAAAGTGTTGTATTGTATTTATTTTTAATAGTACTACTGCAGAGCATTAAGTAATTTCAGCTTTTTTACAAATCTTACGTGGGCCGCGAGTTCAAAAAGGTTGAAGACCACTGCACTAAGTTGTAGAAACAATTTTACGTGTATCAGAGTTAATACGAATTGAATTAGGCGAATCTCTTTCTATTAACGTTTGTCAGTGTTCTGCTAATATCCACGGACGGTATCTCGCAGTGATTCAAATCGAATTCAGCTGTTTGCACGGCTAAACAATGTAAGGGATTAGTGTAAGAATTGTTATAGATTTCCAGTCGTAGGTATTCAGCCAAATTGCAATGCGGCGGCGTCGTCGTCGGTAGTATATTACATGGGTGTGTGTGTGTTTGTGTTTATGTGTGTGTGCGTGTGTATTGTATTACAGTTACAAATCACAGCCATCGTTATCGGCCGAACGTCTTACATATAATATAATATTATCATTGTTATCAGTGGTATTACTTATAAGCGCGTGCGATGAGTTTTCATTTCGTTTTTGTTATTGAAATGATAAAATCGACACGAAATCATTCGGTCTTCCGTCACCGTTATCAGAATATCACTTCAGAATGGTATTTACTTTTTTTAAATTAAAACACTTTCGGAAGCACTCAAATCGAGAACCGTGCATTTCCCTTCCCTTTTTCTTTTCGATTTTTTTTTTTTTTTATTATCCATTTAAAATGAACGAATTTAACGGCAGTTAATATTATAGGTAATAAATTGTTTTTAAAATTTCCCAGACTTATTTTTTTTTTTTTTTTGAGTAGAAACCCCCTCGTAAACCCCACATAATATACGCGTAAACACGCGCGCACGCGGCGATCGTCTGTAACGCGCGCGAAACGCTCTGAACGGAAGACATCTGCTCTCGACCATTTGAAACGTGGATGCATTTTAGTCGGACCACGCACGACCGTAAAGGTCTAAACACGACTTTTATTAGCCGTAAACGCCTCCATAATAATACTCTCGCCGTGGGTTCTTCATAAACGGTTTTACCGTAAAAGCGGTTATACCGCGTGTCCAATGCCGTCCCTCACGTTCCCGTTTAATGTCCGCTTCACGCCGCGCGCGTGTGGCGTAGGTCTGCACGTTTACATATTCCGGTCCATTTAAAAAATTGAATTGTCCGGTAGAACCCATCGGTAGTATATACCTAAATATGCGTGTGGAGCCCGAGACGCACATATCATTCAAACGGCTCTTGCATATATTATATATATAATATGTATATATGTGTGAGTGTCGGAATTCGCGTACAACATTTCAATGCAAATTCGAAGCTATTATGTATACAACTATATACTCGTATAATATACCTACGCGTTTTAATAATTCGATGATGCACACCACATTTTTATATATTATAAGCCAGAAATTTTCATCCGACTCAAGTATTCGACAATAACGACACGAGTCTCGTATGTATACCTATACTGCTTTGTTTCGAAAAACAGAATAAATAATGTACTCGATGATAAGACAGTAAACTTTTACGTATTCAAATGCATAAGACGCCTCGATAGAATTTAAAAAGACCTACGTCCAAAGAACCTCCACAAAAAGTGGCTCTTACGCAAATTTTGATCATTGTTTGGCAATGCGTTACCGTTACAGACAGACAATGCTTAAAAATTACAAAGTAGTATTGTATATAGAAATTAACATTTTTTTATAAGACACGTCCACTTAGATGAGTATGTACTCGTATATTCATCGCCGTATTAAATATTTATACATCATGAGGACATTTTTACTACACGTAAATTAAATATTATATTTTAAATATGAATAAGGCCAGAAAATATCGTATACATTTCTGCACGTAAATCTATATGAAAATTCTCAAATTTATGTAAGGTAAAGCACTACAAAGAAAACGACTTACATAGAAAAATCTTACATAATATCATCCAAACATTTTTAGTTTTATTTTAATGGCGATTTGATAAACTAATACATCATTAAAATTGAATCTACTTGACATCAGCTAAAAAATAAAAATATCCAAACATGAATCGTATTACCAATAGTATTGTAAGCATAATATTTTTATGCATTTAGAATAAAAATGTTTTTATCGTCTAAAAGGTTTCGGTACAGTTTCAATCGTTAAAAATTAAATTGGAATAATCAATTATATGCAAACACAGTATACCATAAAAATAATTTCATTTTGCAGTATTTCATTGGTTTACTCCATGTTTTGAGATTTGAATAATACAGAATTTAAAATTACAATATTTGAATAAAATATTGCAAATGGTTAATAAATATTATTTAAAACTCTTCTAAAACGGTTTTTTTTTTATGTTTCTAGTTAATTATTTCAAACATATTTTAATGTACATCGACATTGGGTAAACTTTTTAAATGAAAAACAAATTTTTGTGAGCTTATAAATATTTCAAATTATTTACAAATCATATTATATGATTACTTAAGTATTTTTTTTTTATTATTATTCAATTAGTAACTATAAATTATTATCTATTATTACAATTTAATACATACTTAAAAATATATATAATCATAAAATGACATACACTCAAAGTATGTATACTTTTTAACAGTTATAACTTAAGGCTTTTAAGACATTGAGTCACTATTTTAAGATGACCATAAAAATAAAATAAAAATATGGGGAACTTAAGTCATCCAACTAAATATAATAATAAAATAAAAATATGTTCAATTATATTATTTTGATGCTGCTGGTAATGTCAATAAGTGTTTTTTTCACTTTTGTATAGTATGCTATTTTATATCTGAACGTTCACTGTGTCCTATAGAAAATACCGTTTTACATAT
Source organism: Schizaphis graminum (assembly GCA_020882235.1). Classification (NCBI taxonomy): domain Eukaryota; kingdom Metazoa; phylum Arthropoda; class Insecta; order Hemiptera; family Aphididae; genus Schizaphis; species Schizaphis graminum. The sequence continues at coordinate 11,868,007 of CM037032.1, forward strand.
TGTACAAAATATTAATTTTACAACTTCATCAGCATCTTTAAAAATAGAAAAACTGATTATAAATTTAGAGTGAAACCCGCTTTATACGCACCGTATTCTCGGCATTTGGAAAACAGATTATTATCGAATAGTACAGTAAATTTTAGATAACATCATTACGGTCACTACCTACTTAGTCCATCTAAGACTGTGACCACACTGAATGTCTGTCGTGTAGTCAACAATCGTTGTCAAAATAATATATTAATAACAAATAATATTTATACTTGTACATAGTTATAAATTATAATATTGTATATATTATAAAATATAAACATATGTATAATAATTATAATCCGCAACACACACACACACACATTTGACAAAAAACTGATTTTGCGGCGAGTGAGATTGTATTAATTGTTTAGACTACGACGTCGCCGCACGCCGATATCATAATAATGATATTAGTTGTATATCCCCTGCGCGCGCAGCGAATAAAAATCCAAAAATACTATTGAAAATATATAGGTTCGATTATTCTATTGAATGTCATCATACACAAATATCGTATAAAAAAAACGATTTTTTATTGCATACATTTCAAAAATGTAAAATGGCAGTAAGGGGGAAAACGCGATTGAAACGGACTCGAAAAAAAGAGAAAAATGCGGAATGATTATATTTGAATTAAAAAATAATTATTTTTCCTCGCTTGTAGGTACAGGACAACTAATAATTTTATAACGTTATTAATACTGTTCACAATATTATATGGATATCGGTGGCTAAAACGTGGCTCAATTCCAATACGTTATCGCTGGCGATTTAGGTATAGTACATTATTCCGATTAAAATGCATACATATTTATTTTTTTTTTATACTTTTATACGACTGCAAATAAACATTAAATATTAATTACCCACTATTGGCTTAAAATGGTACACGAGTAGCTGCCAGCAGGTAGAATAAATTTGTTTTTCCTATTTTCGATTTTTTTTTTCTTATAATACCTAACCTTCCTAACATTATTCAATGGTATGTAAATACCTATATATATATATATATAATTGAGTTACAACAATTTACTGGTCAAAGATTGTTATTTCCTTTAAACGTTACGTGGTGATCAAATAATATGATGTAGTTATTGTGAGAAGAAATTAAAATTGGGCGAAAAGAAAAGAATACATACTAGTTATATACACACTATAAATTCTTGTAAATCATTTTTCGTTTTGTTTTCGCGTTTATGTAATAATTGTAGTTTTATCTCTGTTATCGTTATTATAATGCATTTTTGCATTGCACGTATTTACCGAAAATAAATTTAATGAAGTTACAATATATTTATGTACTCGCTATTTATGTAAAACATTTTCTACAAATATAAATTTTAATATATTTTAAAATATTGAATTTTCCCGGATTGATTCTATTATAGTATAGACTACAGGATAGATAAATTTGTTAAGCAGATCTATGTATTTCATCATTCAAAGTCAAAATGTCACTCTCATATTTATCAGATAATTCGATTTACGCTCGCCGGTTGCATAGTAAATGGGATTTATTCAGAACGTTCGTTCTCTGAATACGAACATTTATATTTATCCCAACATTTCACGTAACAAAGAGTTATTATTATTATTAAAAAAAAAAAAAAAAAAAAATGACTTTTGAGTCTCTTTGAAGATCGTTTAGTATTTGAAAGCAGAGTTCGCTTGCAATTTCATGTCGAGACTAGAATGATTTCAAGATGATAGCTAAAACAAAAATATTACTATTATCATTGTATTGTACCTATGGCAGTGAGGTATACCGTAAATGTAGTTTTATATATGTCAGTTAAATTAATGAATTATATTATATCTACTATGCGCATACAATTTTAGTTGAAGGAACGTCAAAGATTACAGTACAGGGATTTCGTGATTAATTAGAATGGCTGTGAGCTTATAATACAATTTTGAAGTTATAACGTCTGCAGTGTATCTGACATAACTTTTTTATGATTATCATAATGGAAATTTAAGTTTTTATAATTCTTATAAATATTTAATATACTTGGAAATAGCAATTAAAACATTAATATCGTATAGGAAATAAAATATGCATCTGTACAGTATTGTTTATCATATTTTGAATTATATAAAATAGTGTGTTTAGTATTAATGCGTGTCTCAGTGACTTTTAGATATTCACACTAATTTCGTACGAATTTAAACCGTTTAATATGAAACTATCATTATAACTTTATAATATTTAAGTGTTTATTAAATTGATCTGCATGTTTTTTTTTTAATACCTAAGTGTCTTATAAACCTGTCAAAATAATAATATTTTGAGAAATATAATTCAATTATTTGGATGTTACCTTATGTCTCCCATTCAACATTTTATAACAAACCAGAAAACTAATCTTTGCACGACGTAATTAATTAGTGATATTATAGTATTTGTATATTTATTAATAACTTCTTGTTATTATTATTACATAGACATGATGTACGACATAATACAACATATTATTATACCTACATAGTTATAATATTTTGAGGTGCATTGTACTATGTACAATAATATATTTATACACATCGCCACTATTCCCCGTATATAGTGCTGTAATATAATGTATTCTAATATAATAATAATATGGTATGTAAATGTATATTGCCAAATATATTATCGAATTTAAATTATTACTAAACCTAAATCAACTTTTGAAGCCATTTTCATATCGAAAATACCTAATAGACGTCTGATGTTTCAAACGGACAACTGTTTTTCTATTATAAACGATGGTATGCAGTATTTACGCAAATATATTATGTGCATACAAATATAATTAAAGTAATAGTTGAATAGTTTACAGTGTTTACACAGTCTTAGTTTCTTAAATAATAACAAAGTAAAAGAAATCGTTTGATGATAAATTGTTTTTGTAAAATTTAAACTCTAAATGGTTATAAATAAATTTATGTACAACATAATATTTCTTTTAAATTTAATGAAAACAACTAATGAGTATTGTTGTATTATATTTTTAAGATTTTTTTGTACTAAAAGAATAATATTATACATTTTTAATTACAAAATTTACCAATGTTTTTCGATTTTTATGATATTCTTCAAACTTTAAAAGCTAATAAAAAATAATATAAAATATGTCTTGATATTCCAGTAATAACGAATTGAGGAATCTTGCATTAAATTTTCAAGCTGTTTGGCTGAATGTAAACATTTACATGTATAGAAAACAAGATTAAATATTTTGAAAATTTCAAGTCCTACGATAAATTATTCGTTTTTAAATTACAACGAAATAATAAAATAAATTTTGTCAAAAATGTGTGCTGTGCAAATATTCCAGTATTCCCGTATTTTATTTATTTTTTCCTAACTATTAATAATGATGGCGGTACTAAATGAAACTATTTTACTTTTGATCTTTCATTGCACCAAGTAGATCCAATTTGCTACGAGAAACATTGATCGTAGCACGTGTTCTGCTACTAAAAGACAAAAATAACAGACTAATAAATAATATTATATACATAATATACATGTTTGTGTACATCGATTTTCTTTGGAATAATCTAATATACTCCATAAACGTATATTATCTATAGATACACGTTCAATTTCTTTGTACGTAGTTCTCAGTTCAAACACGAATCGCTTATTTAATAGGTAAGAAGTGGTTATCCCGAGCAAACATATAACTGACATAATATATTATAGGTATACGCTGCAAGGCCGTTTAGGAATACTGCAGAAATAAGTCAATATCAAAGTGCCGGTACACAGTGCAGTTACGTCTGTTGCTAAACACCAATATTCACGTTTGCAAAATATTCCCTAAGCCTACGACCTTTTGATGTGATATTGTATAATGCACCTATAATACTCGAATCGGTTGCGATTTAATTAATAGTTTTATTTGATTATATTTTACGGTGGGCGTGTTTGCCGACTATAATACCCACCTAAAGTATTCCAAATAAACACCGACTAATATATTATTTGCACGTCGCGTATGTGCGCGTAATTTGTTTTCGATTCGTAAATAGTGTACAGTCGATGATGAAATACACACGCGCGCGCGAGCAAATACACACCAGCCGTACAGTTAAAATCAAAGGATCCCGCGCCCACAGCCCATAATATCGACGTGTAGTATTATTACCAGCCAATGATAAATGATTAGTATAACCTAATACGCACACGTCCTCGTGTAAATATGTATACGCTGCAAAGTGCCCACTCGTCCGGCGCGCGCCGACCGGTCGTGGGGGTTGTTCGGAAAGCTTGTTTGCGGTATACGCGCATATTATATAATTGCGATATAATACATCGCATATTGTTAGATTTTTATCGATTTCCCTCTGGCAGACCGAGACGCCGCCGTCAATGATTTAACACGTTTTTCACACACACACACACACACACACACACACACACACACACACACACACACACACACACACACACACACACACACACACAATGGAACGCCGAGGGTTACCGGAACGCGCAAGCGGATGTATAATGCGGCGGTCGGGTATACATAACCGCGAAGAGAAAATTGGTATGAATACGCGCGCGCGTACGAAGGAGGAAAAACACAATACGAATAATGGACGATAAACAATACGGCTCGTAAACTAAATGGTTATTGACAATCGGTGCAATCTTCCGACTTGCGATGTTTATTTAAAATAATTAACAATAAAAATGTTTTATATATAAATACGTGTTTGGCGACCGCGGTGACTGCAGACGACAGAATAATATTTATGGTGTACCTTCGACACAGTTCGTTATTCTCTCCATATTGTAATGGTTGGATTTTCTTGGCATAATTTCTTCCGTGTACTTGGAGTTCGCGCAAAAATAAGTATTTCCTATACTAGAGTAAAGTACTATAATATGTATTATAGCAGTAGGCGACCCGTCCCCTCGTTTTGATTTTCGTATCAATAAATTATTTTATTTTAAATGCACTCGCTCGATGTCTGTGTTTCTCGGCGAAATTTCATCTATTTACACGGAAAACGAAATTAAATGAAAATAAATTCACTAAACTATATTTGATTTTACACATTAAAAATTGAATCGCATTGATGATGACGAAATCGACTACTTTTTTCCCCTATATCGTAGGAAGTATAGGGTTTACGGTTATACGATTCAGCGGCCTCACACGGCCACGTGCGCATCCAAATTCAGAGGAAATAAAACGTTCAGACAGAATATCCTACGACGAGATAAGGCAAATAAGCTCTCAGCGCCGCAATGTCTGTCGAGACGATGTATTCGACGCGACAAATATTTATTTTGTTTTATTGTTATCATTATTTATTTTTGGTTCCCGGGCGATTTTCACCCGTGGCAGCCGATCTAAAGTGATCTTTTCCGCTACTTGTTGGCTATTGTGGGGATAATATCTTGACAGGCCAATGATCGAACGAAAGCGGATAATATTCCTAAACACATGAATATATACATACGAGTATGAGTGCTTATACCTTAAGGATATGGGAATACCGACAACCGGACTTCCTCGAGTATCATAATATTATAGCTATTTCCGAAAGTAGGTACTATATTATATTATTATTATAGTCGTATAATAGTAGTTTCTCTTTAATGTTCTTAACCTTGTTCGGATGACTGAACTTTGGAATGCATTGGATCGCAGTAAATCGTATTAATTCACTCGTGTTAATGGCGTTGCGTTAAATATATGAAAATACTCTATGAGTAAAAATTAATGTTCCAAATGAAAAATAATTACATTTAGGTAAACAATATGTACGCGAAACCCGATTTTGAATTCGAAGTGACTTTTCTACGAGCTATGACACAGCAGTAAGATGAAAAGCCATTTTGGCATTAATCATTAATATTACGAATCAAGTAATGATTACAAAAATTATGATAATCTAATATAAAAATGTACATTTTTTTTTTTAGGAGGATGTCGTACCCGTATATGGGGTCTCTGAATTACTAACGAATACTATAACGATAATTAATAATATGTACAGCTTTAATATTAGAGTGAAATGACCTGTTATCTAAATTACAGGTAAAAATATTGTCTGTGATCTCTAGTCAGTGTCTTACAATTCTTTAATTTTTATGTAAATTATGATAATTTTTAAATATAATTATTTTATATATGTATTTAATTAGCTTAAAAATTAAAATACCGTAAAAATTGACAATAGAATACAGATATTGTTCTTAACTTTAAGTTTTATAATAGGTCGTATTTCTCACTAATTCTAATTTAAGCTAAACACATAACATTGAAACTACTTAACATAAATATATTTTGGTATGTTATACGTATAGTACCTACAGCGTACAATAAAAGTAAATTATTTTTTCATATATTATTTATAGTTGAGTAACTGAATATTATGATACATGAAATACTCAACCGGCTTAACCTGGCCAGGTATTCGTCGTTTGACAATTATATTAATTATAACCTCGATATCAGTGTCCACGCATTGGTATACACATTTTAATAATATTATATTTAAAATAATGATACATTATTTGCATAATGTTTAAAAAATAAAACTGTTCAATAGGTGGCGAATGCACCTCATAATTCAGTAGGTCATTGTAGTAGTGGATGTGTTAAAAAAATTGAATTTAATGAAACATCATTGTATTTGATGAAAACTGATTTTGTAAAGGACGATATTTCAGCCATTATTAAAAAAAAACCTATCAATTTTGAAGAATTTTATCCGTATTAAGTTTTTACGGCTATTCGTTTTGTTTTGTTTTGTTTTTTTTTTTTTATTAATAATAAAAATAGATTAATATTCCCATTTTTCGTTATTTTTTTTTGTTCTGAGATAATATATCTTTAGAAATTCCAAAGTATAAATTAAATTAAATTTTCTACCAGATACCAGATACCTGTATACCTTCCGAAGTGGAATATATAAGTATTGTTTTTACAATAAAAAGTGTCTTTAGACTAAAATAAATAAAACAACATAATATTGTAAAACTAATATATTCATTGCTTAGGTATCAAGAACCTAAAACTAACACATTATCTTTCGTCGCATTGGCTGCAGTTTAGTTTTTTTCGTACCGGTATACCTATTATGTGTGTGAGGCTTGTGCTCTCAATTATTCATGCTCTGGTTGTAATATTGTTTGCTCAGCAAGATAATATATTAGTGGTAGTATAACGCCATTTATTTATATTCGTTTTTATTTTCTTGGGTTTGTTTGTATTTGATAGTTATTCACAAGTCTCTTGTCATATATTTTAGTAGTATATATTATTGCATAACTTTCGTGGGATCCGGATTCCGAACCGCTCTGTCCATTAATATCCAATAAGTACAACCAAAATATTTTATTTTTATATGCTTATTGCAATAAAATATATTTTTGTGTAACAATGATAATGATACATAGTTATCAAAGTTAATAGTTATAATATACAAATTACGAATACATAAAACGTTCGGTATATATCTACAGTTGTGATGGTTGAGATGTGTATCGCATCCGACTACATTTCACCACGAACATCTGTAGAGTAAATTATAACATTATAATATCACGATTATGTAACATATTTTGTTCATCTGTGGTTTATGTGGTTTATCAGTATTTTAATTTCAAATTACGGGATAATTGTTGTTAATGATCTAGTTTATATTTTTCGTTATTAATCTGTGTGAATATTCTCTCTACATAATATCTCTATGCTAAATTTGTAATTTTTTAAGTGCTTAAAATAAAATATATAAATATGTATACATTAATAAGTATTTATACATAATAATATTTTAATAAATAAATTGTCCGTCTTTATTATCATTTATTATTATTTTTTTTTTTAAATATATTGTAATTCTTTAGTAAATAGACGACATTATGTCTTTCAATGTTGAAAATATAATATTTTATATTCGGAAAAGTCATTTTTTTTATTTAATTAGTTAATTAAAAAAAAAAAAAAAAACATTTTTGTGATTTTCTATCCAATTTATATTTTGGAATCTAACATTTTGGAGGCTTTCTTTTCAACGCTTACTAGATTTAGCACATATGGTGTTGATGATGTCCACCATGATACTGAGTTAGGACAATTATTATTTAAATAGGTAACCTCCCCACCACTATTAAAATTCCATAAACACTACTACTAAGACTGATATTTGCTAATTAAAAATTCAATTTGGAAATTAAAAACGTTATATTATGTAATTGCTGCAAGCATTATTCAGTTTATTCTTCACCTTTTGCACAATATTATTGGTTCATTATTATCATAGACTTTATATTTAAATATTTGCTTTATGGGTAGGTAGTTTAAAAATTATTTTTTTAGTTTGATGATGAAATTTATTTAATTTTCGATAAGCACTATGCGAAATTAGTTATAAACGATTTTTCACATCGATTAACTAAAAGCCTATGAACAATTAGCGTATTTTTTCTTCATTATAATAATATTGTAAATTGGTTTTTATTCAAGCATCTGTAGTCATGCCGTCAAAAAAGAGTCTGCAAAATATCACCCGATGTTAAAAAAAAAAAAAAAAAACTGAATAGTGTGATAAAAAATTTTAAAATTATGTACTATCCGATAAACAGTTATTCATCATTAACTGGTTAATTAAACCGTACTAGTAATAATGCGACGAGTAAAATATATTATACATAATCAAGTGAATCTCATGCCACTGATATTAATAATAATATTAAGTTTTGTGTAATATTATCCAATATCCAGAACACTTTATTATGACATCAAATTTTTTATTATTATTTTAATATTATTAAAAAATTCATTTTACATCGCGTAAAGACAAAATATTGATTATAAACGAACATTTTTCTCACAATAGATAACCGTAAGTCACGAGAATCTATAATAATAATATTATAATATAATAAAAGCCTTGGCTATTCGGTGGTTATTGTTTCGAGATGAAATCTCCGAGTTAACAGCCCCTGCAATTATGTATTTAGTCACCGTTCGTGTATAATTTTATCGTTTTATTTTTTTCAAAAATATTTTTATAAGCGTGAAAATCAATGGACGCGATGTTTGTTTCTCAGTATTTCCATCGTCACGTGTGATCATCAAACAGAACGAATTCGTCGTCGTTATAATCAGAATAATCAGACGATTTCACGCTGAGAAAATGGACAAGTAAACTTGTCGTGTAACAAATCCAATTGAGCTGCGTTTATAATGGTCGCGTTATTATAATAATAATTTAGTCACTGTATAGGATTACCATAAATTTAGTACTGCCATCGTAGAGTGGATGATTATGCGATTGTCGTAGTGCTGAAACGTAAACTAGACAGAAAAAAACGCGTACACGACGAGGCCGGAAAATTCACAGCTCAAACATTTTAATGTGGGAAATTACGATCGACACTGACTATAGTTCACCACAACAATTTGAATAAATTATACTGTTTTCACTCGCGGAGGGGATAAAAACACGAGTAGGAAAATTTTAAACAAACCGTACCCCGTGCAGCACAATAGTAATTTTTTACAATATCTGTCTTGTGGTCTTAAACAATTATTATTGTCAATCACGGTTCGACGAGAATCCAATTTCTCGGGAACCGCGATCACAGTGGTTTTATAAAATCGCACGAACAAAAGATGATGATAAAAAATAAAAAATAAAATAATAATAATAATAATAATAAAATCAATGAAAAACCGTTATCCGTTTTACTTTTAGAAACATAAAAAAAATAAAAGTCGTACGGGATACATGGACTTCAAAAACAATTATGAGCGAAATTCTATTAAGTCCAAGCTTACCGAAATTTCTCTTCGACACGTGTCTCGATGGTTTACGGGGGTTTTTCTTTGTGCTTACACAATCCGTCGAGACAATCGAGTAAGAAACACCTTTTTTGACGTACCGCGAGACATAGTCAATGCACAAAAATGCGTACCGTTGGATCCGAAAAAATATAGCACAGCCTATAAGTATCCGAAACGAGCGATTTAATATCGATTTCGATCTAAAAAAAAATAATTGAATGAAAATAATACATGAATCGCGTAAAATCGTTTTATTCAGAATAATATGACGGGTGGGCGGGGCGGTGTGTTCACGCGCATTTTACGGTATACGTTTTGACCGCTCGCTTTTGAAATAAAAACTTTTCGTTCGTGTGGCCGCCTCTGTCGCGTTCGGAAATCATTTTCACTGCGGCCGACTGATCGAGTAAGCTATGGCATATTCCAATAACAGTCACGTTTATAACGGCGCGAGTGATTCGGAATCATTTAATCACCGATCGATACATTCATAAAACGGTTCCGCGAAAAGGGAATTACGGCGAGATATAAAGGAAACGCGTGATCCGTTAATTATTCATTTTAGTTATACTTCACGTGTAGTTGATCAATTTGTTTTGCGCAAAATTTGCGCATCAAATTTTGCGCATCGACAACACTTATCCCCCGTAAAAGCCGTTTTGATTTTTGTATTTTTTCATAAAGAAACGTAAATATTAAAAGTTCCAAGAAATTTGTATGTAAAACTTAATTAATTCGTACAAATTTGTAATATCAAATTTTCAAATTCGCTCGATTTTACGAGTTGCGATCATCAATGTTATATATTATTATAATTTACTATAAATATTAATAAATAAGTAAATATTATTATAGCTGTAACAAAACGGTTCGGCAAACATTGCGTAGATGTGCAAATTTTTTTTCATTTAACAATAACGATACGTACAGTTTAATATATATTATAATATAAACTTACTAATAACAATAATGCGCGTGCCAACGTTTCAGCCGAAACAGAATCGTTGTTTTAATGAAATAATAGTTTCGGATTTAGCTCTTCGGAAACAATAATAATTTGTTGATGAATGGTATCCTCGGCGTTTTGAGCTGCCCGGTACAACGGACGTAATTCATACATTAATACATTATATCACATTGTCCTGGCTCCGTAACAGCTAATAAAATCGAACTTTGGCGTTGCGTTTCGCCGTGTAATAATTGTTACGGCCACGTAATAATAATATATCGAAGTGGTGTTTGACAAAATATCAAAGGAACGGATTTGCAGGTGAGCGGTCGATCTATAAATCACCCTCTATGATGTACAATCGTAATATACAGTTAAAATACGAGATCATCGGATTTCGACGAACCAGGTCATACGCTGTGGCGTACCTATCCAGTACACACTGTATCGTTTGAAACCATAACAATTACAAATAAATCACAATATCACAATATCATAATATTGTTATGTTTTATAAAACAACGCGCATTTTTTTTTTACAAATTATGGAAATTTAAATTATTCTATTAAATTATTTAATGTAAATTTTCAATAATTTCAAAACTTTATTAATTACACAATAAAAACAATATTAATTTCGTTATTAAGATTTCCATTCTACTTGAACAACTGAGTAACGTCACAAAATAATTATACGAAATCACTTAAATGAATAAAAATAAAACTAATTTCACCGTTGTATATTTACCTTGGCCGATACATAAATAGGTGATAGTTAAAATAATTCTTAACCTATTGTGATCTCAAAATATAATACATAATATATATATATATATATATATATTTAATGGTTCAACGTAAGAAATTTAAGAACTTTGTTTTTAGTATTAACATAATTTCATACAGACCTTTTATTTTATTTATTATTCATATAATACGACGATGATGAGTGATGACATTCTTTATAATACTGAACGATACAATCGATATAAAATTGTTATCTTTCAAAAAACTACACAAACTTAAATTTGTACAATAAGCTCTTTTAACTTTCAACAGTTTGTAGGTTTGTGATAATTCTAAAATTGGCAACTTTCACTAAAGCCAATAACCACATTTTATGTGATCGCAGTCTCCAAATATTTTAATATTTATATTTACTTGGAACATGACAACTAGGCCCGTCGTCTATGAACAAAAATCAGAATATGCCTACCGTTTGTCGTCGTCATTGGCGTTGTACAAAATATGTATTTTTTTAAAATTATTATTACTACACACGAGTTCTCATCAAAACGATTTCTTACGCGCAACTATAACACCGTGTCTGCAATTTGAATAAAATTGACTTATTTTTATTCATTTGACGTTAACCGTACAGAGCAAACGGAGCGATACGAAACGTGTGTGATCAAAGTCAACGAAGACTTCGTGAGCGCTATATTATAAGAACCACCCCGTTCGCGTCACGAATCCACTGCGATCACCCCGCCTGTGTATATAATAGTACCAATGACAGTACGAAATACCATGACGTTTTACGATTAAAGCCAACGGCTTACCTGACGGCACTATTTCGTCGGCACTTTAAATGTTTATAGTTAGACAATATACGTATTATAGCGATCGTACGCATTGTTTCTTCATCACGATCGCTATCCGACGACCCACGTCGGAACTACTGATGAAAGGCATAATAATAACAATAATATACAGAAATAACGAGAAACCGAACGATTCGAATCGATTTCCGGTTTATTATCCGCTTTTCGAGCCAGGGAGTCGTTCTCGCATGCGATAAATAATAATTATGATTACAGTGATACAATGAACGGGACGTATTGTTATCTTACCGGAGATCTATAAAACCGAATAGGCATCACTGCGTCAACCGTAAAAACGCGTCATCGAAGATAATAATAATATACGAAACGCGTTTGGCGGTGGTGGGGGTTTGGGGGGGTTCAACCCCTCCGAAATTAATTTCCAGTTACGACTTTGCGCGTTTTTAACGTTATATAATATTATTTTATTGTACAATATAGTATACGTCGTTAAAATACTTACCGACTGGTACGAATGATTAGATCGTGCCGCGGAGCACTGCGAACACACTCGTCAACACTACATAGATCGGCGGCGGCAGGAGTGGAGTGCGGTTTGTGAGTGCGATTAGTAGTGGCGGTAGGTGCGAGGACGACCGGATGAATAGGCAATAGTGTTTTATAGTAATATTATGTCTCGTCGCGACGAGAGGACCGAAATCGCGGTTAGGCTCGATGTGGAGATTTCAACGCGGACCAGTGGTATTTATTTTTCATACGTCGCGTGCACCTCACGGGCGGATTTCCGGTGATGTTCACTAATTGTCGGTAGAGGAACCACCCGAGTCGACGCCGCCGGACGCTCTTGGACGTGAGCGATCCCTACCGAGGACGCCGCGGAAGCAGAGCGAATCGGCGGTTGTCCGAGAGACGAAAATGCGATCGCCAGAGAATTACAATATTGTAGACGATCGCGATCGAGGACGTGAGAGGGTTGAGAGGGAGCGCGACGGCGACGGGCACGACCGAGCTGCGTACGGTCCCGATGAAACTGATGTACCGCCACCGGCGGAGCGGTAGTCGTCGGCGTCGTAGTCGGCGTCGGGCAACGGCACGGCGACGCGACGAGCTTAACGAAATCTGCACGCGGTTTCGCGTGTCGCCGACGCCGCCGTGGACTTTCGGCCGGCCTACATAATGTGATATTGTTGTGTAGGGACCGGGACGACCTACCCCACTGCGAATTAAACGCGCGTAAGTACGTGCCGCGTGTACGAGGCATCGTAATTGTTGACACGAACAAACCTCCCGTGTGCCGAAACCCGATTTTCCGGAGCGCACGTCTTCCGAAAAAAAAATAAAAAGTCTTCAATAACGATGTACAGAAACGAATATTTTAAAAACGTTATCAGAGTTATGCGTCGAAATCGTTTTGAAACAAAATCGATGCGAATTAAATATTTTTGAAAACACGTATGTCTCGCCCCGTACTGAGGGTTTTATTAGTCTGTATTCGAGTATGTTTTTTTCCAAAGATTATACAAGAGGTTTTTTCAGTGTCACGTGGGAAGCTTTTTGAATCGCAGTGGTTTCATATTACAACATTTTAATCACACAATTTGTGAAGTAGGTAAAATTATTTTTCATTGATTTTAAGACGAAAATAAGTGGATAGTACATAAGATGCATTATCAGATGAAAATATATTTTATTTGTTTATTTATTTTTAATTCTAAGACACAATCACCTAAAATTAGTAAATTAGTTACCTAAAATGTTTTTTTCGCATAAGTGAGGTAGGTAGGTATAGTATCATATAATATTGTATTGTATTGTTTTTTTTCGATTTTAATTATCGGAATATTTAAATCTGCGCATGATCGCGAAATTGTAAGTACCCCAAAACCTCTAAAAAACGAATTACTTTTTAAAAAAATAGTAAAAAGAAAATAAGATATATACCTAATTAAAGAGAAAATTTAGAAAAAATAGTTCAATTTTTATTTTTATGCTTCTATTTTTTTCCTGTTTTTTTTCTACTTTTTCTATTTTCCAATTTAACATTGGATATATTTTAACTGTAGTGACGGCTGAGATGGATCAGTGATCAGTGATGAAAAAAATACTTTTAAAACCTATTAGCGTATTAATTACAAACATGATTATACGATATAAAATGTGATATTGCTTAATAAAGATGACTAAAGGACTAAGTTAAAAGCATGATAAAAATCAACATGATATAGTATACTATCGGATTTATAAATCATTAAAGCATTTTCTTTTGTTGATATTTTTTCCGTTTACCAAAAACTTACTGTCTCATTGAAAAATTAAAATATTAAGAATTTACTTCAGATGCAATATTTTTCTATTAGATTTTGTTATATTTTTTTAACTCACCTCATTATCTTATATACTTAACATATATTTATTTATATTTCGGCTAACGGATAATAAATAATAAGTTTCGGCCCAGTCATCGTGACAAATGATAATATGGCATGTATAGTATTACATTGATAATATCACGACATGTGATGGCCAGTAACGTCGTTGTCAGTTGTGATTTCATATGTTATTTTATATTTGCCAGGATTAATTTATAAGCTATAAGCAACGAAAACTGAAAATCATAATAATTACGGAACATTATAAACACAACAATAAATGTTCGTTGAAATTGAAAAAATATTAAATTGAGAAATACGTAGTTTTATATCTTATATTTTTATTTGCTTCCCTCTTAATACTCCTCGGTGAGGCTGTGTCTTACCTGCGCTCACTTTTCGTGCTTCCACTTTTGATTTGTGAAAAATCTAATTCATTTTTTTTTTTACAATTCCATCTCTGAAAATGAAAATAAAATTCTTATATTATACTTACTTCTTTATTTTTCTTATTTTATTAAAATACCATGGTTACTTTTCGTTGGTTTCGGTGATATTACGAGCGATTGTGACCTAGAAAATCCGTTTACTCCTTGTAACATTATCCCCAGTTGATGGTTATGACACGTTTTGTATTTTCATGCTACGATCATACATAGATTAGTATCAGTTTGAGCTCAGATTTATGATTAAATATTATTTTAAAATTTAACGGAAATCGAGAAAATTGTCAGAAATCCTAGGCCCGTGCGTGACTTGTTTTACGAAACATTTTTGATATTTGAGGGAGACGAGTGCGTCAACCACTCCACTTATCCGACCGATCTATAAGCTAAAACGAATTTGTATTTCGTACGAGTGATAATAATAAATTTAAATATAACATAATATTATATTTTATGCGGATCCCGTGACGGTCATTAAAAAAACAAAAAAAAAAAAGAGGACACAATCATAATCGTGCTAAAAATGTAATTGCGTTAAAACTTTTTCGTGATAATTTTCTTGCTGGACACAATTTTTAACCCCGCCATGAACGTATTATATTACTCTGTAATTGTAAATAATTAATATCTAAACCGCAGCGTAAGACTAATGTTTTTTTCGCACTATTAAAACTATTACTGCGAGTTTGAATATAAATCGTTAACTGTGGCGTAAAACTCATTAGTATGACATGGTGAAATTTCTACCAAAGTTAATGTTTTATTTGTGCGACGAAAACTGTAGAAAATCAGTAAAGCATTAATTTGTACTGCAGTTATTTAATTACAAGATTTTCAAGCGAATTGTTAAAGATTAAAATAAGAATATTTAAAACACCATAAAAGTCGTACTTTACGTATTTATGACCAGCTCGAGTAATAAATATCATTATTGCGTACCCAGTAAAAATAAATAAAAGAAAAAAAGTATTTAAACTTATTTGTCTTGAATAAATGCTTAAAAAACTAATACACATAAGTTGTTAATTTATAAATTAAGAAATATCGAAAATATATAGTTACAATATTTACTTATAAGTGTTTTATGTTAGAATTCTGATACAATTTGTACTAAATATACATATTATTTTATAATTAGAAATTCATAAAAATTGTTATTTTTTAGTCTAAATTTTGAAAAGTTAATACAAAATTTTTATAAGTAGCTCATACTGACATTACACAATATAAAAGTATATGAACACAATTATTTTTATAGATATTAATAAAAATTTAATTTTGGTCGAAATTATTTGTTTAAAAAATAAATAACGGTGTTAGTTATTTTTTAATATTTTTTTATGATTTAAAACCATTATTCCTGAAACTTCTTGAACTTAACACTTTTACGTGTATTATATTGTTATAATTTTTACTATAGACCAGAGGTATTCAAACTTTTTCATCCCAAAGCTCCTTTGAGTCTTCACAAAATGTTGACGGCTCCCTAATTATAAATAACAAAAAAATCAATGTTTATATGAATGTAATAACATTATGGAAACAATGGCACTTACGCGACAAATTAAAACTATATATTTAGCGAATGATTATTGTAGACAATTCAACGTTTCCCAACCAGTGTGCTTCAATGATAATAATAATACGTTTTTCTAAAAAATATTTATTGGTTTTCAATTATATGGCGTGGCTCCCTTCGACAACTCCCGCGACCCACAGTTTGAATACCTCTGCTATAGACAATACAATATAAACTATTTATAAGTACTATGGATTTACTTATACTGTCTTATGATCTTTACAGAAAGTTGTTATTAAATGTTGAGTAATATAAGTTGATTTTATGCTATAAATATAATATATAATTATAATATAATAATTAAATACTATTAATAAAATAAATGCAACATTCTTAAGAAAGATTGTATTATCTACAGTAATACTAGAAGTAAAATAAATTACTTAAATAGTAATATCAAAAAAAACATTATAATTTACATTATACATATTATACTTTAATTCAAATTTAATACACCCACAAATCCAAAATAGAGACCCCTTTGACACCTAATGTGCAGTGGTAATTTATTTTATTTTATTGTACTTAAATTTTATTAATAACTTAGTCAATAATATGGTAATAACTGTTGCATGAAATATTATATTATATTTTTACTTTAGTCCTTCGTAGGGAGTTATACTCGTAAACATATATTTATATTCTATAATATATTTATTTTGTCTAAAAATCCGTCTGTTAACTACTTTTAATAAATAAATAAAAAGATGTTCAAGACAAGACGCATGTGCCGCTCTGATTTGTCAATTCGGTCACTATTATGATTCCAATGAAATATCATTGTATTTAAAAACAATACAGAGCGAGGAACGTATATTAACTATTATATCACTAAGTATATTTTATGTATTGTTTTAAATGCCTATTGCTATTAGGTAAAGTAGTTTATTTTACCATTGGCAAGTACTAAGTAGTAATTCAGTAGATTGAATTATTTTTGGTGGAAATCATTGCATTTGTAAATATCATTGCGCATATGAAATATATTGATATAGATAAGTAAAACTGACCTTGAAAATAATATTATTGAACAAAATAATGAATATATTTATTTATAGTTTTAATGTGTACTTTTTCCCAAATGTGAACAAACATACTTGTAGAAAAAAATGTCTTCTATATATTTTTTTAATTTTTACGGTGTTAGTATAAATTATACTAATTTAGATTTGATTTTTAAGCTTTACATAATATAAAAATAGTATTTTCCAAAAAATTTCAAATTTAAAAAATGTTACAAATTGTTGTGCTTTTATTTATATAAAAAAAAATAATAAAACAAATTTCAAGTGCTCATAATTAATAACTTAAATTATAAATTATTTTATATATTATGAGTAGAAAATTATCATAATATAAACATTTGGTCAAAATAACAAATATTAACGGATTTTTGTTTGTCTATTCTTTTGTCATTTCAAATTACGCTAAAAAAATAAAATTGACTTGGTCAAAAACTGGATTTGCGAAATTAATTCCTGTTTTTCTTAATTTTTTTCCCTGTTATTTTGAAAAATACAAAGAATTTTCACTTTGATCTCTAAATACATACTATATCTGATATTTTATTCAAAACACACACAAATTATTATTATTATACAATCAATAAATTCGTCGCTTTGCTAAGAATTTAAAAAATAAATAAAATTGTATATTTTTAGAACTCATTTATAAGGATAAGTTTATTATAATATATTTATACATATTATATTATATTATATTCATATAATAATCATACAACAAGGAAATTTGAGTTTTGTATTCTGAGAATAGAATTTTTCATTGCAAATTATTATCAAACGTAGTTTTTTACTATGAAGTACATTTTACTGATGAATAAGTTAAATAAAATATGTTCAGGGTGTGAAATCATTTAGATGCTATATATATTATTTTATATTTATTTTATTTTAAAATATTTTGTATTGCTATTCGTGTATATAATAATATACGTGATAAAATCTAAATATAATATTTAAAATAATGATATAAATTAAAGTAATATAAATAAGTTAAACAGTTTTATGTACGCTTTATTCACGAAATTAGTAAATTGACAGAATAATTTGTCTTAATACACGGAGTATAAGAAGTGACTAAAACTGAAACCAGAAAAACATTTTTGAAGTGTGTCTAAACATTCAATTAAATCGAATAATACTTTATGTAAAAATATAATATACACGTCAAATTGTTGTCTTCTCCTTTCAAAATATACAAGGTTTAATGAACGATTACCTCGTTCATAACCGGTTCAAAAGAAAAGTGGACTGACCAGGAATATCGTATTTAATAAATAATAAAAATGCAAGAATTGATTCTGAACACCTTCGAACATGATATCATGATTTTTGAGATGAGGAAAATAAAATATTGATGCATATTCTGAAATGTATCTGTAACATTTAAGCAGTAAAAATACAGTAAAGCACCAGCGTTTTAAAAATCATTATAAGAACATCTAATACAATTTATCAATCTCGTTTTTTTTTTTACTTTCAGTAAAAGATGTATGTGTTTGAAAAGATAAATTCTTTAAATTGTTTTACATTTTTATGTTGGATATCATTTATTTGCTACTCGAAAGAAATAGATTCACGCATACGATTAAATTACATCGTTTTATATTTATTTTTATTTTATGACAAAATAACAGAGAATTCAGAGTGTACAAATTTGATATAATATATATAGATCAGATTTAAGTACTCTCGCGTCTTCAAAAGATTTAATAATAGACAAGAAAATGTTTTAATTCAACAGCTAATAACAGCGTATTTTTATTAGTTGAAGGTATGTCATTAATAGATACATTTATAGATATATGAAATACCAACTATTAATGAGAATCCTGGAGGAATAGACAGAACTGTATGTATATGCGTATCGGACATATAGTTTTTATATCTTATAAAATATTTACGGCCAAAAAACTATGGAAAAAAAAAGTTGTGAATTATAGAAGTTAAGATGTATAAGTCTTATTTTTAAAATGTTGTGGTTTACATTGTTAAAAGTATTGAAAGTTAGACGATAAATTATAAATTGTTTACTATTCTTACGTCAGTAAACTACTTGTAGTATATCTACAATCTACAAGATTTTCAATTTTATATGAATCAAAGTTTTTTAAAAAATAATTCAGGCATAATAAAGAGTAAAGAGAGAAAAGATATTGGTCGGTAATTCTGAATATAGTGGTTTTTGACTTTTTTGAGAAAGGGTAGACAATGCTGGATATCCAAAAAGAAGGACAAATTCCACAATCTAAAGATAAATCTAAAATATCACATAATGAAGGAATGCGTACGAAAAAATTCAGTTAACTTAAAATCGGGATAGGAGATAAATAGTTTTATTCATAAAGCTTAAAGAATCGTAAACTTATTTGATGAAAACCAAATAAGTTGAAATACGCATATGAATAGTTTAATTTGATTTATGTTCGCTAAAAAAAATGCTCAGTACACAGATTTGAATAGAAATTATTCATTTTTTAACTCGAACTATTTATTGAGATTTATTTTTTTCTGAAGTAATTTCAACGTTTAATAATACTAAAAAAAAGGTCTAATTTTCTATCGAGCAACAAGGTGATATTTATTAAATTACTCTGCTTATGTGCATTCATAAACAGAATATGTAAGACGTTTCTTTAGAGACGACAATATAAAAAAAACTCTCAGCTAACATCGTAATATAATGTAATGCATATTACTATATGGGTTTATATTAATAGACATAATTTATTATTATATTATTTTGTATTTATGCGGTGAAAGACATTTATGCTTTGTTCGTCATAGGTATTCAAAAATTATATTTTCGGTATAAACTATATGCGTATACTTTATGACTGAATAATATTATATAATATGTTTAAATTAATTATGTATAACATAGTGTCTTATATAGTTAATACCAATGAATGCGTGTTAATTATTATTAATATCGTCATAAGTATTATATAATATGTCCTAATATTGTCCTTATAATAATCATATTAACTTAAACCTTTTATGAAGACATGAAAATAGTTAAAAACTGTAAATATATTACACAATATATATCAGATAAATACAATATTGTCATTGATGGGATGATCATGTAAGTAGGGCCACGGTTTGGACACCTCTGTAGTAAATCTTATAACAAATAAATTAAAACAATTAATATCCGATTTTGTTTTTCTCATAAATTTGTTTCACATTGTTAATTGGTACATTTGCATTAACTTTTATGCTGAAATTGTTGTGATTTAATTCACAGTAAACTTAGATTTAGTACAAAATGTGGAAATTAATTTGTCTGGTAGATTTTTGTCTGACTATACCGACATTAGACAAAAAAAAATTGATTTTACATTGACATAGGACAAGTACACATTACACATTTCATTTCAAACGAGTAATTTGTTAACTATAATTATTTAAAGTTTTGATGAGTTATATAGTTAGTGAGTAAACCAACATTTTGTAGTAAACTTGTGTGACACTTAACTTCGTTTGAAATACTACTATACAACTAGAGCAAGCTTTATCTTTTATGGATTTTATATTGTTTCTGACTGATTATATTATAATAAAGTATACGAAGTAGAACACGTTTGAAAAAAAAAAAGGAATTCGTGTTGCATATTCTTATGTTTTTTTTGTGAGCCTTCAGTGTTTTAGCGTATATTTAAATAGTTATATGAAAATTACATAGGTACTTTGGTAAATTTTATTTCATG
This sequence comes from Schizaphis graminum, assembly GCA_020882235.1. Classification (NCBI taxonomy): domain Eukaryota; kingdom Metazoa; phylum Arthropoda; class Insecta; order Hemiptera; family Aphididae; genus Schizaphis; species Schizaphis graminum. The sequence continues at coordinate 11,889,477 of CM037032.1, forward strand.
AGATAAATTCAAAAAATATTTATTCGGTGTTGAAATTTGGCAAACCTGCAGACCGTTATCTGGTATAACTTAAATTTAAATATAATATAGAATACAGTCTTTATTTACCCATGTCATTCTAATATTACAAATCGTTTAGTTTCGATAATATTTGATTACTAGGTAAGCCATATGTTTGTATTTTATATTATATTATATATTTTATTGTATATGCCAATAATATTATACTACTAACGTATAATAAAATGCGATGTATGAAGTGTGTTTTAAATGTTTTAATTCCGGTATTAACCGGAACGGTGACAGCAACTCTAATTTTTATTATTACGATTCTAGTTCTAACACTTCTATTATCATCAATATAACGTTATTTTATTATTTTATAAAATAACACAATTGTTACACATAGGGTCATATTATTACACGCGTAGACAACAGAATAACCATTCGTAAAATGATTTAAGTAGTAACAATATAGATATTATACGAATGGCTATTATAATATTTTAACGGTCTCGCGGATGATCACTCGAATTCTTTACGCTTCACGATCACATAATACCAAAAATTTCGTTTAATAGATTTGTTTGCCGAATTAATAGCGCTGGTCACGGGGTATGGTTTACACGTCTATTTAAAGAAACGTAGTTTTATCACTGAACTAAATGTTTTGTGTTTAGTTCAGTGAGTTTTACACTAAATGGCACATAAGCCACATCAAATAATACATTTATTATTATAATAATACAAACACGCATTGTATTCGGGCATAAGCACAATAGTTAAATAATATAGTGTTTACTCACAACGCTAATGGTATAGCGATATCGCACGATGCGCATTATACCTACACAGCACACACACACACACACACACACACCTTGTAATATAATATTTTACCATTTCTCGTCGAATTACGCCGCACTAGCTGGTGCTGGTTTATACCGCGAACGGTTACCGTTTTAAACGACGACCGTACAGCGAGAATATAGCGCAAACCCTCCGCTGTCGTCGCGAACGTTTGCCGAACACCGACAACTCTTGTCCATGGGCGTTGGCGTTATCTGCAAATCATCAAGTTTTCGTTTGATAACAATCCGTTCGCTGTTGCCAGTCGTGACGTGCACGCTGACTTTCCGCTATACGCGCCGACGGACCGCAGTCGTAGACTTTCCCGGACGGATTTCATTACAGCTCTTGTGGTTGTTTGTAAACTATACATGTCTATTATTGTCGGTAACACTCTCTTCAGTCCTCGTCAAGCACCGCCGAACACTGGGCCTAAATAATTTAAACACATTGATAGAATATCATATAACTCGCTCGAGTATCCATTGACAGCACGCTAATCAACTGTCGAGTCATCATATTATAACATTCGATATCGTACACAGTAGGGCAACTCAAACCGACCGAAACAGGATAACGATTTGTGTGTTATTAACTTTGATAAACTTCTAACTACTATGGTACTGTTGAAAAAAAAACTAAAAATCTGCAAATAATACCAATCTTCGCGTCCGACATGGGAAAACGGCAAATGTCGTTGAAATAAAGGTAGGCGTGAGTATTATATAGGTAAAATGTATTATTGTGCTAGGTAAATGCATATGACAGAAACTACGCGTATCCTCGGCCGCAGTGTCTTACATGAGTACCTTTTATTAGTGCAGACACGGTTTTCTCTGAAAAAAAGAAAATATAAGTCGTTGTAATTCGATAGAACTGTATTGTGTCCGCAGACCTCGCCGCAGCACAGTGCCCCGACCGAATCGATATAAAACCCAAAGCTTACGACTGTTTTGTCGTATTGACTTATCGAATTGGATTGTTGCCGTCTCGCAACGGAGAAATCGCATGCTTTCTGCAAGCGCACCATATATATATATATATATATATATATATATATATATATATATACATACATATAATACCGACATCAAAATAAAGTATAGACAATGCTGTGCGTTTCGATCACAATACGTATAATGGTTCACAATGCACTGCAGATCGCGTGATGAACAACGGCCCGTATAATTGAACGAGTCATTGACAGTGGACAGTGTTATTGTGGTCGTAACAGAAGCCGAAACGAAATACAATAATAGTTCCGGTCCGCTGTCTAAAAGAAAAAAAATGACAAACATATAGTGTGAAAACAAAACAGGGCCAGCGATATAAGTCCAGAGGTGTCCGGTGTCGCGGCCGTGAGTCTTTACCGAGCACATCATAACGCATGTAGTGGTGGTGGTGGTGGTGTGGTTATACGGGAGTTTAACCCTCTCACTGCCAATTTAAAAACGTCGTAAGAAATTTGTTTTCACCTATAGAGAATCGAATAAATAACTAGTTAAAAATTCCGGCAAACGAGTAGATTAATTTAATTTAAATCAAAGTCTTATTGTGCGATTGATTGCGCGTTTCGTGATTTTTGCAAATACATAATACATTTTTTATGATAAAAATATACATTTTTGTCTATTTACATGTATTAAATATTTTGTAATATATTATAATACTTTATAATATTCTCGTTGAACACAGAACTCAATAATGTAGGTCATATGATATAGATAATATGATACAAATAACAAAGTTGTAATAAACATACGATCGATACTCGATTATGATACAGACTTTCGTTGTAGGTAAAAGAAAATAAATTATAAAACTTAGAAATGTACGTGATATATGTACATTTTAATACGTTTTTATAAATTTAATTTAATTTGGTGCGTATTATATTATATCTATTGAATACGAAAATATTGTAAACAGTAAAGGCTAAGGCTAGAATTTTTACCTACAGACATAATATTAATTTATCCTTTAGACATTGTTTTAATTCTGTCAGTGTCTACGGTTCAGATCAATTACATATTATAATTGCATATTTAGGGTTTTCGATACACGTTTGATAAAAAATAATATAAAATCGTATTTATGTAAAGAACATTCAATTTTGTAATCATTGTTTTATTTTTCGTAAATATGCTATTGATAAACTTACTATTAATACCAATAATATACTATTGGTATGGTCATTAATATATTAAATAAATAATAAATGATACAATTGTATATTGTTTTATTAATATACTTGTACAGACTATAATATGTTTTTTTTTTTTGAGTTCATTCACTTGTTGTTAGTATGACACGTGTTTACTGTCTAGTTTTTAGTTAAAGTAACGAAAAAGTCTAAAATGTAAGTACTAAACTATAACAATATTAAAAAATTGAATTGTAAAATAAATTATATCGTTATAGTGATAAATGTTTATAATATAAAAACTATACAATTTTTGATTGAATTAATTTAATTTTTATTTTTGCACATGTTTGCATATACCTGCAGAGGTGTGTTAGCATGTATTTTAAGTGTTTACTACGCAAAGATTCAATTTTTAATTTGCAATTTATATTATGTATGTAAATAAATGTCGCCCCAAAATGTATTTACACTAATAATACGCTGTACAAAAATATGACGTATATCATATCATTTCTCCTGAGAGTATTTTACCTTTATTATGGACGACTCTTAAGTACGATAAGGTCACTCAATTATGCCAAAAACGGGAGGCATATCATTCTATTGTGGTGCAAAATCTTAATATTATATAGGTACCTACTACTAGTTTGCGCACATGATTTTCTTGTTACCCAGAGATTAAACGACCAGAAAGAGCACAAGAAAATTACATTATTTTACTTAATCTGACCATTATCCAACACCGCAAAATAAATGTTAATATAAATGCATCCTATAACAGTAAAAAGAAATGTATATAATATAATACATTTATGTTAATATTATATAACGCGTATTTTCAATTAAATAATAAAAAATAAAATATAATTATTTATAATATAAATAATATTATGATGAAATGTGTGTTGGTTTTTTTTTTTTAAAAAAAAAGGTAAAATATATACTAATATAAACATTAAATTATTTAAATTTGAATTACTGATATTAAAATAATTATCGGCTGTCATCGACTTCATTTTTTATTCTGCAGTATGTTACTGTTGTAAATAATATAATATATTTTCACTTATTAGGTATATTATATAATATGTATAAAACCAATGATAAATGACAATTATAAACTTTTGAGCGCTTTTGTATTGTAATCATTAATGTGAGCGAATTGCGTATTGAGTAATGTGTCGCCGAATATTTATGCAAATTAAAAAAAAAACATTTTAAATAATCGGCAGTTTATCGTTTCGTTCATATTAAACAGTGAACAACGTTATAGCGGAGCTGCGTGTGAGCGCAGCCAAATAAAAACGAACTAGCTCACAAGCATCTTCGAGTTTGTATAGCTACTATTTTACTCTTAAATCGTAAGTCGACAATACTGACAATGGATATACCTATCAATCCGTGATGAGTCGAGCACGGATTTCTATATAATTACATATTTTTTTCCTTTTCATATTTTTGAATTTCTGTTGCAATCTTTAATAATCATGACAATTTAAATCTAATGGTGAAATTGTTTTTGTATATTTCTGCATGTTTAATGGTTATTACATATTTTACTAAATAATAATATAAATATGATAAATATAATTTGTATATTTACCAAGACGATATACAATATTTAGTTGCTTCGAATATATCCAAACAATTTAGTTTACGTTCTACGATCGTTTATAACTTTTAAGAATATATTAATAAACAAACGTCACAGGTTCACTGAAGAAAAACTGAAAATGCATAGTATAATGATTATTCATTTCAATTATAAATATAATTTTAAAGATAACATTTTTTGTTATTGTTTTTATTATTATAAATTTATAAATAATAATAATATTTATTTTTATATTATTATTTATTTATTTACTCAAACAATTATCTGTTTTCATTAATTAAGTTAAGGTATATGTCACTGCGAATGTCCGTAATTCCACCTGGTGAATACCCACATACACCTAAAACATTTTTGGATGTTGAAAAATTAAAATAATATATACATTTACTAGTAGATGTTGACTTTTACAACAAGATTTCGGTCAATCTTAACATACATAACATGGTTTTGGTTAATATTGACATAGGAACGTTTTCGCACATATTATTATAGTACAATAGTTGAATATAATATAATATAACATAGAAACAACATATTATTATGTTTGGTTAAATCAGTGAGTTATTAAATAATATTATAGATATTTGCTTAATTATTTAAATTATGATTAATGATTATTTTACTGTACAACAGACTACTATTTTTAAAAAAAAAACGGGGAAAATTATTCCACTTATTATACAATCAATTATTATTACATTGTGTATCACATAAAATGCCAACATTTCTGCAACCACACTTTTTTGTGGTGCATTTTATTTTATAATTATATCGCATATGTCTTTATCTATCGATTAATAAATTGTACGCAGAAACTTGCCAAGGAAATTTGCTGATTCCTTTGTCAGTGATTGATATTAAATTATTTTCTTTACACACTGAAAAATGGTTTCTGGTGAAAAATGTATTATGTTATATATACAATAAAATATATAACTACGTCGAATGATAATATTACCTATATTAAAACATAGACGCGATATTTATAAGAGGTTGACACATAGTAGCCATGGCCTCCTCTAGAGTCTAGTTATCATAAACTAAATAATAATTTCTTTCACAAATCTGCATAGAAGTTTAGAGTGAATTTTTGGACCAAAAAGATGTTGCTCCTTCCCGGAGGAGGTGCAGAAGACAAATCAAATTTTCTACTGATACTAAATGAAAGCAAGGCAGCATATCATTGAGGTTATCCAAGTATAATAAGAGTAGTATGGTATGGTATGGTATGGTAATAAATAAGACTAGGATTTCTAATTTCTATGCATTTGCATGTTTTTTTCCTTAAGTCCAAATTGAGTGGTTATCAGACATGTCCACGATTTAGCTTATTCTTGATTAAATAGTAAAGTTTTTTTTTGCATACTTTTTCATATTTTGAACATTTATAAATTGTTGAGAATCTTGTTAATTTTAAATAGTATTTATCTAATAAACGTCTATAATTATTGGTTTATTTGTCGGATTATCGTAAATATACTACTTATTTTAACTAAAGTAAACTTAATATTAAAGAAGAATAAGGGATTCAAAACATTTCTAAAAATGTTAAACGTTACGTTTTCTCGTGTATAAACGGTGGTTATAAAACGGAAGAAAAATATGTTAATATTACTTTAAATCCGGGACAAATCGTGTCATTTAAATATGCTCCAACAACATCGTGTGATTTGGTAAGCAGTTTCAGCCAATATAAATCTTTGATTTAATCGCCTCGTTCACATTTTAAAATTTAAAAAACATAATTTCATAATAACATGTAATATACTTAAAAAAATTGATTTTTCCATATATTTGCATATTTTGGTAAATAAAACGCATATTTTACAATTTCTTACTGCATAGAAATCCTAGCCCTAGTAATAAAACATTTTATCAAAATTATCAACTCGTACAATATACCTTATACTGCATAGATGCTATCTAGTATAAGATACTGTATTATGATATAATATGTATTATTCTTAGATCATATATTATATATATACTATATTGTGGATGTATATTCCAGTGTATTAGATTTGATGCTAAAATGACCGAAAAAGCTAGAGCCTGAGTTATTACCACGTATATGCGTAAATCGCTGATAATAAAATATTATGTTATCGGACTAGTATTTTTTTTATTCTTAACAATACGATAATTGATTAATCCATCAGAATAACGCACAAACATTCAAGATTATTGGTCCATTGTGGTATCAATAAGTAGCTAGATGGCTACATCCACGGTGTATGGTCTAAAGTATTATTATGGCTCTTTTGTTATCCTAAATTAGATTAAATAATATCACCAATAGTTTTGTATAAATGTCGACATACACAAGTGAATATATTTCACTAACAGTAAAAATATGCTAAAATTTGGTGTACGACATTAACCGATGACTGTTAGCAGTCATAAATTACAAACATTCACAGTAACATATATAATACTTAGTACCTATATTAATTATTATAAGTTATCAAATTTGTAAATCAAATACAAATTGTATATTTTATTACCTTAATTTATATGGAAAAACATTTTACCTTGCATATTTCCATTATTTTCAATTATATGCCATACTCATTAGATACTTTTTAGTGATAAAAAATCCGTACTCTCGACTGAAAAGGTATATCGATAGGTATAAGTGCGTGTAGAGATATTCAAAAGTATTTTTTATCTGTGTAAATATTATTTAAATTAAAGAAATTATACCCATTATGATATTAAAAAAAATTTTTTTTAATTTTAGGATGCGCTGCACAAACCTACAAACAAGATGATAATGACACAAAAATGTTTTTCAAGAATCCTGATGTAATAATAATACATTATTTATTACGTGCGATGTTGGAACTTATGAGTTAAATCGTCCAACATAATTGTATTTAGTTGTTCAATAACGTATATTAGTATTTATAATTGAGTGATTAAAATAAATTTGACGAATTTCTAAGAAAATTAACCGGATGGGACGCATGCAAAAATCAGTACACATTTTTTTTTTCAGAAACAATGTTAATTAATTTGATTTGCACAGCGAAAATTTGAATCACATTTTATACACGAGCACTAAATTTACAATACATTTGTTTTTTTTTTCTTTTCTAATCCGTGCCTATTATTTACAAAGTGAAATAAAATCGTATAGAAAATAAATTTAATCAAATAGAATAAATCACTTGATACTACGCTACAATTAAAGACGAAACGAAACAAATGACGTAAAACAGAACAAAATCAATGACTTACGTACTATTTAAACATAATATTACTATATAATATCAATAATATCATACATTATATTGTGGAAGTCACAAAATATATTTTCAAACATAATCAAGAAGAAAAAAAAACAGTCTACAACATTATAAATATCGTTATCAATATCACAATAATAATATAACAAAACACTCCGGTAAAAGGCAGCGATATTCGATTTGGAATAGAAATTATAATCATCTAATCTTGAGCACGAAATGGTGCAGGAATGTAAAAAAAAAAAATGAAAATAAAATACTATGTGTATAAAATATAATATATAGTGACCGTATTAATAATTAAATCGAAAACAAAGGACAATAAACATTACATTTTGAGCTATTATATTATGTAGTTATAATTTTTTTTTTTTTGAAGACAGCTAAATAATCAATAAATAATAAATAATAATAATAAAAAAACTACAAATCTGACGACACTATATTATGTACATAAATGTAATGTGAACCACACAGTATTACTCGTACAAGTCACAATCGTAAACAAATCAAATATGTATAACAATAAATCTATACGTGAAATAAATAAACAATATGAATCGAGAAGAACAAAATGTTATATAATGTGTTGAAATTATCAAACTTAACTTATTGCTTATATAAAAAATTAAAGAAATTAATAAAGAAGAGAAAACAACAATAACAATAACAACAAAAGGCAATGTTTAAATAAAATTTTAAAAATATTTGTAAATTTATGGTTTTTAATTGATTTTTTTTTTTGATTTTTTTGAAAATATTTTTTACTAAAATAAAAGTGCATTATTAAAATGTTACACGTGCGTTGAATTTACCTATAAGAAAATTGTTTACAATAATTATTGTTGTATTAATAATAAAAAGTCACATTTTACAGACGAAAGAATTTGTTGTGCCAAAATCGATAGAAAATTAGGTTCAAAATATAAACAATTAAAATATTATTAAAACCCTACAAAATTGTAAGGTATGCAAGTCACAAAAGTCTTAAAGAAAACATTTTTTTGTACTTCTAATATTAATTTATCATTATTATTATACACCGCCTACTAGGTATACATTAGAATATATTAGGTAATTGTATGTTTCGATTTTTTTTTTTCATTTTTACCCGCGACGGGATACATGCGGAAGGCACTTTTTCAAATTATCCCTACACGACAGCGTGTGATTCTGTGAGTTAATGTTATTTTACATCTAAAAAATTCGGTGCGTATAACAGACCAAAATTTGCACAGCCCACAAAGTAATAATCAATTTAGTCAATTAGCGTTGTATACGAGTACGTGGTTCGTCGCCAATCTCAGTGCACAGTTATTGTCTGTATAGTTAAAAACACAAAATTACCGTCGTTTTTATTTGTTTTCAATTGTCTACGAACGACCGGCTTTCGGCGTGGAATACCGACCGCGAATAGCCGTTCGTTTTCTTTTTAGTTTGTACACCGCAAGTGAAGACATCCCGTTAGATAGTCTGAGCGCGAAAAAAAAATATCATTACATTCCGTTTAAGATCGCAGTACCAAGCCCATAAGAATATTATGATTATTAAAAATGCATTTGAAATTGTTTACGCTGATCGGTTTGTTTGGAAAATACGTTGCGTACAATTTATTGGTTTTATCGTTTTCGTTTTAATTGCATACTATTTTACTGTGGATATTTTTGTTTCCGATTTTTAATCGTTGTACATCGTAGACCGTTTTGGTGTACTTGACTATTATAACATTGTTAATATGTCAACAATTGGTTTTCATCTTTAACGTTAAATGTATAAATAACGCACACTGTTTAATTATCATTGAAAATACAAACTGATTATGAAGTTTTCTAATGAATTTGAAAATTTACAATCAAACGTAATTTATTTCGTTATATTAAATTACTGACATCACACGACACCTTAAGTCCAGAAGTTTATCAAATTACTTATAAAATATTTGTTTAATAGTATCTGATCTTATATACTGAAGAAGGCACTAAATTAAGATAAAAGTCATTAAATTAAATTAGATGGTAGTAGACGTTTGGTAAGTGGTTATAATAATTCATTATAACAATAATAATAATAATAATTAGATAAAATAAAATAATTTTAATGCACCACATTCAAAAACGAAAGGCCCTAACTGCTCTAGTCCAAAATTAGTCGAGATTTACAATAATTATTCGAATTGTTATCGATATAGTGATTTCAGTATTCCTAACATTATTCGAAATAATAATATGACGTGTTATTAAAAAGTAACTTAAATCAAACTTATGAAAATAATTATCCAAACTATTAGAGAAATTTGGGCATTGCCAATAAATAAAACGTAAATAAGTATTTTTTCTAATCTGTTTTGGTACGAAGTATCTGTTTCGATAGTAATTTAGAAAATGAACTGATAGTATAAATAATAACGTCATGATATCGTAAATGATTTTTTTTTCAGTTTACTTAACTCGATTTTTTTACTGGACTAGAGTTGCGATGACCGAAAGGGGACTTCGGGGAGGAGAGATAAAGGTCACGGGAGTATAATATTCTTGTATAAGAAAAAAAAATCCGAGATAATCGAAGGGGAAAGCGATACACGGTCGGCGATAATAATAATAATATTACAGCAAACACCGTCCATCAGAAACAAAAATTCAACAGAAGATGTGACATAGAACATAAAATATCGTTCAATCGTACGACATTTTGTTTGTCTTTTAGACGATTACTATTTTAAGTAATATTTAAAAAAAAACCACGCTCCCTATCAATACTTTCGTAATTATCAGTTCTCTCCCCCGCGAAGATTCGTTTTCCTAATTGTATTATTATTTATTTATTCGGGTACGTAAAATATTACAAGACAAAAAATAAAACGTAAAAATATACCAAAATCCACACGCATAACAATTACAAAAAAAAAAAACAACTTACGTCGTACATGATTTTAATACACTATAATGTAATATATGTATCATATAATATATAAATATTTATATTTCTATCATCATTGTACAAACGCAATCGATTTTTCGTAAATATAATAATAATAATAATTATAATACCGTTATCACATAATAGTATAATTATTATTGTGGTGGCGATATTAGTATTTTTTTTTTTTTTTATTTTTTTTTTTTTTTTACAGTGGTCGGTAATAGTCCGCTTGTGCGGCGTGCTTACAGGAAGTCGTTGGGCCGAGGCGGGCACGACTTTTTGAGCGAATCAGTCCGGGGAAACGGCGGCGGCGACGTGTCTCTGGGGCTGAACGGACGCATAGGTGGCAGTGCAGACGACGAAGACCGCGTCCGGGACTTGCTACGCCGCCGCCGGACCATCGGCGGAAGTTTGGGTGTGGCTGGTGAGCTTAGATCGTCTGTGCTTTTTGTCCTGCACCCAGGCCGGCGTCCTGCTTCCGGTGTGTCCGGTGGTCGCAGTGACGAGATTGGAGACGGCGATGGGGCCGGTGAGGCGACGGTTAGCGCATCCAACTTGCCAACAATCCGGACCATCATATCCTCGATGGCCGTTAGTCGTTGGTTGATGGACCGCACCTCGTCTCGGAGATCGGATCGGAGATCCTCGATCTTGGCCAGAACGTCTAGATCCGGCGGTGGCGGCAATACCATCGCAGAACACGGTGGCGGTGGAGGTGACGGCGCATCCGCTGCTGTGACCTGGTTCTGCTGTAACTGGTACTGGTGTGGTGGTGCTGGAGTCGAAGATTCTTCTTCTGGTTCCGGTGCACCACTACCACCACCACTGCCAGTAGCACCACCAGTACCAGTAGCACCACCAACATTAACACTGCTAACCCTTTCGTCCGTCTCGTCGATGGTTTCCTGTCGTTGGCTTCCAGCTACACCAACAAACGGCTCAGCAGCGGTGGTCGGCACTTTTTGCAGCTTCGGAAACACCTTGTGACCATTTCCAACCGACCGGCCAGGTGAGTCACGGATCTTTGCAGGCGCACTCTGGGCACTTACCACCGATGCGTCTGCCGAGTCGGAACTTCCGCCGCCACCCAAGACTTTACCCCATTTAGATACCTTTTTGGGTGCCGTCATACCCGCTGCTGCGGCTCTTAGGCCCGTCGACGAACAAGATGCTTGTTGTGGGTCTTCACTCTGTTGCCTGAGCACAAGTGGTAAGACTTTGGGACGTCCACCGCCGACGCCGTCCGAAGTATCACCGGTGGCGGCCTCAGACTTGCTGTCCTCCGAACCCGCCGTCACTGCAGGCGTTCCCGCCGCCGCCGCTGCACCCTGTTGCATCCCGATGACCTGACTGGGAGCTCGATCTTTCCGAAACTTTGTGAATATTTTCCTGACCAGTTGATCCCGCTGTTCGTCCAGTTGTGGTTCGTTTTTTCGCTTTTCAGCCAGCTCTTTTTCCCGGCGAACATCCGCAACTTTTCTAAATATTAACTGAAACGGCACAAACAAACAATTAAATTAATATTTAAAATGAATGGTCAATGACATAGCAGTAGGCTTCATCACAACCAAATACGTACTCTATGTCGAAGGTTGTATGTCAGTATAAGGTTCCGCGAAAATGAGTTCGCAAACGCCTGATAGAAATCCAACACTTCTAGCAGCCGGTCACGCTTTATGGTATGTAAGTCGCAATAGGTGAGAGCACGGACGTTTGCTGCAGATTGTCCTAACGCTGTGTCTTTCCAAAACGAATCACCGAACACGTCGCCCTTACCTAAACCCAAGAATTATTAAATATACATATATATATATTAGTTCTACTCATTTTTAAATTTTTTTTTTTAGCATGAAAATGCGTCCATTAAACTTGCTTCGTTATTATTGACAAGAATATAATATTTTAACGTCTTAGAACATACCTATATGAATTCATTGCGGTTTAATGCAAACACTTTTCAAACGAAAAATGAAATACAGTATTAAAATACAACGATAGTAATTTATAAATAAAATCACTCAACCGATGACATTTTAAGTACAATTTCGGCAAAATTGAATGAAACCAATTATTATGTCTATATTATACTATTTTTTCTAGCTCAATACATCTTATTAAGCTTTTAGTTTTACAAATTTTTCTTTAATTGTATAGTATAGTTTAGTCGTATCAAACATGATTTATTGTTTATCATGACACCAACCTAAAATAGCGACCACTTCGTCGTCTTGTATGACTTCTAGCGAACCAGTTACGATGAAACACAATGAGTCGATGGACTCGCCGGTGTGGAAGAGCAGGTCACCGGGTGCCGAGTGGCTCATTGTGAAATGCATGGCCAGAGCGCGTAAGCACCCGTCGCTGGCCAACCGGAACGCCGGGTGCTCGTTGAACACTTTTCGGTTTAGATGAACACATATGTCCGCCTTCATGTCTTTCGGACAATAATTCAACACCTATCAAAAGACGATACGATAAAAACAACAATATTATACTCATTAAAACAATAATACGAATAATAATAATAATATAAAACGATAACAATGCGATCGCGTCGATTACATTTCATATTAATCACTACTGTTTTGTATCTGGGGATAATACGACCACAATGCCGTTCGGGAGCCAAATTATTTGGGCGTCGGGCCACTTGGACTCCACTCCGCATCAGTAATAAAATACTACGATAATCCTATCTTCTACTTTGTTCAACCACAATGGAAGTATTCCTCCTAACCACCTGCAGGTATATATGTTTATTTAAAGGTTGATTTGTAAATAATGTTTTTATATATTATAGCATTTCGTACAAACATTCGACTCAAAAACAGGAATTATATTATAAGAAAACTTCAGTGTGAAAAATTCATACGTATCAAATTTATAAATATTTTATTTCATTCATTTATTATAATTATTAATTTATAAAGACTAATAACGTTAATAGTAGTAAATTATATTTGTATTTTTTAGTTTTTTGTATAGAAAAACAATGTTCTACAATGGGATGTATATTTTTGATGAGTGTATTTTGAATACAAGAAATAATTATGATTATTTGAAGAGGTTTTGCCCCTAAATTTCTACAATAATCCCTAGAGTTTGTCATTATCAAAAAATTTTTTTTTGTTTTTTTTTGTTTTTTGGTAACCATAAACATATTATACAATTTAGGAGAAAACAAAAAATTACAAACTTTTTATACTAAAGAAAGTTTTTCAACTAATTTTCTATTATATTTATGTATATTGATAACGTAGTAACAGATAATTTCATTAAATATGATTAAATAGTGTCTTACAAATGTGAAGTAGATTACCAACTAAAAGCGATATTCGTATGAAAAAAAGGGTATAATATGTATTATAAAAAAATAATTATTATATTTATTATTATTATTTTTTTTTTTTTATTATTTTAAGGGATTTAAGCGATGATTATCTGTCAAATGTGTATATTTATACATCGTTTATTTTAAATGTCAGATATGTAAATGGTTTACTAAGTTTATTTTAAATGTATATTTAATGGTAATTCTAACAATTTATACCAACGTATAATTATTATTGTACTCGGTCTAAAAGTAATATTAATTTAAATATGCCTATATTACATAAAACTTTTAGATTAAAAAGTTATATACATGTAGGTTTTAAACGTTTTAAATTAAATATAAATTCAAGTTTGTTTAGCAATACATTTTCGTTTTTTTTATGTACCTATGTTAAACTCTCTCAATTTGTACGATTCTCATTTTAATGTTTAATTTTCAAAATCTAAATTAATTCTATTTTTTGATTTTAAGTAAATATTTATGAACTTAATTAGTTAGATAAATTATTTCTTACACATTGAAAAAAACTCGGGCTTTATTTTTATGATTATATAATTTTGTTTTTTTAAATTAATTTTATGTGCTGTACTGGTTTTGGATAAGAATAAAGATATACATTTTGTTATTATAATTATTATTATTATTTGGATTATTCGTGAAGTTTTCATCGATTGACTTCAATAATTTTTGAATTTCCTCTTTGTAAGTTTCACCAAAGTGAATCCTAAAAATAATAATTTTAAATCTTGCCATAGTCAATTGTTTAGTAAGCTGTATATAAAAAGGATATTCAATTGAACCTTTTGTGATCTAGACTGCATCCGATGAAAATTATTTTGAAAATACAGTTATTTGTCATTTATTTCGTTTTAAATGGTACAACAGCACTAATATAACAAACCCTATGATAGTGAACTATTCTGCAATACTTTAGGTAGGTAATCAACGGGTTTATAATATAATAAAGCCTGCGGGTGGTCTTAAAATATAATTATGTAGTTAAAAGTTTTAAAATTAAATTTACCAATTACGACCGGTATAATATTTTTGCGATCATAATAATATTATCATATATTATCAATGACACATATACGTTGGAGTGATTTAATTAAGGTCAGTTATTAATTCTATTTAATCCTTTGAGTATCCAAAACAAAGTATAGCTCCCTTCATTACCCAAAAGGGAACGCTCATAAGTAATAATTTACGTAAGCCGTACTTTATCTGTGTCCAGGCCCCGGGTCATTGCCCACGTGGACACCACGTAGTCCATGACCCTCTCGGACAGCGCTTTCGGCACTTCATGCAGCTTCATGAATTCTCTGACATTGTTTAACATGTCGTGGTACTTAGCCGTGGCCGAAGTCATTTGCTGTATGATGGTGGTGACGTGACCGAAAATCGTAGCGTACAACAGCGCTGCAAATATGATATATTAATTAAATTTTAATATTATATCATATTATTATGGTATACAAAGAATAATAATATTGTATTGGGTTTCCGGTTTTGATTAACATTGATAACGCACTATAATAGTTCAACTTGATCTTGTCAATAATATACCTACTTTTTACTTGTTGTCGAATTCAGTGTATGCTTTTGAAATCGATAAGTGATATTAATTTTACAGACAAGTTTCTCATGTTGTAAATAGTAATAAGCATAGAAATCATCAACACTATACCTATATAATATAGGGTACTTAATTTTTAAATATTTAAACAAACTAAATGTATATAATAAAACTCTAACACACAGAAATTTCGTTTCAAAAAACAAATATTTCGAACGGTTAATCATTTATTATTTTTCATGATTCGTCAATTTTTTAGTTTTATATGCATGGAATTTATCAGTAATGAACTTCAAAACGAGTTTTTTATTAGTTTAATCAACAGTTATTTCGTAAAACGACATATATTATATTATTATTATTTAGAAACAAAACAAACTAAAACTGAAATCGTAAAATATTAAATACTTTTATGCGAGCAACAAGCTATATATATATATTATAATAATAGTATAAACATAGGTAATATAAAAGTATTAAATTATTTTGAAGTATTTACAACGCTTTCGTGTAAAAATGAGTTATTAAAAACATTATAGTATTCGTATTATACGATAATACATAACTAGACTGTAGTTAAATCGTACGGCGCGTGACCTTTTAGCAGTCGCAGTTATCGTACGGTATTTTAATATTTATTTTTTTTACGATCACTATTTTATAATAGTACTCGTATTTTAACCGTACGGAAATAGTCGTACGAGTGGTATCGCGCTAGGGGGTGGTTGATAATATGTACTTACACGCAATGACCATCATGCATATGGTGAAGATTTTCTCGTTGTCGGTCTCTGAGGCAACGTTCCCGAAACCGACGCTCGTCATGCACGACATGGTGAAATAAAGCGCGGTCACGTACATGGTCTTTCGTGGCGGACCATGCACTAGTTCTGTGGAGTTGCCGTGTTCTGACACTATGTACGAGTACGGGTACTGCGTGATGTTTGCCAGCTTCCACAGCCACGAATATTGATATCCGTTCTCCGCGTCGGACCGTCCTGGTTACATATTATATTATTCAATTATTTCGTGTGTGTAGCTATGTGTGTAAGAGAGAGAGAGAGAGCGTATGATAACGTATGACTATTTTTTTCATATAATATTTAGTAAAAATGTTTTTAAATGCTATTTAAAAACGATATATTTTAATATCCTTTTTAGTAGTTATGTAGTTTGTCATTTATAGAATTCTACGTGTATTTACATGATATTAAAAATAATAGAATGCACATTAATTCATTAACGTAATGTAAAAAATGGCATATTAAAAAGTCATATTAAACGGTGATAAACGATAAAGAATTGTAGAAATCGTGTTTGATTGCTCACCTATGGAATACCAAATACATGCCAACCAATGCGCCACCAGCATGTAAAAGCACAGCAGCAGTATCAACATTGCAGCGCCGTATTCCAAGTACCTGTCCAATTTTCGAACGACCCTGCCCAGTCGTAACAACCGGACAACCTTCAAAGCACTGAACAGGCTTCCGATACCCTACGGAATGAAAAAAAGTTTTGTTTAAAATAAGTATTAAAATATTATCTCATATTATGATTAAAATATAAAATAACAATAATCAAATAATTTTATTTTTATCAGTAGAGATGCAAGAAAACAACCAATACAATAATAATTTCTAATTAAGTTATTATTATTATTACAATTAACTGTTCTATCGATGTTTAAAAATCGTAATTATTAATAACAGTATTATAATATGACAATAACTGTATTACTAGACGTCATAATGTATTATACAGTAAAAGACAGTAGCTCCGTATTTAGTCGAATACTATTTGAAATAGATACGCGATTATACGTTGTTCTTTAAAATACTAAACCAATGCCTAGGTCACACATGTTATTATTATAGTTGAAATGTATATAAATACTGAATTATGCTAAAAATATTCGTCAATCGATAACACAGCGAAATGTACCGGAAGTAAACTCGATCTTAAAAACAAAAACATTATTTTAAGTATGAAGTGCAAAAAATATCATACATTTTAAAACGAGTATCTAATATAATAGTAAACATTGTACTATGGTATGTCGATACGTATTATAAACGTATTGATTTATTCAAATGTATTTGAATATTTTATAAAAGTGTTTAATAATATTGTATGCTTGAAAAATCCTTGTTAAAACGCCACCAATGACGTGACGTTATGATTTCGTATATTTTAATATTGTCTGTGTTTAATTTTACGGATATAATTCTTAGGTTATGACATTAAAATCTAACCATTAATATTTTACAATAAAATCTGCCGAAGAAAATGATTTATTGTTTAAGAGTAATGTTCTACCAAAAAAATAGTAGGCATGTAGGTAACTTCAATGAACATGATTATATAATTTTTTTTTGTTGATAGATTAATAACTATTGTATTATCAAAAGATATTTTTCTATGATATGTACATTTGTCGTCAAAACCGATGGTCAGAATTATTTCAAACATAATATTTATTTTAATTTTTCCGTTTTTCAATTAAATCTCATCAAAGGTAATGCGTCGATTGTTTACCGATATAAATCTTATTTTAATGTTGTTTAAAATTCATTTAATTTTTAAAAAAACGTAATTATTGTATTAAATAATCTACATTGAAAATTGTATCCTGAGTTAGGACTTATACGCATTGATATAATGATGTATATATTTTATACAGCATTTCACTACATATTTGGTATTTTTTTTACCTAGAAAACATCTGGTATTATAACAAATTAACCACTATTTATTTAACGTATTATAATATTCGTTTTTGACCAAGAAAACTATTAACATTATGAAATCGATAAAATACGGTTTGTCTGCATTTCAAAAATGAAAGTGTACCTCGGAGTTCACCAAGTAGATGGAATGAGTGTGCAGTTATTAATTTCAATATAACAATATAAGAGCTTTATGAATATCTGTACATATTTAATATAAACAACAAAACGGTAGGTATAATCTGGAAATTCAACAAATTTACAAACCTTCGTAATATCAAGTATAATCATGCAAAGTGCACTCCATATTATTTTACGATCGATAAATATTTTATGCATTATTTCAAGATTTGAATTCTGAGTAAACATTATTTAATCTGCCGTATTTACAATA